>LPNX011008938.1:120479-270800 GCA_001517045.1 Pseudotsuga menziesii | reverse complement strand
TCAGAGGATCCAGAGCAGTTTTTGTTCTTATGCGAAGCTGTTTGGACTGCTAAGAATATTATGGATCAAAATACAAGAAGAGCGCAGCTGGTCACCTCTTTCAAAGATCGAGCTTTGACCTAGTTTGAGAATTTTTCTAGCACTCAGAACTATATCTTGGCTGATATTAAAAAATCAATGATTAAAGAATTCAAGAAGCCTAAAGCCTAAATCATTACCGGTTCCAATTTTTCTATGAGTTGACCCTCAACTAGTTCAACTCCTGGTTCTAAGTTTTAAAACATTGTTTTCTACTTGATTTGGTTCAACTATGATCGAGGCATAATATTTATATAGTAATTCAATCAAACATGTTATCCTTATATATTTTGATGGTTTAATGTCTAGGTATTATTATTACATGTGTATAATCCATTTGGACCACTTACTATGCAGCTTGATTTTTTCAAAGTAATGACTAAGATAGATGTAGGCATAAAGACCTTAAATTTGTGGCTCTTGATATAGCGTTGAAACAATTATGAGGATTTATGCAATGAGTAACCATGTATTTTGAGTTCAAAATAGTTTGTTTTATGTGTTGACAAAATATGACTTAAATATACAACTGGCGTAAGATTTTATTCATTGTCCTTTTGCAATAAAATTGTAGAAATAATATGCTTTGATGAATTAATGAGTAGTTTAATAAATTCAAAATACTAACACGTAGTAGGGTCACATTTAAAATTAACATATTTCTTCATTACCTAGTTTACAGTTATAACAACTTAAGTGAAATCAAGAATGAAGCATCCTAGGAAATACAATCTAAAATACAACATGCTAAAACACAATCATTTCATTAATGGCATAAATCTCAATTTCAGCATGATAAAATAAAATCATATTATTAATGGCATCTCGACCTCACTATCATATTCTTACAAATTACCAAATAAAACACTAAGCCATAATTCCATCCATATGCAAGCATAAATCACCATAAACACATTCATACGCAAGAATAAAACATAAATAAACAACTAACACCTCAAGATCATAGTCATTGTGCTCAATATAAAAATGTGTTGTACATAACATTTGACATACACAAAACAATTAAAATGTGTACTTTACAATCTATATTTGAGGTTGTTTCTTACACTCCTACTCATCATAACTAAAACATACACAATCATATTCCCCACATAGGAACCCATGTGGCATATCGTACTCTTCATCCTCTGGAACAGTAATTATGAGTGCATCATCAAAATCCTTTACAATAGTGGATGTACATGTCACTTCTAACTGTGGTTGACTAGTGGTTATTCTTAAATGATGCCATGGGTCTACCATATTTCTCTTAGCCATGATCGATTCTTTTTCAATATTGGTATGTCAATCCTAGTTCAAAGGAAAGTATGCATTATAGAGGATTATACACATTTTATTTTTGGAATGGACATATCTAGGAATTATTGATGTGCTACTGTATCGTCCATTTAGGATCATGTTTGCAATAATGTTTCATTTTATATATTCTTCACCATGGTTGATAAGAACAACCAAAAGGTGTGACGAATCAACATGAAGGTCAGAAGGTAAATAAACCATAATGTAGGACTCTGATGGAACTTGATTCATTATGGATTTCCATATTTTTTGTTTGAATTGTGATGTGGTATTAGAAAATATGTGCACATCTCGTTCAATACACAAAAGAGTGTTTTAAACCTACAATGAAAAAAACTAGAGTATTTATTTGATTATATAGACCATCGTATGCAAAAAACAAGAGTATGTGACACCACTATGTTTATGGTGTCATCCTATTAGTGAATTGTACCTAGGTTTATGGTGTCATTATATAAATGATAGCTATATAAATCTAGGGCCAAACATGATGCCTTACATCACAAAAATTTAACTTGATATCAAATCCTAGAAGGGAAATTTTAGAAATGGTGTCCATATTTGTATCAGAGGCTTGTAATTACTGATAGATCCATCTAGGATGATAATATTAGTTGTTATAATTCCACTATGTACTACATGACCAGAAGATAAATGCAATATTTAAATAGAGGTCAATGTAATTACAACATATTTTGAACATTAATGACCATTCCATCAAGACAAGTTGTTGTGGATGAGGACTCTACAATTATATATTTGCTTGGAGCTAATTAAAATTTCAGTGAAATTAGAGATGCAATTGGTACACAAAGTTCTATGGAAGAAGTTCATACGGTGGAACCTATTGTTCAACAATTATACATTACTAAAACTACCCATGAGCATGTCCACTCTCTTCCAAAAATTTTCACACAATTTAAAGGACTAAGAACTCCCACAATTAGGAGGGTCAATGTTTCCAAAATATTGGATCAATTTTTGGTTGCGAGAGAGTAATTTTTGGTTGTGAGGGAGGTTTTAGGGAGGACTAATTTCCAAGACTGTTTTATTCCTACTTCATTGTGATCTTTCCTATTCTATGTCCCCATGTCATAGTATGGGTTGCGGGACCTATAAAGCAATATTTAAGGGAGAAATTAGAGTTCCAAACTAGATATATAAAGTCTTGATATGGGATGTGAGTGAAGGAGAAATAGTCCTTGATTTTTTATTTTGGTTTTATTGTTTTTGTTGATTTTTATGGTATTTTAGTTTTAGCTCTTTTTTTAAGGAACATGAGAGTCGACCCTATGGAAGAAAATAGATCTCTAAGGCTGGCATGCCCTCCATAAAGAGTAAGTGATGATTCTTTTATTCCCACGTAGAGAATAAATGATGGGGCCTATCTTCCCATCTTTTGATTATTTATTATGTTGAATATTAATATGGGCATTCATTAGTGATATAACTATTGTGTCGCACAATGTGTGTTTCTCTCATCTTATCGATCTTCTTGTTAGTGTTTCTACATTGTTTTGCATGTTTCATATTGTTGACTTCCTTGTAGCTATAGTATCTGGACCATTTTGGTTCTTTTAGGATCATTTGATAGTTATGAAGAGACCTTAGGTGAGCTGAATAGTCTAGATTTAGTTGGCACAATCCAATCCCTTATGGTTAGGGAAAGTAAATGGTACATGACCTCAGGTGCTAAAGAAAAGTTGGGAAAGAAAAATTCAGGTAAACTACAGGTCCATGACATATCTCTTATTTGATCATTACCATTAATTAACATCCTCTTCATTCGATCAAATTATGGTGTGTAACATATGTTGAGAATAAATGCGCGTATCAATCCTAGAATGCAAGAAATTCAGGGAAATTAAATTTTTTTTCATGTTGCCTATCTCCTCTTAATTACTGAAGATTGCGGGATTTTATTCCATTTTGATCTGCTTGATTCTATAAATCTCTAGATTAATTTGTAACACCTCGATTTTGACCCCAATTTCATTAAAAATATATATGATATAAATATTGTAATTAATCGTGGTGTGGAGCTAAAGGAAAAATCCCCACCATCGATTTAGTGGTTTATGTTTCGGCAATTAAAATTGATGCCGATGGTATTTCATGCTAGCTTGACACGTTATGATTTGGACATAATGTACATATGCAATTTAATTAAAATACTTACAACCGTCTATTTCAATGCAACATTAAAAGAGATGGGGCATAATTTCCTAAGGATAAGGAGGGGAATATTCAAACCTTTGAGCCAATGGGGAAAATACAAATGTAAAGGGGCAAAACACATCAGGTTGTCAACCACTTTTCTTGTCTAATTCACCCAATCATTTATTTCTTCCAGAAATTAGTTGAGGTAGTTATTGCTTGGGGATGGGACGAGTATGGTAGTCAACCAATTTGAATTTAGGGAAGCCACCCATTTTTGGGGAAACATTTTTTGACTTACGAGGCAAGTTATTTCCTAGAAATGCTTCCCAACCCATAATGCATTCACATCCTCCATTCCTCATGTAGTTGGGAGTTTCCAGATCTATATCCTTCATGTTTTTGGTCTATTGTGTGTTTCCTTCATGTTTGGGGGCAGTTTTCTTCAATTTCTTTATGGCTAGGAAACTGTTTTTGTAATGATCTGTGGTTGGGTTTCCTTCCTCATGATTTGCTGCATTTCCTCATTGTTTTCCAAGTTGGAAATCCGTTTTTGGTAATGCCCAGTGAATTGGAGAAGAGAACATGATTTATGGGTGTTTGTTGAGTCCATTTTTTCCCACATGAATCTAGTGAAAATTTTGTGAAATCAATTTTTGTTCCCAGTGCTGTTTTACCCATTCACCATCATCGAATTTGGTTTCCAGGACGTTTTTGTCCATGACCAAAACTTGTATGTTTTTGTGGGTGGATCGTTTGTTTTGGTCTAAACTTACTTGGAGTGGAATTGGGTTGAACTGGCTTGATAAACCTAGTGTAGGAAGGAACCTCACAGATAGATCTAAAGGGGCTGGTTTTCTTCTTTGCACACCCTGAAGAGAACTAGAAGGGAAGGCACAACATGAGGGACTTTGTAGTAGAGAAGGGGATTCTTACTTGTGTAGATGTTTTAGAAGAAAATATAGATCTGTTGCAGGTGTCCATAGCTCTATTGTTGAGCTCACTAGCTTATCAGTTCAATATTTCCACCTCCTTAGTAGCCTGATAAACCCAAATGCAGTTTTGGCTTGGCTGAATTTTGATATATCTTTGGATATGTGCAAGCCTGCTAGTGTTCCCTTATTCCTTGTGGGAATCATGCCCAGCTAGGGGGTGGCAGCAGTGCTGGGAGAATGATGAGCACATTGGCCTATGGTTGGGTGGAACGTTGCAGCGACATAGCTAGTTGAGGGACAATATTATTTCAAGATAAGTATTCTTGTGTAATTTATCTCTGCAACTGTATTTGTTTATGAATTAATATGAACATGTTGGATTCTTACATAAATGTAATTGATTCCACTGTATTTTCAATTGTTATGCATCCGTACATGTTGTTAGTTCAATGCATTTTATTATCATGTTCATGGGACTTACATTTCCTAGATTTGATAGTATTATAGTTGTGTTCTCTCTTTGGTAGAGGGGTGGGGACGTGACATAATTGGCCAATGGTTTTCAATGAAATATCATTACAATCTCATTGCACTAATCAAGAGGTCAATTTGTCGGAGAGTATTAATCCATACACCAAAACTACCATAAAATAGAGGATGCCCTAAACGAGATGACATCAAGAAAAAAATCAAATTTTTAATAGTACATTGCAAGAAAATATTAAGGTCAATAATAGG
Source organism: Pseudotsuga menziesii (assembly GCA_001517045.1). NCBI lineage: Eukaryota > Viridiplantae > Streptophyta > Pinopsida > Pinales > Pinaceae > Pseudotsuga > Pseudotsuga menziesii. The sequence goes on along the minus strand of LPNX011008938.1, from coordinate 265,572 downwards.
TAGAGCACACACATTTTTTGAGGCATGGCTTCTCTCCCTGGTAGACTTACACAATTTGTCTATCTTCCTTATTCATCTCTTTTCCACCTTTGCCTTCTTTTTTCATTTGGTGTCTCTAAGTCATGCGTCAGTTGATTTGGTATGCTATGTGTGGGTCTCACAACATGCAATTCAAGTATTGTATCAATCAATTTGGTTTGATTCGTGCAGGAAGAAAGGGTAGAAGGAGGATTGTGGTCAGAAGTGTTCATGAGTGGGAGGAATGGGAGTGTATTCAATGCAAGCGAGGATCAACTTAAGTTAAATTAAACACTCCTTGATTATGTAAGTGATGACAACGACAACAAAGATGATGATATTGGTGATGATGACTATGATGGTGATGATGTTGATGACTACATCACTATTGTCTTTGTTATCATCATGCCTATCATCATTTTCATAGAGATGGTCGTCATTGTCATCATCGTCATCATCGTCATAGATATGGTCCGCATTGTCATCATTATCATCATCATCTAATTAAATGACTAGAACTCAACCATAATTGACCATATTAATCAGCATTAACCATGGTTTACGTGATTTGACCATATTGATGACCTAAACCATATTCAGTATTGCTTGAACATATTAAGTAATACATTGAATATGTTAATTGCACAACATCAGGAGTCATTCTCCAGTCTTATGAGTAATATCAAGATAGTAGACTTGTGATTAATATCAATACCTACCAATATCCTTATGTATTTAGGTGGGATGCTAGTACTAAAGTCTTGTGAATAATATCAAGGTTTTAAACTTGTGTGTAATATAAATTCATACTTGTGAGTAATATCAAGTCAAGTATTCTCATAGACGGTGCCCTATGAGATGGATATTTAGATGTGGAGGTGAGCTTGTGAGTAATATCAAGCTAGGTCTTGTGAGTAATATCAAGACAGTAGACTTGTGAGTAATATCAAGTTTTACTAATATCCGTATTTATTGAGGTGGTGTAGTTTAATTCATAAATTGGTTATACTGTGTGATATATATTACTAACCATGGCCATTCGAGATGGATAAATCTATAAGTTTCCTTTAGAGACTGATCACCTCTAGAGTGAATTAGTTTAGCATATGACTATATCATCCGGGGTAATATAATATGATCATATCATGTGACAATTATTTTGAGTATAATATGATATGATATATGATTAAACATAGACCATGTAACATAAAGAGATCAACAATAAACATGTTTTGGGAGAAAGGGAATTGAAATTTCCCATGTAGATGTCTAAGTCAACTCAAGTTATAAAGCTTTAGTTAAATATGAATTCAGCAATCAATGATTTAGTTAAAGCATCAATTTAGCTATTAATTATCAACATTCAGTTAAGTAAAGAAGATATTAGTGTTAATCAATCAACGAGATTCAATTAATAATGGTTAACTATGTGATTAAATAAATATGACCTAGTTAACTAAAGTGTTTACACTTTAGTTATAGAAAAACAAAAGACACTTAAGTTAATCAAGGGACAACACTATAGTTAAGAAAGTGGGTTGCATGTGACACTTGAATTATTGCACTATGACACTTATGTTAGCTAGTTAACTAAGTCATCAATATTCAATTAGAGATGGATTTCACTCCAATATCAATTAACTATCAATTAATATCCATGATTGAATGTATGGTGCATTAGTTGTGCATGATGAAGATTCAATGCATGGATTGATTATTCAAAAAAAGGAAATTCAAAATTGTAATGCAAGTGTGGCTAGAATTCTCATACAACCATTCACTAAGGTTTTCATGGCAGTAATTATGGTTTTTTATTAATACGCTAGGCATATGGAAAGTTCAAGATAGTTTTTACAGTGAATCTCTCTTCTCTATTGCTCCATATTCTCTCTTATAGGGAAATTTTCTTATGTTGTAAAATTTATTCTTTGCAATCTATATATTATACTATGAAGAATTGTTGGGGTTTTTCATCCTTTCTGTTATGAGGATTTTACCCAAGTTAGATCTTGTGTTGTGCATGAATAATTTTGTGTGATTGAATTGTTAATTGTTACACGTCCTCAGCATATCATTGATAAAAAATTTAAAGTTCAAGAATATCCATTATTTGTCAAAACCTTAACATGGTATCAAAGGATAGGGAATGAATGAGCTTAGTTTTTCGTAGGAAAACTAAATCCTATGTTATATTGAGGAGTTGAGAAAAATATTGGAGCCTTGGCATCGACCACCATCCAACCGATAGACCGACTTGAAGCATTAGAGGAAATTTCAACTCAAAATTGGAATTTTAACTCTAATTTAAATTCCATGTCATCATGTGTTAGCCAATGAAATCGCTTTAAATTTGAAATACAGTATAGGTCTTAAAAAAAGTTTTAATATAAATTTGGGATAGGTATCATAAAAAAACTACTTTTTTGTTTGTATTTTTCACATATCTCCCTGTGCTTTTACTCAAATTTCAATCGGGAGAGCTCGTTGGATGCAGAATTAAATTTCTCATCCAACAAGTACCCACTCAACATAATTTTGACGGACCCCGCTATCCCAAAAAAAAAAAATACCTTAAAAAACTCGGCATACTTTTCACGAACCCTGCTACCCCAAAAACAAGAAATACCCAAAAAAACGTCATGATGGTGTCATCATTACATTTTTCAGGTATTTTGTGTTTTTGGGGTATTGGGTTCTGTCAAAAGTATGCCGAGTGGGTACTCTTTGGATGTAGAATTAAATTTCACATCCAACAAGCTCTCCCAATCGAAATTTGAGTAAAAACTGAGGGAGATATGTCGAAAATACAAACAAAAAATTAGTTTTTTCTTTTCTTCCTCCAAAATTAATAAATATTATTTTATTATTTTAACTGTTATTTTATTAATTTTCCTTAGGAGGCCCATCTTGAGTTGAAATTTCCTCTAATGGTACCTCCAACTTCAACACATGGAAGGAAAGGGTGTTACAAATTATTAAAGAGCATCACCTAGATGACTATGTGACCTCAGTGAGTGAGGAGATTTTATACAATGTAGGGAGAATTAAAGAGAAAGTCAATCAGCACCATTCCTGTCACTTTTTAGGAGACAAATTCTATGGAGCATTTCTGATCAATTCGTGAGGAATAAGGCAAAATAGTTGAAAACTCACTTCCCAAATGGGATGATTTAGCTTAATCTCAAGAGGATTTAAAAAATTAATAGTATTTGAGAGATACAATTAGGTATCTGAAGATGAAAATTTCAAAAATCGTGTTAATATTTTCGTCCTTCAAAAAATGGAGGAATTGGTTGAATAACCCAAGGATTTGTGGATTGGACATTATCCTTCTTCAATTGATCTTGTGTGCAATGATATCCTAATAGAGTTTATAATACATTCGAAGAAGAGAATGATGATCATTGGAAGAAGTTTTTTCCTAAAGAGAAGCATTCACTCCAAGTTGTATGGGATCCAGTTTACCCATGCATAGATTCACTACCTCCTACGTGCACTCATATTTTCAAAGAGATCAAGAGTGAGGGACTCCAGTAATCTATGCAAGGAAGCAAAGATCAAGAGGGAGCCTGCAAAAAAATAAAAGATAAGTACTTGTAATTTTTATTATATGTTGTTTAGATCTATATGATTTTAAATGTTTTCATTATAGTCATATAGAGATGCGTATTCCTAAGGTTAGGAATTGTGAAGATATATGTTGATTGTCTTTCATTTATTTGAAAATAACAAAATTCATCAAGATATGAATATAAAGCATGCATGATTGATTCATGAGATATGAATGTTGGGCCGCATGATTTCTCATAAAGATATGAATATAGAGATGCATGATTGATTCATGGGATATGAATGTTGGGTTGCATGATTGTTCACAAAGAGATGAATATAGAGCTGCATGCTTATTCATGAGATATGAATGCTGGGGTGCATGATTATTTGATTATCATATGATTTTATAAAATCAGATTTTGTTTCATTACAATCTATATTCTTGGGATTAGGAAGGATGTTATGGTATAAACATGATTAAAAGAATACGTTACAATTTATTTATTTATTGGTAAATAGAAAAACTCATGTTATGTTTAAATTAAGAATAATGAGGGGTTGCATAAATCTTCATGAGATCTAAATATAAGACTGATATAGAAATGAAAAACATTACATGAAATATGAATGGGCTTATGTCTAAACATTGATTTAATGTTATATTTTTATAATTTTATCAATATGATCTAGGATATTATCTGAGAGAATAACATGCACATCAATAATCACAAGAGACAAGAGACACAAAGAGGTCTCCTCGGGGAAACCATAAAGCAGAAAACCCTGCAACTTTCTCAGTGATAGAATGAGCACCAATAGCAACAGTAAAACCCAAAGACATAAATATTATCTCTGACATTTGTTTTCTCTCTCACTTATGCGAGCTGCTCCTCTCTCACTCATGTGGTACTATTGAGTGAGTGTATGTTTCAAATAGAGAGTCTCACTCTCTATTTATACTATTTTTCCACTTGACAATTACTCTACAGGTTAGACCTCAATAGGAGAGTCTAATAACCCTAATACCTCTCGACTATGGGGACTATTGACCCAACTTACAATGGAGGGTTAAACTCAATGACTTTACATGAATTTATTATATTAATGGCTCTCCCAATCGGAGGAACAAACATCTCCTTCGGGGTACAATGAAATACAATATAAAATATACAAGTGAATACATTCCGAACTTAGAAATACATCAACTCTCCCTCCTAACTAGGAAGGTATTCTCTTGACACAGTTCATTAGCACAAGTATTCATCACTGGATCATCATCATCACTGCTACCACTATCTCGAGCAAATGGTGCCATCTCTCAAATATACTCGTAATAGGATTTTCTACAAATAAATCATTTTTTCATGTTGGTTGTAGGCTTAGCCTCCATGTAGGTATTCATATTCTTTAGTGCTTATATCCGACCATGGGAGGCCCAGCCTGCCAAAATTTCAAAAAGGTTTGGCACTTACATCCATCAACATGGTAGGACACACCTACTACCATCCGGGAAAGGCTCTCAGCACTTACATCCACCGACATGGTAGGACTCACCTACTGCCATCTAGGAAAGGCTCTGCACTTGCATCCATCGACATGGTAGGACACACCTAATACCATCATGGGAAAGGATTTGCACTTACATCTACCGACATGGTAGGACACACGTACTACCATCTGGGGAAAGGATCTGCACTTACATCCACTGACATGGTAGGTCACACCTACTACCATCTGGGTAAAGGCTCTGCACTTACATCCATCGGCATGGTAGGACACACCTACTACCATCTGGGGAAAGGCTTTGCATTACATCTGTCAGCATGGTAGGACACACCTACTACCATTTAAGGAAAGGATCTGGACTTACATCCACCAACATGGTAGGACACATCTACTACTATCCAAGGAAAGGATCTACACTTACATCTGACCATGGGAGGCCCAACCTGCCACCATGTTAGAAGGAATCAACACTTACATCCGACCATGGGAGGCCTAGCCTTCCACCATAGAGAAAGGTCTTAGCACTTACATCTGACCATAAGAGGTCTAGCCTTCCACCATAGCCGAAGGGATCACCACTTACATCTGACCATGGGAGGTCTATCCTACCACCATGTCGGAAGGGCTCTGTACTTACATCCAACCATGGGAGGCTCAGCCTGCCACCATGTCAGAAAACCAATGCACTTACATCCGACCATGGGAGTCCCATCCTACCACCATGTCGAAAAGGCACTCAGACTCATCACTTCCCTTTGGAAGGAACCTTGATTTGAATTACACACTAGAGCTTCACTGCTCCTCTCTTCATCATACAAAATGCAAGTCAGATTAATCAAATCAAATAGTATCTTTCAAAAGAAACACACTACCTCACAAATAGCTGAGAAAGTGGTAACATATTTTTCCTCAGCTGTACTTAGCACCATGCAGGACTGCGTCCTGCTAAACCAAGAGATGACACCTGATGCCATACTGAAGCAGCACCCCGAAGTGCTCTTCCTATCAATGGCACTGCTTACCCAATCTGAATCCACATAACCCTCTAGGTTAATATTCTGATCTGTATCATGCTTGAGCCCATACTCAACTGTACCCTTTAGATACCTCAATGCATGCTTTGCAACTAGGTTAGCATGTCTCGGATCCGTCAGGAATTGGCTCAAGTCAAAGCATGTGTCTAGTCTTGTATTCGTCAGGCATATCAATGAACAAATCATCTGATGATACATCGTGGCATCAATCATCTCCGATTAAGCATCACTCAATAGATTTATGTCCAATTCCATAGGTGTGGCCATGGCCTTGATGTCCATCATCCCAAACCTATTCAGGATCTCCACTGCATACTTCCCAATCCAAGGAAGATTCCATACGTATTCTACCACACCTCCATTCCTAGAAATTAGTGGCTCATACCCGAGCCCTTCATCTCGAAATCAATAGCAAGTCTCCTTCTTGCAACTTTAATGATATCCTTTCCCTATCAGGAACAAGTCATCGACATATAATACCAGAATCGCTAGTATTTTGCCTTCAACCTTGAAGCAAAGGTTGGAATATACTTTACTCTTAGTAAATCCTAGAGCCATAAGTAATCTGTCCATCCTTTTGCACCATGTCGAATCTCAAGATCTTCTATAGTCACTCCCTCTGAAGCAGAGCATCATTCTCCCTTTGCCTTTCATAATCTATGTATTGAAACATTTTGTACTGGAGTGACACGTAGCTTCCTCTGCTACTAATATTCTATGTATCCATCGACTAGGGTCACTGGATACCAATATCCTCTATCTTAAACCTTTTTAAAATCTCTTCTCGCACCAATCTGTGAGCTTGTCCTCCTCTCTAGAATATCATCTTCAACCTTGTAGTAAAGGTTAAGATCTTCATCACTCTAGGTGATCTCCAAGCTCCTCATGTATGTTTTATCCGATGGGTTCCTTCTCAGCTCGTACAAGGCCTTCTTTAATTTGCACACATGAGTCTGCGTGTCATGTGTCTCAACTTCTAGTGGCTGCAAATGTCTCTTCATAGTCTATTCCTTGTGAGAAGCCTCGTTCTACAAATATTTCCTTGTATCCCATAATGTTTTGATCTACTACATGTTGGATCTTGTAGATCCATTTGGAAGACACTACGAACTTCCCTTTAAGTCTCAATACCACATCCTAGACATCATTCTTCTTGAACTATTTCTCTCCTTCCCTTTCTTCTTGGCTACTTCTTCATAGATAGAAGGCTCGGTATCAATGATTTTTCTCAAAAATGTCATGTAACTAGAGTGTGTCTGAGGCCTCTTTCTTTCTTTAAAAGTATTGTCATATTATTCTTCATCTTGGATTATTTCTCATGCCCAAGGTGGTATTCATCTCTCATGGTGGATATACCATTCTCTTTATATTCTTATGAAGCTCTTTCTTTCGCCATGGTGTCTTTGACCCGAGAATCTTCAGGTTCATATTCATGTATGCTTATTAGAGTGAAACTTGAACTGTTGTCACTTGTTCTTCGGAACAAGTCTCATCCTTCTTTTCTTGTAGGTGATTGTACATGATCTTTTCTACATGTCAAATTCACCAATTGTATGGTTAAAAACATTTCATAAGGAATATTCATAATGGAAAATTATTATGCATAAAGATATAATCATGCAACTATTTTAGCCAATACAACATTCATCCATATCTCATGGAAACTTTCTAGATGCCTTCCATCTCTACCATGACATAATTTTAGATTGTGCACTAATCCAATATGTCAACAAAGAGGTTCCATTCTAGATAAGTAGAAATGGAGAGTTTTATATCACCATCAGATACTTACCCATCACATCCATATTAGTAGTATACTGTCATTAATGCAAACATTCTATCATGCATAACACATCAACTGAATATATAAAATCCCATAATCAAACAATATCATGAAATGACAATTGAATACTTATCGTTATTTGTTTCATTGGTAGACTCCTTATTGAGACTTCAGCTTCATCATCTTCTTCATTCATAACATCATCATTTCTTATCCAAATTCTAATATAGATAGAGGTTCTTCAAGAATTGAGTCCTTCATATTCCTCATCGCCTGAGGGATCTTCTTTGAATCGCGAAAGCTTGATCTTCAGTTGCTCCCATATTCTCTTCTCTTATTATGAGTCGAGCTTCTTCTTGTGTGCACTCTTCCTAAATTCTATTGAACGGATTACTTCCTTTCACACACATTCCATAAATGAATGAATCCCATGATCCTAGGAGGCCATTCAAGGTGGTTATAACAATATCTTATTCTTCTTCGACTGCTTCATCATAGCATCGACCACTTCCTTTTGGTGTCTTCAAGGATGACACAAGAGGGATGAGATGATATTTAACAGAATCTGAAATGATTCTCTTGTCCCTAGCCTTAGCCTCGTCTCCCTCTGGCTCTTATAACTTCCTTACATCAATAATGATCCAAGTCAATTTCTTCAAGGATCGTGGAGGTCTGATTTGAGGTGTCCATCCTAGTTCCAGAGGTGGATGATCTAGGATTTGTTACAGAAACCCTAATTTTCAAAATTCTAATTGGATAGAAATATGGGACTCTTTAAGGTGAGCTGTTTAATGTACTCCTTTTCTTAAAACAGTGGAGGGAAGCTCCCAGAACAAGAATCCCTAGTTTCCAATTTCTTCTGTAGACATTCCTGATATTGTTTCTTTCGTTTCTTTGAACTTGATTCTCCTCTAAGTATGAAAATTTGCACTGAGGTATCCTCGTCTATCCTCTTTCCAACACCATAGGTTTGAGCAGAATTCCTTTAACCAATTGGGAATTATGAGAGTTTTCCCAAGGTGGCTTATTTAAGGATTGTTCAGCATAGAGAAGTTGTAGAGACTGCCATGTGTGACTATTTCAGCTTCGGGGTATGAATATTTTACCACAGAATGTAAAGTCCATTCCCTATCTGGAACATCTTGCAAAATTTAATTTTTACCTTTGTAGCTCGCGATATAGCAATTCTCCCTAGGTGTCTTGTTTAGAGATGAATCGCGGGAGAGGCTGGAACCCTGATGTGGAGGAATCATGTCTCCGAAAATATAGTGAATCTAAGACTAAAATTTTTACAAAGGGTACATAAAAAATTTATGTTCAACCTGTAAACGTTTTGGCTCCTGATCCTTCTCCAATCTCGAGATATAACGAATGCACCAAAATGACTAGTTTTAGTCTTTTAGGGTTTTCAAATTAGGGTTTGACTTTCCCGTACTTGTACCCAACCAAAAACTTCGATCTTGGTCTCTAAATTTCAATTTTGAGGAGGATAGAAACCCTATGCTGGGCTCACTCAAAAATTCCACTTCTTTGAAAATCCTTAATTTCCCGCAGTAGTGACAGGTCAAAAACTAAAAATACTTGGAATCAAATTCTGCTTCGACAAAAAGATGCACCCTTCAATGGAGAGTTATCCTAGCATGCTTTTGTTGATGATCTATCGAGAGAGACCCAAAAAGTAAGAATCCCTAGATTTTGCAGCTACACAGTGTCTTCTTCTTAGGTTAGTTCTGATACAATGTTATATTTTTATCATTTAATCAATATGATCTAGGATCTTATCTAAGAGAATAAAATGCATAGCAATAATCACAAGAGACAAGAGACACAAAGAGTTTTCCTTGGGGAAACCATAAAGGAGAAAACCCCACAACTTCCTTGGAGATAGAATGACCACCAATAGAAATAGTAAAACCAAAGACACAAAGATGATCTATGACAGTTTTTCTCTCTCACTGAGGCGCTACTGGTGAGTGAGTGTATGTTTTGAATAGAGAGTCTCACTCTCTATTTATACTATTTTTCCACTTGAAAATTACTCTACATGGGAGACCTCACTAGGAGAGTCTAATAACCCTAATACCCCTCAACTATGGGGACTATTGCCTCGACTTACAACAAAGCGTTAAAGTCAATGACTTTACATGAATTTAATATATTAATGACTCTCCCGATTGGAGGAACAAACATCTCCGTCGAGGTATAATGAAATACAATATACAACATACAAGTGAATACATTCTAAAGTTACAAATACATCAACATTTAATGTGTACATAACTATATGAACCATTGCAAATACATTGAAGTATTCATGTGATTAAAATTCATGAGATATGGTTATACTGAAACATTTGTTAACATATTTTGCATGTTAGTGTGTGTTGTTTGTCATTTTATTGAAATGATTAGATTCTGCAAGTTTGCTAATAACTTGACTGAGTTTGTCTTGTAGGGAAAAACCATATGCCTCGTCCTATAAGTAAAAATTTCATGTATTAAATGAGGTGTAACTCCAATGGTTGATCCTGAAAGAGGCCAGGATGTTGTGAATTAAGCATCTTTTGGTACCAAATTGGCTAGTTCCTATGTATTAAGAAAAAGTCAGAATAGAATCCCTAATCCTATTTTGGGAGATGTAAAGACTCTTGAAGACAATTAAATTATCTTATTTACATTAATTTCTCAAGAATACATTCATACATAGATGAGCATGAAGTATATGTGATGGAGGACCCATATTATGATTCTCGCATCCTAATGGTGAGAGGGAGTACAACTAGATTCTCTAGCTCCTAAAGAACTAGTAAAACTAGTTGATGTATCTTTTATTAAGAGGAGACATGCATGGTGCTCATATTAAAAAGGAATATGGGATATTTATTCAATAATATTGTTATGATTCTTATGATTAGTGGTGTGGCAGTGATCATACAAATATTTTCCTTAGCTAAGGAAAATGTGCAGTAAAAGGTCGTAAAGAGTTTCAGGATGATCGACTATAAATCCATGGCCACACATATGAATAAAAATAGGAAATTTTATAATTATTATTTCATATTTGGAGGATCTCAAGTCAGTTGATATGTATTTGGTTAGTCACAGGTCCCATGATCAGTTATATTCTTTGCAATCTATACATAGACATGTACAAAGCATGTGCTGTGGTACCTACTTGGTACAAGTGTATGTGGACACAGATATGTCTCAGTCAGTGAAATAATGTTTCAAGGATATATGGATTCTGACTAGTGCATTGATCAAGGAAGATCACATATGTTTCTCTAGATAAACCATGTTGTAAAGTAGTAAATTTTTATGAGTTTCATAGTCTGTTATCCCTGAGACATGGTACAGAAAAAATAAATACAACTCCATTACATATCTACAAATAAGAAATATAGGGAAAACATTCACTCATGGATACTGAGTCATATGTTTAGTAGTGAATGGCCCTGGAATAGTTTCTTTTGGATAGACATCAATAGTGAGTCATATCTCTTCATTAGACAATAGTGAATCAAATCTCTTGTGAATGTCAAGAATGATTCACATCTCTTGACAAGAGTGAGTTATATCTCTTGTGGTGTTCAGTATAGATGAGCAGCATTGCTAGCATTCTAACTAAGACTCTGTCTCAGACAATTTTGGTTGTAGAAAAGAAATACTCCTCTAGTTGAAGAGGGAGTATTGATGTGCCTTCACAGGAAACATCAGATAAAGTATCCACCGGTTAGTCATGGTACATGACACAAGAAACAAGGATTTGTGATATCTTGTGGAGAGAATCCACATGAGCGGAGACATGGTCAAATTCTCAGAGACTATTGATACTTAAGAAGACTCATAGTTTGAGATAGAAAAGAATAGTTAAACCTATTGGAGAGGTAGTTGGGGTGCTGCAGTATAAAGAGAAGAATATGGAATCACTATGAAAGATATCAATCCTTAAAACATTACAGAGAATGGAAATCTCACTGTGAAAATTCTCAAAATAGTAGAAGATTCAAGAAGTCAACAAATGTTCAAAAGTGAAAGAAAAGACGAGACATTTTTTTTGTGTGATATTACACATTTGATGTGTGTTGTTGTATATGTTGGATGTGAAATACATAGTTTCTATTTTAGAGAAACTATATTATAGATTGGATCCAAATGAAACTACTATGTCTAAGTAGTTGGTTGGTCTCTAAGAAGACCTATTGTATTTTATGCTTACTACTAAGCATATGTTTGAGTACCTTTGAGGTACATTAGGATAGGTTCTTTTTTGTATTTGATACATGGAAGACCTATTATAGGATTGTGCTATCCAACTATTTTTTTAGCTTGAGATAAGCTATGTATGTTATGGCTAGTACTACAAAAGATAAAGACCAGCTAGTACAGTGGAATCAAGGTGTAATTTCAGCTAGTACTAAGCAATCTGTATTGCTGATAGTACTACCTACTGAGGAGTAGTGTAGCTTGGGAAAATACCTAATAGGGTGAAAGACTTGAGCCTATAATTATTAGGTGTTAATATTCAATATTTCTAAAAAACCCTATTTATGCTAAATAAAATACATTAGGATGAAGTATCACTTCATCGGATTCATGGTCATGTAAGTAAAATTTCATTACATAACTACTCATGAGCATATCACAAATTTGTGGACAAGCCAATGTTAGTAACGAAGTTGAGTTACTTTCGAGATAAGATTGGAATGGTAGGAAATTATTGGGAGGGTAGAGAATGTCTCCCTTGCTAAGAAGGATTGTTGATTGTACAACATCAGGATTCATTATCCGGTCTTGTGAGTAATATCAAGTCCTACCAATATCCTCATGTATTGAGGTGGGATGCTAGTAGACAAGTCTTGTGATTGATATCAAGACTATATGCTTATTTGTAATATCAAGTTCGACTTGTCGGTAATATCAAGTCAAGTATTCTCATAGACGGTATGCTATGAGATGTATCTTCATTTATGGAGGTGATCTTGTGAGTAATATAAAGCTAATATTGTTAGTAATATCAATTTGGATCTTGTGAGTAATATCAAGTCCTACCATTATAATAATTTATTGAGGTGGCATAATTTACTTGGTAAAGTGGTTATACTATGTGATATATTACTGACCATGGTCATTCAAGATGTATAAAGCTATTAAGTCTCCTCTAGAGAATGATCACCTCTAGAGTGACTTACTTTAGCATATGACTATATGAAGATAAGAGGAAGACTGTGTTAGCTGAAATTTATTCTCGACATTTCGAGCCACAAAGTAGGGCTCATCATTAGGAAAAAGTATCTCGAGGTTAATTCAAATACGCAAAATAGCATATTAATAAGTGTAAGATCATTTTTTTAAAATTTTTTAGTATATATCCAACAACATTAATTATTGGACCTGGCATTTTTTATTTAATGTTTATTTAATGTTTCTAGCCTATGTTATTAACCTAACCATGAGATCTTACTAGAGAGTTTTAATGATTTCAGAAATTTTTATTTTTATTTTATTAAATTCAATAAAGTTATTAATTGTAAATATTTTGAGAAGGATATTAGTTTTAAAAAAATAATAATTTTTAAGATATATAAAAAATATACCTATTTATTGGAATTTTAAAATTAATATTTTTTATAAATTTAATAACTAATTTAAGTTGAAGAAATTTTAATAATTAGTTAGTTATGAAATTAATTTTAATTATAAAGTTATTTCTTAGTAACTTAATAGTTAATTCTAAAGTGATATTAATTTCGGGGTAGTGCCTGAGGGCGTCGGCAATGGAGGAGACGCACTGCTGACCAAAGAGTACAGATTTAACAGGGGGGTGGGTCTTCCTAACCGTACCAACCCCTGTCCCCAACATCATGACTGCTTTGGTTTTTTGGAAGGACTCCTTCCTTTCCACAGCGGTTTTCTGGGTTTTAGTATCTTGTTCTCTTGGTAGGGTTTTTTGTTTGTTAATGGCCTAGGGTTGCTGCAGAACGGTCTTCTTTGTCAGGGACTGATTAAGCTGATTAAGCTCGGTTACTGTGGTTGTGATGGAAGACTTGGAGTTGGTTGATTACTCCAGTGACCACCTGGAGGCTCAGGATGTGTGGGGGGTGCCAGCTGGAGGGTTGAGGGAGGCCCTAGAGGTTTTCCCGAGGCTGGGACCAGAAGGAACAGGAACGACCGGTTTAGGGCTGGAGAGACCGGCTTCTGAATTTTCACCTTTGGAGTTTCTCTCATTTTCACCCCATCAACATTTTCTGGGTGATTTTGAGGTTTTCAATGGGCCTAAGGTAGACCTGCTGGGAAGTTCGAGCTGGAGGGAAGCTGGGGCCTTTTTTTCCCAGAATTTAGGGTTTCCAGTGACTGGTTTGGAGGAGGGTTTTGAATTTGTGAAGGGTTTTGACTGTGTAGCGGCAGCGGGGGTGGCTAGGCAGGCGGAACAAGCATGTGGAGAGGGGGGAGGTGGATCTGCAGTGGATTGGAGAGGACCATTGGTTTTATCGGAGCATAGGGGCTGTACGAGTCCTATCACTGATGCTGGGGTGCTGAAGGGGGCTGAAGTGGTCACAAAAGGGGTAGCAGAGAACAGAAAGGGCTCTCCCAAGAGGTGCAAGAGGAGCTAGGTTAAATCGAGAACTGTGTGTAGCTATGCCGTGGGAGAATATATTGAATGGGATAGGGTTTTAGTTATGTCACAGAAGACGCTGGTGGGCAGGGTCATGGGCAGGAACTTTGCTCACAAAACGGTGGTGGAATGGGTGGATGAAAACTGGAGAGAGATTATGGGTTATACTCCGGAGGTGGATATGCTACTTCACGGATGGTTTGCAGTGGTGGTTAAAACAGAGGACGATATGAGATTAATTCTGAATAAAAATTGGCATATGAACCATTCACCAGTTTTGTTGAAGCCTTGGCATCCCCTTTTCGATGCTAGCCGGGAGAGAGTTGACAAGATTCCTATCTGGGTTCGGCTCCCAGGCTTGACTCTTCATTTCTAGGACCCTATACATTTTCGAAAGCTCGGTGATATATTGGGACATTTTCTGGAAGTGGATTTATCATACTTGGAGACTCATTATAAACAAGTGGCTCGTATCTTGGTTGAGGTGAACATTCAAGAGGGTCTTCCTGAGACCATTGACCTGGACTGGGGGCTTGATATCATCACTCAGCCACTGGATTATGAAAATGTGCCTTTCCGGTGCTGGAGATGTCATGCTTATGGTCATCCGGTATTGGAGTGTCGCCTTCCATTGCGTACTTTAAATGGTGGGAAGAGAAAAGTGCAACAGGTGGCTTCAGAGGGAGATCATATTGATTTGGTATCTATTGACCCTACGCTGGTGACAGAGGGCTCAGGTTGTGAGAATATTTCAGAGGATTCGGACCCGTTCAGTCAAGACATAGAAGGGGAACCTGATGTATGTGCTGACAGTCCTCCCACTCCAGTAGACGTGGTTGCACTCACTGCACCAGTGGAAGCAGATGTTACTCTGGGGCCTCATATCCCAGGTGTTTCTACTTATTCCCTATCTCCCTCTATAAATTTGTTATTAAATTAGTGCACTTTGGTTGGCCATGATTGGGTGGAGGGGTTAAAAAATATGACCTTATCAAGCCCTTCTGATGAAGGTTTAGTGTCCTCGGTGGCTGACCGGGCTAGGGTTTCTTCTGATTTGGTGGGTGTCCCTATTGAATCCATTCTTGAACTATCCACTGTAAACTCCCACTTGTCGACGGAACCTTCTTTGACCCTTGAGACAGATCCTGGGAGGGGGGCTAAGGGACTGGGTTATTCATCTCCTGAGACTTCAGAATCTGGTTACTTCCTTAGATCTTGCAAGAAAAAATCAGGGGGGGGGCTGGGGAAAGACCAGGTGCCGGTGCAGAAGGGAAGAGGCAGAATTTCACATTTGTCAAAGGCTCAGTCGAGGGCCAAGAATGATCTTCAGGAAGGGAAACAACTCTCTATTGAGACGGAACTTAGAGCAGTGAATGCCCAGAGGACTGTTAGGAAATGAAGATTATGTCTTTCAATTGTCAGGGTCTAGCTGGACCCAAAAAGAAATCAGCCTTCAAAAGGGCGCTTACTCTTGAACACCCAGATGTGATTTTGCTACAAGAGACTTTAGGTTTAGGAGATATTGTTAAGGAAAGACTGGAGAGTTGGTTGGTAGGGTGGTCTTTTATGACCCTGGATGTAAGGGGTCGTTCTGGGGGTCTGGCTGTGGGATGGAAGTTAAGTGCGGCTAAGCTTATGAATTCTTGGGGGAGTGAATCAGCTCTGGGAGTTGAGCTCTTATCAGTCGACTTGGGCACTATTTTAACTGTGATTAATGTATATGGGCCCTATTTGAACCGAGCTCCTTTCTGGGATGCTCTTCTTCAGGATCCTCTCCTTAGAGGAGACTCGGTTGTGGTAGGGGGTGATTTAAACTTTACTCTGGGTCAGACTAAAATTTGGGGCCCTCATGCACAACCGGATCTTCAAGCAGGGTTTTTCCTCCAAAGGTTGGTTGAAAATAATATTTTGGATATTGAGCCTATTAGGTTGAAGCCTACTTGGCGGAATAAAAGGGGAGGAGAAGCTAGGGTGGTGAAAAGGTTGGACATGTTTTTGGTGGTAGAGCAGTTGGTGGACAGGTTCTTTCTGGTAAGGCAATGGGTTGGAAGTGGGGGAAATTATGATCATTTACCCATCTTCTTTGAGATTAAAAAAGGGCCAATCAATCCGACTAGTCCTTTGAAGTTTAACAAAACTTGGCTTCTTGATGAATCTTTCAAAAATCTTTTCCTGGCACATTGGAGGTCTTTTGATGAGACTCTTGACCGAACTGCTTCCTTTCAATTTGCTGAGAACATTAAAAGATTTAAAGGGGAGGTTAAAGCATGGGCTATAGCCGAAAGACTGAGAGAGGATGCTGAGTTAAAACAAGTTGAAGCTGAACTCCTTCAGATCTATGAAGGGGAAGGGGGGGGCCTCTTGACCTTGGAATCAAAAGAAGCTCTGGTTTTTCTGGAAGGGAGAAGGAACACTATATTATTGGAAAGGGAGGAAGCTTGGAGACTCAAGATTCGTGCGATTTGGTTAGAGTGTGGGGATGAGAATACTAAATTTTTTCATGCATATATCAGGGGTAGAAAGGCTGTTAATACTATATGGTGTCTGAAAGATGATGCAAGACTAGATCATTTTGATTTCGATGGCAAAGCTAGTTATGGGGTGAATCATTTTGAAACTTTGTTTCGGGCACCTCCTCAGGCTTCCATTGCGGAAGTTATTAGGGTTGCTCAGATGTTTCCAAGGTTTGCTGAGGAGGAGGACAATCGGAGGTTGATGAGACCTGTGGTTGAAGAAGAATTAAAGGAAGTTCTGGGCAGTTTTCAAAAAGACAAGAGCCCTGGGCCGGATGGGTGGACGATTGAATTTTTCTTGGGATTCTATGAGGTTTTGGGCTTGGATCTGTTACAGGTGGTTGAAGACTCCCGAATCTCAGGAATAATTCTTGCTAGCTTCAACTCTACTTTCATAGCCCTTATCCCAAAGACGGACAATCCAGTATCTCTCAATGAATTTAGGCCCATCTCATTATGCAATTGTATCGAAGGTTATTGCTCATAGATTAAAAGCTATTTTATCTGAGAATATTTCAGCTGAGCAATTTGGTTTTCTGGAAGGTAGATAGATTCATGAGGCCATTGGGGTGGCACGGGAAGGCTTGTATAGTCTGAAGAGCAGGAGTATCAAAGGGGCTATTCTGAAAATTGATCTTTTAAAGGCATATGATAAGGTAAGTTGGATTTATCTCCAACTGTTACTAACTCATCTGGGGTTTGGCATAAATTTCATTAGATGGATCATGTCTTGTATAACTACTGTTTCTTTTGTTGTTTTAATAAACGGGGTGGCCTCTCCTTTCTTCCATGCTGAGAGGGGTCTTCGACAAGGGTGTCCTCTATCCCCTTTGATTTTCCTGCTGGTGGTAGAAGGTTTAAGCAGGGCTATAATCGAGGCTAAGAGGCTGGGTCATTTCTCGGACATTTGTATTGGTGAACAGCTAGCTATTACACACCTACTATTTGTGGATGATGTTATGATTTTCTGTTCTAGAGATAGAAGGGATACTTGGGTCCTGAAGGAGATTCTGGACCTCTTTTCAAAAGCAACAGGGATGGATATAAATGTGGAAAATTCAACACTTACTACACATCTGTTACGCCCGGAAGAAGAGCTTGAACTCATTGAAAATTTCCCATTTATCATCTCAGGTCTTGATGTGGGCTTAAAATATCTGGGCTTCTCATTAAAAGCTAACTATTACCTGAAACAGGACTGGTGCTGGCTGATAGGCAAGGTGGAGAAAATATTACAGGTTTGGAGTTATAGGTGGCTGTCGAGAGCTGGGAGGCTGGTGCTGGTTAAGGCTATTTTAGAAGCCATACCAGTTTACTGGATGTCACTATCTTGGATCCCAAAAGGGGTTCTAGAACAAATTAGATGGATTTGTTTTAGATTTATATGGAGCGGTAAAAAGGAAGGACAGGTGACTCCCTGGGTTAGCTGGAAGAGAATAGCGGTCCCAAAGGGGCTTGGGGGATGGGGTCTTAAAAATATTTTTTTGTTTTCTCAAGCACTGGCTGCAAAAGGCGGGTGGAGACTGATCAAAACTACAACCCTATGGACCCGTGTTATCAAACAGAAATATTTTCCTCATGAGAGCATTGAGGAATGGATAAGGAGACCCAGGAAGATACACACAGGGGGATCGGTTATCTGGAAGGCTATGGTGAAATCCTTCGCCTTAATCGAATCAAATCTTACTTGGGATGTGGGTAATGGTGAAAAGGTACAAGTGGGAAGAGATCCATGGCTGGGGAGTGGATAACTGCATGTGCTTCCCGAGGAAGTTACCAATGCTCTAGCTTTAAGGGGAATCACTACCTTAAATTAGTTGGCTGAAGAGAGACCAGAGGATCCTTGGATCCAACATTGGAAAAGTGCAGAAATGTTGGGACTGGGGGAACAAGAAACAATCTTTTATGAAACCTATATCAGAGGACTTCAAATGGCACACATACAGCTAACAGAGCAGGAGGATGACTTAATATGGGACTTGGATCCGGATGGGGATTATACCCCAAAGGCGGGATATTTGATGTTAAGTGCAGAGGCTGGGGGTAGGGAGGAGGTATGGTGGTGGAGAAAACTATGGAAGCTAAAGTGCCCTTCAAAAGCTAAACTGTTCATGTGGTGCGTGCTAGAAAATAGGGTTCCGACCTGGGACATCTTACAGAAGAGAAGTTATCAAGGTCCTGGTTGGTGTGCTCTATGCAAGAAGGAGTTTGAAACGATTCCACATCTCTTCATCAATTGTTCATTCACAATTGCTGTATGGAAAGAATGTATGAGTCAGGTCGGGCTGAACCATAGATGGGAAGGTAATACTATGAACAGCGCGTGGGAAAACTGGTGGAGATCCTTCTCACACTCCAAATTAAAAACTTTACCGTTGATAGTTATCTGGGGGATCTAGCTGGCTAGGAATGGGTCTATTTTCCAGGACAAAGTCAGTATTCCCGAATTAACCAGAGCACAATCTGTGGGCTTATACAAAGCTCTTCCTGAGTATATTCGGGCTGCTGAACAGAGAAGGAATTTGGAACTTGAGCTAGAAAAAACCCACCCTTGGGGCTTCTTCGATGGAGCTGCACAAAACGAATTATGTGGAGGAGGGGCGTTACTACATTTGTCTGATTCTCATTACTTTTCCCTTACCATGGGCCTTGGAGAGGGTTCGAATAATTATGCAAAACTTATGAGCTTAAAACTTCTTCTCATCTTTGCCATCGAGAAGGGGATTAACAGGCTGACTGTTTTTGGTGATTCCATGAATGTTATCAACTGGACCAAGCAAATTCAAGAGTGCAGAAATATTAGACTTGCTAATATACTTTCTTCAATACAGACTGTCATACAATCATTTGATATTTTTTCCTGCCGGCATGTATACAGGGAAAATAACAAAGATGCGGACCAGGTATCCAAAGAAGGGCTGTGCATGGACTTTGGCACTTGGAAAGTTCATGAAGAAAGGGACGGGTAGAGCTTTGAATTCTACCACAGACCTTTTACAGATTGAGACATGACAGCTATATTTTTTGAGAATTAGGCTGATGTTAATATTTCCTATATTATGCAAAAGTATATGAAGTTGTATCAGCAAGGTAAGTCCGGTGGGACAGAATGTTTTTTTTCTGGAAAATAGAACATTGCCAAATTTTGGCATTTTGAAAGCAGACGTAAAAGTCTCATCAATGGAACCTATTTTTATAGGCCTTGGAAAATTCACTGAAAAGTGAATTTACAGAATGTAATTTTGATCTCAATAGATGAATGAAATTACGCTTTTTTCTCTTGGAAAAAAAACTTAATAGTTAATTCTAGTTAATAACTACTTTTAATTATTAAATTTTTCCAATTTATAATTTAAAAAAAATTAATAGTCATTTTAATTTTTAGGTCATAAATATTTCTAAAGTATTAAATTAAATTAATAATTAATATTTAATAAAAATTATTAAAATGATTAATTTAATTTAATAATTAATTAAGACATTAATAATTAGAGTCTTTGTTTTTATGTGTGTTTTTGTTTTTAAGATGGAGGATAATAGGGTGCCAACACTCATTGAGTTTAAGGCCATCATCCCTATTTAGGTTTAATGGAAATTTTTCTATCTCTATGGCCTCCCTGATTTTCCTCCTCTTATAATGTTCATCTTTAGTGATAAGTTTAGTTTCTTCAATGCATATGTGGTGGAGTGATTGGCGGGCATGTTCATCTAGAGCTGATTTTATATGACGATCGTGCATGATGTCTGCACAATGTTCCTTAAGCCTCACTTGGATGGAGCGACCAGTTTCCCCAATATAGGGAATCTCACATGAGCAGGGAACACTGTAGACACCTTTCTGTTTAAATGGTTCTATAGGGTCTTTGGAGGAATCTAGCATTATGCTTACCGAGTTTGGAGGAGCAAAGGTAGCTCTAATGCTCTTTTTATGAAGAATCTTGGCTATAACATCTGTTGTTCCTTTAATATAAGGAAGAGTGATCTTGGTTCCATCAATGTTTTTTTTTTTTTTTGAGACCTATTACGAGCTTTCTGGATAACCTTCATAATTTTATTTTTGTTGTATTAATCATTCATTTGGAAAACATTAGACAAGTGGTTTATTTCATGATGTAGGTGGTATTCATCCGAAATTATGAAGGCTCTAGTTACCAGAGTGTTTAACACCCCTATATTTTGTGTAGGTTGATGGTGCAAGTTCGCATGTACGTACCTATCAATATGGGTCTTTTTTCTATAAACCCGATGACCTAGGGTTCCGCCATTTCTCTTTGTGATGAGAACATTTAAGAATGGGATTTGGTTATCCTCTTCCACCTCCATGGTGAATTCTATATGATCTGATCTACTGTTTAGATGTCCTAGAAACTCCTTGAAGCTTTCTTTCCCATGTGGCCAATTTATGTTAGTATCATCCACAAACCTCTTCCACCATTTTGGTTTTAAAGGGAAAGACTCAATATCAGATTTCTCAAAAGCCTTCATATACAGGTTAGCAACTAATGGGGAGAGACGGGATCCCATACCAATTTCCTCAACTTGTTCATATAACACCCCTTTATAACTGAAGAAAGTGGATTTTAAGTAGATTCTAACTATTTTTTTGTTTCTTCATCGGTCACCTCCATAACCACTTTGAGGGCTTCATCTACTAGAAGTTTTGTAAAAAGGGACACTACATCAAAGCTAGCTAGAGTATCCCCCTCTTCTACCTTGAAATATTTCATTTCCTTCACCATGTGCGTGGAATCCTTGATGTTAGAGGGGGTATGACCTACAAAATCCTTTAACTTTTTTGCAAGAAACTTAATTAGAGGGTAGGTAGGGGATCCTATAGTGTTTACTATGGGTCAAATAGGTATTCCCTCCTTATGAATCTTAGGTAAACCATAAATACGAGGAACCATTGTATCCTTTGGGATTAATTTCTTCTTGGTTTTCTTGGTAAGAGAATATTTCTTAATGGTTTTTGTAACCTCATTTACAATATTCTTTGTGGGATCATTATCTAGCTTTTTGTAACTGCCACTTGTTGATAAATGCTCCATCATTCTCTCGTCATATTCTTCTCTATCCAAGATGAGGGCACCGTTCCCCTTATCCTCTCTTAGCATAATAATGTTATCAGTATTCCTTAGGTGCCTTAACGCCATCCTTTCGCCTCATGATATGTTGGTATTGGGATGCCTCGCTTTCGTGATAGCGACTGCACACTCTTTCCTTGCTTCCTCGTCTTGGTTTTCTAGGAGATTTGACACATCTTCTTCCACCCTACATACTAAATCCTCTATCGATAGTTTCTTGGGAGCAATAGCGAATTTTAAACCACGTTCAAGAACCTTAGTCTGTTCTTCATTCAACATGATGCCAAACAGGTTAATAACACATGACTTAGTTCTCTCGTTGAGCTTATTGTCTGGTTTCTGAACCTTCAGTAGTCTGTCAAGTTTTCTCTTGTGCCTAGTATCAATATTCATATTCATGGTCCGGGGTAATATAATATGATCATAACATGTGACAATTATTATGAGTATAATATGATATGATAAATGATTAAACATAAACCATGCAGTAAGATACATAGATAAGCAATAAAGAGATTATGAGAGAAATAGAATTCAAATTTCCCATTTAGTTGACTAAGTGAACTCAAGTTATAAAGCTTCAGCTAAATATGAATGCCTCAATCAATGTTTTAGTTAAAGCATTAGTTGAACAATTAATTATCATCATCCAGTTAAGTAAAGAATATATCAGTGTTCATCAATCAACAAGATTGAATTAATAATGGTTAACTACATGATTAACGGGGGTGATTTTAAGGAACAATACTTATTTAAAAGTGTATAAATGTTGGTGAATCTTACCAATTCTTAAAACACCAACTATAAAATGTTTGGCGATATTTTTAAAAACATTTTAATTTCCAAGGATTTTATATCGTTTATATAATAAATTGGCGATTTTTAGGGTGAAAAAAGCTTACCCCATCAAAATTGGGCGAAATAGGGCTTCGAAAATTGCAAAATGGCAAATCGTTTTTTGGAGAAAACCCCTTAAAAATATCCCATGGGATAAATTTTGCCCCTAAAATTATCCCTGTGATTAAAGAAAGATGTACTAGTTAACTAAAGTGTTTACACTTTAGTTAGACTAATAGAAGACACTTAAGTTAATAAAAGAATGACACTTCATTTAATAAAGTGTGTTGCATACGAAACTTGAGTTATTGCAATATGACACTTATGTTAGCACATTAACTAAGTCATTAGTATTCAGTTAGAGATTGAGTTCACTCCAATGTCAGATAACTATCAGTTAATATCCATGAATGAAGTTATGGTGCATTAGTTTTCCATGATTAATATTCAATGCATGGATTGATTATTCCAAAAAAGACAATTCTAAATTGTAATGCAAGTGTGACTAATTTTCATGCAACCATTCACTAGGGTTTGCATGGCAGTCATTATGGCTTGTTATTAATATGTTAGGTGTATGGTAAGTGCATAAAATTGTAATAGTGGATCTATCTTCTCTATTGTTCGGTATTCTCTCTTAT
The DNA here is from genome assembly GCA_001517045.1 of Pseudotsuga menziesii. Lineage (NCBI taxonomy): Eukaryota > Viridiplantae > Streptophyta > Pinopsida > Pinales > Pinaceae > Pseudotsuga > Pseudotsuga menziesii. Next base: position 241,988 of record LPNX011008938.1, on the reverse strand, counting down.
CAGGAAATCTAGTTATGTTGTAAAAGTCATTCTTTGTAATATATCTGTTATACTCTTAAGAATTGTTAGTTTTTTCCATCCTCTCTGTTACGAGTACTTTCCCTTGGATACATGTATTGTGTTTTGGATTAATTATTGTGTGTGATTAAATTGTTAATTGTTACAGGTCCTCAACATATCATTGATAAAAGTTTTAAAGCTCATGAATCTCCATTATTGCTCAAAACATTAACAAAATATACGCTAACTACCCTTATCTCATTGACCCACCAATGTCATACCCTCTTATCCTCAAATCCATCTAAAGTGTATCCCAATGGTCATATAAGTGATAAGCCTCATAACCTAGTCAACTTTAGCCATCTTTAACCATATTAACCATTGCTACTCACTGTTGACCATCATTGTCCATTATTTTCCATAGTTCATAACCATTATCCATGGTTGACTAGTGTTCACTTTGTTGACAATGGTAGATCAACTGCAGTCATGGTCAACCATTATTCATTGACGTTTATATAGTAACTCACTCACCCATAATCCTCTAAATGATATTTTCCTACATTGTTGGAAAATGTTTACTATTAGTCAACATTGGTATGTTGGAACAACTAGCCACCTAACACTAACCCACATATTATCCCACTAACCACATAATCCAATTCAAATCCAAATTAAATGATCCCATCATGTCTTAGAATGGAAGTAGCATAACAATTGAATTCACAAGAATTGCAGCAAATAAATCATTTGAAGAATTGTTACGTTTACGTTGCACCGACATACAAACACCTCAATTCTGACAATAAACTAAGTACATCATAATTTCGACGTTTGTGAGTGTTAAATTCAAAAATAGAAAGGAATATTCAAAATAATGTGCAATTTTTTCTTCATTTAAAAAAAATACATTGGAATTTCCATCCAAATGTAGTAGTGGTTGGAACTGTGTAACAACCCTCCACTACTTATTGTATTAGTGCTAGGGAGCATGCCAGAGCTATAGTATAGGAATGGGGCATACTTGTGATGGCCACACAAGTGACTCCCATCCCTACACAACAGTATTAGACTATGCAGGGTTATATTAATCATATTTTAAAGGCACAATATTCATAAGAATATAAATAGACAAAGTAGGCTAAAATAATCATGGCTTAGGTTAAGAAGGGGTTGAAAAAGTAAATAATAAAATATGTAATTATGGTCTATTTAATTATTTAGTGGAATTTCACATGTGAATTATTGCATGTGGACATGTGTTCATCCCTTGGGATCTTGGAAAAGATTAAATAAGAGGAAGGAGAAGGGGGCATGGTTCTTCTTCCTTCCTTATTCCTCTTCCTCATTAGTTTGGGGTGTTTGGAGGAGATGGGGGTTAGGAGGAGGCAGATGGATTTATTATGATAGTGATTGCTAGATCGGTATTGTGGAGTGATCATTTGACGGATCACATTCTATGACTAAGAAGGAGAGTGGTTCCCCAAATGTGATTTCATGAGGAGCTGGTGCTGATGGGAATTGTGGTGGATTCAAAGGTGGATCTATAAGTTAAATTATTTGGTTCATGCATGTATTTTGAATATCTCCCTCTCTTTATCTATTTGTTTGGACTATTTGTATTTCTTAAAAAAAAAACAAACGAAATAATTTTTTGGGTCTTTGTACAGTTACATTTATTGTAATGTTGAATATCCCATGAATGCAAGGTAATATTTTTTTTAAATATATATTATTGTGAAGATGTATATTAGTTACATTGTCCTGAAAATTTAGGTCTTACAAACTAATTCTTTCTCTCTTTCCTTTTAAAATTGATCCCATTGCAATTGATTTAAGTATCTTGGTTATTTCCTTAAATCAAATAATTATTTGAAAAATGATTGGTTATATATTTTGAGGAAAGAGGAGAAGAAGATTGGAATGGGTGTTTCAGGTGGCTTTCCATCGGAGATAGATTGACCTTACTTAAGTGAATACAAAAATGTATTATAGTCTACTATATTTCTTTAGCACAGATTCTTATGTCCATCTTACATAGTCTAAGGAAAAGAATGATACAATTTATGTGGTGAGGAAATGTAAATGTGGAAATGGTTCATTTGGTTAACTCAGAAAGAATTTCCTTACCTATGAAATTAGGTGGTTGGGGAATTAAAAGCTTATTTTGTTTAGCCTTGCTTTAGGAATGAAAAGTCTTTTGAGGGGACTATTTGGATCTAGTTAATGGAGGGAGGTCCTTCAGGAAAAATACATAAGTAAAAATTTAGTTGTGGAGTGGATTAGAAATCCAATCAAAACTCTTGCAAATGCTTCTAATTCCGGAATGGGTAACTTATTAAGTTTTATCCTTGGTTGGGTTCTTGATTGGCTTGGAGGATAGTTAATGGAAAGAGGGTTCTACTTTGAATAAATCATTTTATGGGGGGTGATGATTTTTATAAAGTTTCTCAACCAATTATCTTTCATCTTGTAGAGAGTGGTTTCATACTTTTAACCCATGTAAAGAAAATAGGAGTTGAAGGACACTTTTCATCTTATTGGATTCTCGGAGAGGATCTTAGTCTTAAGGGAGAACTAGTTCTAGAATGGAATACATATATTGTAGGATTAAACCATGTCAGTATAATGCTAACAAAGAGAGAAGCTGAGATCATATGGTCCTACAATAAATCAAATGAACGGGTGAGTACAAAATTGTCATATGATGCCATCTGAGTCTACTTCAATTGATTATGTAAGAAAATGGTGGTTTCATAAAATATGAAAATGGAATATGCCATTAAAGTTGAAATGCTTGGAGAACAAAATCATGACTTGGGATAATATCGTTAAGCGTGGTAGAATTCATCCAAATTATTGTTTCTTAAGCTTAAAAGTTACAAAAAATGCTAGTCATATTTAGTCCATTATAGTTTTACTAAGAAAGTATTGAGTCAAGTCGAATATGGTCTTTAATTACCAATGAGTAGATAATTTTCTTCCTTTGAATAGAGTCTCGAAATGTGGAATAAAAAGGTTCCATGACATAAAGAACTTCTAATTTATATAAGTTTGGGGATCATGAGATCTCATAACGTTATTATCTTTGAGAACTTAACCACAAATATTTTCATCATCCGTGCTAATATTTTGGCAATTCACAAAGAATATTTTGAGGAGGTAAAACCAAAATTACTTATATTAATTTCTAAGCCCTCTTTGCTAGAGGAGATACATGTTGGATATTTTGATGGGGCTTTGCAATGAGCCTTATGTTGTGGAGGAATGATGTTACAACTCAATATTAGACATTACTTTCTCATGTGGATGGCTTGTGGGGTTGGCACAAATACTAGAGATCAATTTTTGGCTTTATGTGACTTCTTATTTTTGCATCTAACAAAAACATTTTGTCTCTCCATGCTCTAGGTGATTAAAAAATTGTTGTTGATTGAAATGCTGAGAAGTCAACACTTTACGTGCACTTTACATGGTTGTTTTGCATCATTGGTGTTTTACGATAACAAACTTACAAACAACTTTCAATGTTTTGTATTTTAAGTAATGACCATATTATCTAAAAGAGCTATTGGTTTACCTAAAGGTCATCTTTAGTTTGAAGAATTCATGGACACCAAGGTGGTGACAAAGGGCTCCTTCATTGCATATTAAGATTATTGTCTATCATTGCTTTTGTTCTTTAATTAGTTGATACCTAAAGTCTTTGTTTTGGATGATTGTAATAATTCTTCTACTCTTTTATGAAAAAGTTTTAAAGTTATATAGAAAGTAAAGTAACTACAGAATATGACTGTTTTAAGACTTAGATGTAACAAATATAAATTACATTTGAATCTCAATGAATAATAATTAATAATAATAATGCTCAAAAAAGTTTAAATATCCATTATTAATGAAAAGCGAATAGTTTTTCACCAGTTACCAAGATTTAATTCCCACTAATTCCCACTAGGAGAGCGATGGCGTCACTTTAAGGTCGAAAATCACACAATGTGACTATCCATGTTCCATCTTAAAAAAATAATAGTTAGGTAGCAGCTGAAACGGACAATTAATCTGTTTTCTTTAACCTACATTTCGTAGACTGGGTGCCAGGTGGCCTGTAATGAAGCGGATAGTGGATACTTAGGTGGCTGGGCGCCGGTCGAGGGTTGATAAAATTTTGGCTTATTCGTTCTTTAATTAAATACGTTGCATGTATGGTCAGCTGTAGATTCTGTACATTGCAATTTATTTAAATAAGTTGGATGTATGGTAAGCTGTATAATCTACCATTAAACTATTTTCTCAGTTCATTGTATGTGGACACCTAAATCACAACGCCGGACGTTGAACAAGAAAGAATGGCACATAAATGAAGTTGCCTTCCTGTGCATCTGCTACCACACAACCTCCCTGGGATGCCAATTTCCATTCGAAAAGCCACACAGGAAGAGCAGATAATCAATATGAGTGACAGTGGGTCTTCAGTTTCAGTTTCATTACTGGAAGATTTTGAGGGCATCATTAAGCTCTACAGCGATAGATCCGTGGAGCGTGGAGACGAACCATCTTACGACCTTACTCCACTGAACGAAAGTTATGGCCAAGTCTTACACAAAGATATCGTCCTTGATTCCGCGCTAGGCCTGTGGGCGCGCCTCTATCTCCCTCCTCCTCCCCATCCCCCCACCGCACGCTTGCCCGTAATCCTCTACTTTCATGGTGGCGGCTTCTGTTTGTTTACCCCGCAGAGTCCCATAATCCACCGCTTTTGCGTAAAGTGGGCAGCCGATGTAGGCGCCCTCATCGTCTCCGTCCACTACAGACTGGCTCCCGAGCATCGCCTCCCTGCCGCTTATCAAGATTCCGTCTCTGCACTCCGATGGCTGCATTCCCAGTCGATTAAAACCAGAGGCGGAGGAGAAAAAGCCGATCCCTGGTTCGATTCACAGGCTGACTTTTCCAAAGTATTCCTCATGGGAGACAGCGCAGGAGGTAACATCGCACATCGCGTGGGAATGTGGTCTGGCGAGCAAGATTGGGGTGGAGAATTGCGAATTAGAGGATTGATTTTGCTGTATACCTATTTTGGAGGCGAGGCGCGGACAGTGTCTGAGACTAGAGACAGGCAAGAGACCCCTGTCCTTACACTGGAAACTTCGGATGCGCTGTGGAGGCTGTCACTGCCTGTGGGAAGCAACAGAGACCACCATTTCTGCAACCCACTTGCCTCCAACACCGGAGGGCCGGATGTTTGGGCCCTTGCAGGTCCCCTCCCCCCGACGGTTATGGTGATTGGAGGGCGTGACATTCTGAGAGACAAAGAATTGGAATACTTTGAGCATCTCAAGAAAAGCGGTAAGGAAATCATTGAAATTGCGGAGTTTGAGGAAGAAGATCATGCTTTTGCCCTCCACAGATTAGAACAGCAGAGTTCAATAAAACTCATTGAGTACGCTCGCCATTTCATTAAATCCGCAGCTTGAAATTGAATATCATGTAGCCCGAGGGGGTGATCGGTTAATCCTATTTGACGAATTAAGTTTATATGCATATCTGTGTTCGAGTGCTGAATAATGTCATTGCAATGGTTCGTAAAAACTTAAGCGCCCAGTCCATGTGGCTTTGCATAGCTCTGATGCCATGGGAACTGGGGCTTGATACTATATTGTTTGTTTTCATGCCTTTAAAATATGCCATGAATCTTGGATTTGCTTCTCAATTTGACCATGTGAATAAAAGGGGGAGATGAGAAACAAATAAGTAGCAATTAATAATGATTGAACTGTTTATCTATACTATAGACTAATATATATAATAATAATATATAAATAAATATATACTATACAGTAATATATATATATATATTATAATATATATATATTATATGAGGGTTTTAATCAATATTGGGGTTTTTAATGAATACTTTTAATCTTAGATTATTTGTATTTTTATATAATTGAGGGTTTTAGTCAATATTGGGATTTTCAATAAATACTTTTAATCTTAAATTATTTGTATTTTTATTGGTGAATTGGTTGGAATTTGAATTTGTAATTTAGATTGTTAAAATTGCAATTTTGATTTAAAAAATAAATTAATTTTTTTTATTATTCCTAAGTTGTTCTATTTATATAAATTCAATTGAATAATTTCTACCAAATTTTAACCAGAAAATTTCCAATACAAATTCTGTAAATTTTAAATAAACTCTTTATTTCACAACAAAATATATTTTTATTTGGGAAATTTTTGTTAATACTAATTAATTATTATTTTTGTAATAATAAATCTGATTTTAACTCAATTGTTTCATTTTATTTGGGAAATAAGTTTTTGTTAATTAATAACTGATTGTATTTTCGAAAATAACAAAACCTATCTTTAGTCAATTGTTCGTAATAGAATATATTTTCAATCTTAGAGTTGCCTCTTGAAAAACGAACTTTGGTCTTGTTTCCAATCTTTATAGATATGTTTATAATATATTTTCAATGTCAGAGATGCCTGTTGAAAAACAAACTCTTGGAACGTTGTTACCATGTTTTCCAATCTTTAAAGATATGTTTATCTGCTTAGAGCTGACGGTGGTATATTGCTAAAGATATGTTTGTCTTCTTAGAGTTGACGGGTCGTATATTGCTTGGTGTGCACGCACTATATTGCTTTTGAGGTTAGGTGTAAGGTAAGTGTGGATAGTTGTGAAATTGTTTTATATATATATAGTTGGTGAATATTGATAGGCTATAAGTTAAGAATTACAAATAAGTTAATTATATTTTTTTAAATTCTTTTTTTTAATTGTTTATTTCGAATTTCAAACATCTACCATAAAATTAATATTTACGGTACACTTGTTTCATCCTAGTGCAATCTTTGAAAAGCATATTGGACAAGCTTTGGCTCTGCAACTAGGGTTTGGGTGGTCAACTCGATGGCTATCTCTTTGTCTCAGGTTGTACCTGCACTCTGCTTTACCTCTCATGTTAAGCCTTAGATATTGTTCTTACATAACGACCGACCTTCTGGATATAGGTTTCCTCTTGGTGGGTTGTATTATCCCTTGGGGCTACTTTCTCTATGTTTTTATATGGTCGTCTACGCCATTCACAGGTCTCCCTTTTGTGTCTCTTGTGGGTCATCTGCGCCATTTACGGGGCATCCGTTAACCAAGAGCGTATCATTGGCTTGGGGTGGCAGCTTTCTGTTTTTCTTTTGAGTATTGATGTGGCTTTCGACATCATTATTGGGCACTTATTGGGAGTGTGGTCTCTGCCTTGGGTTACATCGGTCAGTGTCTTTGGGCTATGTGGTTTCATGTGAGGGTTTCACGGTTAGCTGGACGGACGACGATGACGAGGGTTTGGTGGTGCTTCCATTGATTGTGGTGGTTTTATCTCGAGACTTTGTGGTTTCTTGAGTGGGTTTCTTGGTAAACTGTGACAGTCGACGACTTTTATTGATAGCACGGTTTTGTTGGATGGTGGTGGTTTGTGGTGCTACCTTTGACTGTGGCTGGGTATGTGGTGGTTTATGGTGCTCCCTTTTACTTCTATGTGTTGTGGTTTCTTTGAGAGGGTTTCTCGGATTGTCGGGACCGGCGACTTTTTCACTGTGTAGTTCTGAGTGGTATTGTTGATGGGGCGGTGTCTCTGGACGCGGCTAGATGTATCGGTCTTATCTTTGGGACTGTTCCTTACACGGCTTTGTTTTTCATTGCTCCTTGACTATCCCAGGTACTCTTCTTTGTCAATACTGGTTGTTTCTTTGTCTTTGTTTTTCTGTATTATTATTTCTAGTAGTTGGGTTGGTTGGTTCTATGGCTACCCACATGGATTCCGAACTCTGAAAAAGAGGGATTAGTACCAACCATGTAAAACAAGTGGGAATTAGGTTAGGTTTTCAAGATTTTTTATTCTCCTACTGCATCGGTTCCCTTTCATTGTCGGCTATCTGTTGTTTTTTCCTGATGTGCTAGTTTCCTTTCTGATTTTCTGGGGCTTGGGGACATGGTCAGTCACAGGCTTTCCCCTATTTGTGTTAGGTTTGAGTTTTTCTGTCTCGTGATATGGATTCCTCAGGGCTATGCTCGCCTATCGGTCCACGGGGGGGGGGGGGGGGGGGGGGGGGTTGACTTTTCCTCGCCACTAAACCTCTCATAGGAAGACAAAGGTGATGATGACCCTCGAATCTAAACGTCGTTTCATTCTAGGAAGAGATGTTATGTTGGATAGGGTCTTAGATCTGTGTTGTAGGGATCTCATTGGATTCTTGGAATACTGCTCCATGAATAGGGATGAATGGGTGGCTTGGGTTGCCTTGCATTGGAAACCCATCCTCAGCTACATCCCCACCATCAGTATGCTTGCTAATAACTGGCTGGTCATTGCTTTTCTTGAGGTTGTTGATGCCTCCAGTATCCTTAACCAGCTTTGGACCATTGCAAATGGTTTACTAGTTCTCAGCCACTGGCACTCCAACTTCGACCCACTTAAGCAAAGGATAATAAAAAGACATCTCCGGGTCCTTTTGCCTACCTTACCTTTTCCCTTATGGAGAAGATATATCCTAGTTGGCATAGCCAACACTTTAGGGAGGTTTGTGTCGTTAGAAAAATATTTCCATCTTATATTTGATAAAAGGACCACCAAGATACTGGTCAAAATTGATGTATCTAAAGGGCTCCTTCTTGAGATTGACATTCTTAGCAACAACACGGTATTCACCCAAAGACTGAACTACCTAAACATGCCTTTGAGGTGTAACTATTTTCATGAAACTGGACACTTGAGGAATAAGTGCCCTTCTCTATTGTAGGGACACCCATTAAATATTGGATACTCAGATCCAGAACTGTCATCGACCTCCCCTTCAGATACTCCACCTTTGGAATCTGAGCTTTAACCTAGCTCACTAGTGGAGGTCTCTCCACCTGTTGAATCCTCGGGCATGCTCACACCTATAGGTCCCTATGATTCTTCATCTCTTACCTCATTTGGTGACCTTACTAAGAGGGAGCTACATCATATTAAGGATATCAAGAATATAGCCCTGGTGAAAACTTCTTTCCCTCCGACTTCTTCCAAGGTCACTCCTGCCACTTTACCTTCTACAACTGTTACTTCTCACAGTACTCCAAATATTGAGGTAGTTCCTCCCTTTAGATTGGCTGACAGACTTTCACCCCGTACAAAGGAACTCTCCTCCTATTTTTTCAGAAACTTAGCATAGTCCAACATCCACTCCCTCCGTCTCTGACCCTTCTCTACTTGAATCCATATATATGTTTTTTGATAAATCATCGATCTCACCCTCCATACTCCCCCTGGATTCTATTAAGTTCGAGAATGTTACTATCAAGAAATCCAGGAAGAACAAGTATTCATCCATTCCTCCTGATGAGTCTGGTTCTATGGGTCTTTACACTACCCTCTCATCTAGAATAAAATTTGCAGTGAGATCTCAAAATTCCCCACACGTACTTAGAGCATAGTCCCCCATAGAACAGGTTGGCCCATGACGATTATCTCCATAAACATCTGTGGGTTTGGAGGGCTGTCCAAACAAAAATCCCTCAAGACACTATTCTCTTCTTTAAAACCTGATATGATATTGTTACAGGAAACTATGTGTAACCATTTTTCTGCACTTCATCTTCTTTCCAAGCTGAGACTTGGCTGGGAATTTTGTGCACTTGATGCTCAGGGTATTTCTATGGTTCTGCTAACCGGATGGAACCCTCACCTCACTAGATGTAAGGACTACCACTCCTATGTAGGAATCCTTAACAAATCTAGATTTAAAGGACTTAACTCTGTCTACCCCATTTTGAATTTTTATGGGCCCTATTCTGAGATAGCCATTTTCTAGGATAATGTACTAGCTGGGGGTATCTTTGAATTTCCTAACCTCATCCTAGCTAGGGATTTGAACTTTACCCTCTCTGATGCTGAAGTTTGGGGTGAAAGGGCCCGCATTGATCACATTATCCATTATTTTTCTCACCTTCTGGATTCTAACCACTTGGTGGACTTATCCCCTACCTATCCAGGCCCTACTTGGAGTAATGGTTGAGTGGTCTTGGATGGTGTTAGCAAAATACTAGATAGATTTCTTACTTCTATCCACCTTATTCCTGCATTGAACCATTATAAATCTTGGATTCACCCCTCTGAGATCTCTGATCACTACCCTATTTGTCTATAATGGAACTTCGTTCCTACCTGTCATCTCTACCCTTTCAATTTCAATAGGGATTGGCTACGGGAAGAAGAATTTTGTTCACTTGTTTATTCCTCTTGGACTGCTACTATTCCTCGGTCTTTCAGTCCTATGTTTGTCCTTACTTTTAAACTTCAGAGACTTAAGGATACTGTAAAGGATTGGGAAAAAAGGACAAACCTGGCCAAATCTATTGAGGCAAAGGAGTTTGAATATACCATACTTAACCTCCTCTCTTCCAGAATCTCTAGTATCTTGACTTCTGATCAAGCCTCACAGCTTGTCCAGCTTAAGGCTACGAACTATGCTTTATTAGCTCATCAAGTTCTCACCTGGAAACTTAAAAGCAGGATTGACTGGTTAAATGAGGGTGATGTAAACTCTAAGTTTTTCCATTCTTATGTGTTTGCTAGAAGGAACTCAAAATCAATATGGGCTCTCAAGAATCACTCAGGGGAATTAATTGAGGATGAAACTAAGCTTAAGCATATGGGTGCACACCACTTTTCATACTTATTTGTTGATGATGGTTCAACTAATATTGAGGCTCAATTAAAGGTTATCAGACTTTTCCCTTCCTTTGTCCAGGAGGAAGGTACTAAACATTTTTTAGCTAATTTCACACTCTATGAAATTGAAGGTGTTCTTAAAGGCTTAAAAAAAGATAAAATCTCAAGACCGGATGGTTGGCCTATGGAATTCTACCTCCATTTTTCTGATCTGGTAGATCTTGACATTCTTGGTGTTGTTGAACATTCTAGGGCGGAGGGGAGGTTTACTTGTGCTCTCAACGCTACTTTCATAACCCTAATACCTAGGTGTGACAAGCCACTTTCCTTTGTTGATTACAGACCCATATCCCTTTGCGACTTGGTCTACAAAACTATTTCCAAATTGGCAGTGAACAGACTAAAGCCCCTACTTGACAAATCCATCTCTAGAAACCAGTTTGGGTTCCTGCACAATAGGCATATCATAGAACAAGTGGATATTGCACATGAAGTTATTCATTCCATTAAACAGAAGAAGAAAAAGATCTTGATTCTTAAGTTAGACCTGGTAAATTCCTTTGATAGAGTTAATTGGACTTTCCTTAGATTAGTCCTCTTACAAATTGGGATACCTATAGTGGGTGTCAAATGGATTATGGGTTGTGTGGAATCCTCTAATTTTGTTTTCCTCATCAACGGAACACCCTCCATTTTTTTCCCTGTTTCTAGGGGCATCATGTAGGGATTCCCCCTATCTCCACTCCTCTTTATCCTGATCATTGAGAGCCTGAGTTTACTCATCACTAATGCACAACATAATGGAGCTATTACTGGTGTTAAGGTTTCATATATTTTATATCTTACACACTTGCTATTCATTGATGATGTCTTACTGTTTGGTCTTGGGACTGTGGAGGAATGGAAACAATATAAAGAACTATTAGATCTTTTCTGTACTGCTACCACTACAACAAATCCTGAAATTAGCATCCAATTTAGTGTCCCTTTTTAATGTAATTTTTTTTACATTGAGTGGTCAAACTAGACGCTAAATGAGACACGTCATGGACAAAACTTAAAGTGTCTAAAAAAACTTCTTTTTTTGCTTCCTAAATAGCATCCTTTATGACGTCCAAAATAGCATCTCTTTTTTGCTTCCAGAATAGCGTCCAACTTTGATTCCTAAACAACGTCGAGGTTTTCTTCTAGAATAGCGTCCAAATTTCCTTCCTAAACAACGTTGAGGTTTGCTTCCTAAATAACGTCCTAGTTTGCTTCCTAGCGAGTGTTTGTTTTTGCTTCTTAAATGACATCCTCGTTAGCGCCATATTTGCATCCTTAATAGCACCATGTTAGCATCCAATATTGCATCCATTTTTGCTACCACTTTAGCATCCCATTTTGCACCATGTTTACTTCCAAATATGTGCCAACTTTTGCTTTCAAATTTACAGCAATTTTTGCTTCCTTTTTTGCATCGTGTTTTTCAACCAAAATGATGCCAAATATTTCTTCTATTGTTGCACCATATTTTGCTTCCTATGTAGCGCCATGTTTTGCATCCAAAGTAACGTCTTATTTTGATACCATATCAATGCCATGTTTCACTTCATCATTAGCACCACGTGTTGCATCCTTTTTAATGCCTTGTTTTGCATCTCTCATGTTTTGATCACTAATTTAGTCATTTTTAGTAATTTTATATACGAGTTTTTGTCATTTTGTTTGGTAACCTATCTCTTATTTTTTTCTTACTAATTTATTTGTTTTTAACTGATATTATAATATCATTAGGGCAAGGAGGAATCTAACCACCAACCTCCTGCTTATAAGGCAGGTGCTCTTCCATTGAGCTAGAACCCTTTAAGAATTTGGGAACCTAACTTACAGAGTCCTCTATAATGGTAAAAAGGAAAAATACACAACTTTGAGTATCTAATGGTTGACAAAGGATGATAGATTGTATAAGTTCACAATATATGATCAAGCAGGTTATGAAACCCATAAACCTTTTCTATGAATTTTGAACAAAACTCAAGAAATTGTCTTAATGGGATTGCAAAAATCACTATTCCCAGCAACCGTAAGTGTACCACTATATGAGGCCTATAAACAACAATTATCTTAGTGTGGATGCCAAGGATATAGTAGATAAGTATGATTATCCTAGAGCCATGTATAAGTAGATCAATAAGGAGAATCAAAAGAGGATGATCAACCTAATAGTTGGTGCTTCACATGGATCCTATCCACCATGGGATGAGCAAAGTTCCTTCTTCTTCCTTATGATGATGATGAAGTGATAAGCAATATCTTTCATTTATTTGTTACAACTTTATGTAGGCTCTATAATATAAATAGTTCTTTAGTCCCTCATTTGGAAGGAGGGTGACCACTTCAGAAAATAGTGTGAAAACCAGGTCATGTTATGATGTTGGAATTCAAATGTGAAGAATTAATCCTTGAAATGTTTCCCATCTTATTCTATGTTGATAGTGAAGCCCATCCAAAATATATCATTACCCAATCCAAGATATTATGACAATTATGTTGGACAAGATTGAATATATACCTGAGCAACTATTAGCCACCATGCTACCTCACATAGGGGAGGGAAAAGACAGTGCTTCTCCAACTACCCATGGAATTGCTAGAAATGTAATCGAGCAATGTGCAAACAAGCTTGAGCCTTACATGAACCACCTTATCACTTCAATGATTACCACTGAGGAGGTTAATAGAGGTTACCATATGTCAGATCAAGCATGAAACACTTAACTTTTATTTTCATTGTGCACATCAGAGAAATAAATTCAAGAGATGATTATGGTTGTTAATGATATTGTCTGCAATAATGATGAACCTATACCAAAATATGCAAGCATTGGCATGGTTGAAAAACCCGTGCTTGATGACAATAGTGATTCCACAGTTGAGATCCCTGTGAGAGTTTATGTTAATGACCGCAAACTTGGTACACCTATTTAAAAATTAAGAATGGTGGCAAGGTTGGTGAATGTGCCAGAAAGGTGGATTTATTGTCAGAGGATCAGTTGCTGGAGAGGGATGAGGTAGTCAAATTAGGAAGAAACACGTCTTCAAAGCACTTTTTCCACCATGTTATATATGAGAAGATTTTCAAAGATGGAAATCATCTTTATCATTTCATGGAACATGATACAGTTGTTTCTGCCAAGTGAGATAATTACTTGATTTACAAATGACATGAAGCCCATACCCACAACTAAAATTACAGCTACACTACGGAGCCTAACTCAAACAATTTATGAAGCTTATCTCTAATGATGATAAGCATATAGTTTACAGAAGCATTGGAGTCAATGAAAAAAAATTAAGGTACTTAAAGGTGATTAAGGAACTTCACAGAAATGATTTGCATGACTTATCCAGAAAAGAAAAACTTGCATTCTATATCAACTTGTATAATATGGTGCAATTCATGCAAGTGTGTTGTGGGGTTACCCTGAAGGGCCTCTATAGCAAAGAAGAATTTTATTATTTTTAATTTCATTCAAGGCTATTCTTATTCACTCAACCATCCCAAATGGAGTTTTGAGTGGTACCAAAGACCCCCTTACAATTTGCTTAAGCATTTTGACTTCAAAGGCAAACCCATGCAGGTTGTCTTGCTAGATCCATAACCTTTGTTCATTTTGTCTTACTGTGTGGCTCAAGATCAAGCAATGCCATCAGATGTAGTTCATTGGGAAGTAATGATGAGGAATTAAGGCAAGCCAAAACGATATTTTTTGACAATGGTGGAATCCTGCTCCCGCGGAAATCAATATTTCTTTAGTTAACAAGATTTTGAGTTGGTATAGTGTGGACTTTGGCAAGAGTGAAACATAAGTTATGAAGTTTGTTGCAAACTATTGGGAGCCCTCAAAGTCCAAAAACTTGTTGGGATTATTGAATAGTAATTGACTAAAGAAAAAATTTCTAGAATTTAGCTTGAGGAGAAAAGAATGTATCTGCTCTTGACAGGCCTGTTCTGCCAAGCTCCTTCTTCATTGATTTTATGACTGACAAACAAGGGGATTTCTTCAATATATGGTTTCCCTAAATCACATCAGCTGATATGTGAAGGAAGAGATGGAACCTTTTACGGCAAAATGAGGACTCGATTGCAGCCTTGCAAGAACAAGACAGAAAATACTGGAAAAGGTCCAGGAATTGCAAGTTGTGCAAGGGACACATGACAAGCCAGTGCCAAGCAGGAATGAGCACTCTCCCAATCTTATAAGAGAGACAAGGCCATTGGCAGCCACAATGGGAGATCCACATAATTTCTGTCATCATCATTGAATTTGGTCAATATGTCAATTTTGTAATTTCCTATGTCTACAGTTTCTATACCAATATATAGACAGGTATGGTAGTAGAAATAGTAATTGTACTTAGGGAGTAATGATGATATAAAAAAAAGTATTAGGATGCTATCAAATGACTTAATCAATCCCCAATTTTGAATGTAATCGTAACTTTTTGGGTATAGATGGGATGTTGTTTTGATATATAAATATAAATAGTCATTTCTGTGCATAAATTTAAAAAAAGTGCAACTTTTTCCTCAAAATGGACCAAGCTACTTGCATGCAATAGTTGCAATATTATTTTATATTAGGGAAGGTATATACTTTGATAAACTGCTGATTCTAAAAATCAAGCAAACAATTATATGACAGATCATTTTGATCATTCTAGTGCACTTAATTGTCGTTACAAGAAGAAAATGTTGATATCCGCAACTAATATATCCTTCTTGTGATCTTTTTTTCAGCAATATGTTTGTAAATAGAATAGTTAGCAACAAAAGTATTAGTTAGTAATGCAAAGTCCCTCAAAATGCCTAACTTTTATTATTTGAAAAAGGAAAATAGAAACACATACCTCTCCAGTGTGAGGATTAATTGTCTGCAGGACACTCTCAATAGCTCTCAATAGCTTTATATTCCATCTTAGATGCTTTCTGGGTCAGTTGAAAAGAGCATATGCATAATACATCCTTTCCTGCTGCTGTCTTGAACATAAGTTTAATCTGGCCCTTTGTTTCTGTCTCCCCAGCAACCTGCATAAACACAAGTTCCCATTTTATAACAGGTATAGTAGGTTTGGCATAACAATTAGGAAATAACATCTACCAACAAGAATTCATGCCATATTTAAGACGATGTAGTCCCCAAGCCCTAATCTAAAGTCTTGTTTTAAACAACTCCTACATATAGGCATCTTAGAGTTACAATTCTGTAGAGAATATGAATTACCATGCTGCTCATCTTAAACAATCGTCTAAACAAAAATTAAAGGAATTCAACAATATAACAAATATCCCAAACAAAAAAATATGGGGAAAAGTGTCATATCAAAACTCATTATAAAAGTTTGTATCAAAACTCATTATAAAATTCTTGCATCCAATGACTAAAAGGTAGATTCAAGATGATGAACTCTGTCTTTGGATTAATTCATGTTGGAGACATTTACCATCATACACACTCTTTTTGGTCAAATTGGCCTAGTTAAACCACTATATTAAGTATAATTGACATAAATTGACATCAGTGGAGCATTAATTGCCATCATCCAATCACACCCATGCCTACCTACAGTCAAGGAGGCTAACTGGACCACTCCGGGGGTGATCTGAGTGATATTAATGCACCTAATTGCTAACTGGTGGTTACAATCAGTTCAACCAATCAGTTAAGGCACCTCCTCTCATTAAATATATTATTTAATGATTATTTATTATTGTTTAATGATCTGGAGTCAACAAGGCACCTCCACCAACTTATGATGGTCATTTCAGCTTCATTTAACCTCATTGGGGTTCATTGAAGTCATGGAGCACTGGCACTTGATGGTTGGCTTGCTATGACATGTGTTTGATCTCCTTCAGTTGAGATTCAATCATTTATTGCACTCCGACTTCAGTTAGGGTTTGGTGAGTCAACTAGGGTTTTGGTCAAGTGGTTAACTGAGTGTGAACCAATGGTTTAGAGTCAGTTAAGCTAGACTCACTCATTGAATTCGAATTACCTCCTTAGGTATTCGAATTCCTCATGGATTCATGCAATTTATTGACATTGTTATTGTAACCATTCACTGTTTATTGAATATACAGAGAGGAAACCATTTTGGTTCTGATTAACACCATTTCTGAGTTATTTGTTGATTATTTCTTGATGAGATTGATTCTTTGTTCCTAGATCAATGTGCAACATTAATATGGTACCAGAGCATACGGCGGGACAAAGATCTATCAATCAAAAACAAGCTTTTTTGACAAATTTCTCCATGAAATGTGAGCAATAGCTCAAAAATCCAGCACTGCACCAGAAGCCAAGGCTTACCACTTAATACCCCAAGTAAAGAACTTGTTGATCAAGCTTGCTTTAGTGACTATGTTGGGTGTGATGAAAGCCTAAAATGTGCATGTTGTCCGACCTTACGGTGCCCCTTTTTTTTTTATTTGTAGGTTTTAACAGGTACAACTTCGAATGGACTCATCAATCCCTCTTCTCACCCCATTCACAAGCTATTCGGAATGGAAGTTGAAGATGATTGCATCTCTGAAGAGACAAGGTCTCTATGAGGTGTCTATTGGACTTGGAAAAGAGTCTTATGAGAATCATAATGACTGGCTAAATGATGGTGATAGAGATTTTGGAGCAATATGTCTGGCCCTTTCTCCTACCTTGTACTACCTTGTTGGTTCTGTTGAATACCCAAAGGATTTCTGGACAATATTGGACAGAACCTTTGGCAAGCACAATGAGGATCATAATAGTACTTTGAAGATCACAGCCAGCACCAAAAGAGTTCTTCACTCAAAATTCTTAGCCTCTACTCTCTCTGATGAAGTTGTTCAAGATGAAGATGAAGCAGAATCTTCTACACATTCAATTCGAATTGAAGAAATTCTTCATGCAGTGACTCCTTCTCCTGATGCTCCGGAGGAGATATATGATATCTCATCTTCTCATATTGCTGAAACAGAAGAGGACATTCGAATCTCTGATATTGAAGAAAAATACTGCTGCACTTCCATGCAAACATTCACCAGTGATTTTCCTTTGAATTATGTGCAAAATTTACCAGTAATTGCTTCTAAAAGTGAAGAGAAGTTTGATTTTTCTCCCTCTAATGTTGTTGTTGGTGTGCAAATATGTGATACCTTGGATATTTTGTAAGAAATATCAGATTACCAGAGCGATCCATTCACTCCCCATGATCTAGATCTTCTAGCAAAATCCTGCAGGATTGCATGCACCAAAATTCAGAGTTTTGAAGAAAAAGACAATTGTGCATCCACCGTCTTGGTTGACCATAATTTTGGATCTGATATGAACCTTATTAGATCTGATATGATATTATTTGGATATGATCTGATATTTCTTGGTTCAAAATTTCAAGTTCATAAACCTTCAAACTGCTTGTATATGTTCTCATCAACGGTGTGAAGAAACAAGTACCACAAGTCTCCTACAAAACTGCTGCTGGGGATTTGATTTGATTTCATAGTTTTGGATCTGTTGTGAAATTATTTAGATCTGATTTACATTCTAATCTGATATTATTTTGTTCATATTTTAAAATCCAAGAGCTTTTGAGCCATGCTTGTAGCTACTCTCACCAATTCCGGTGTGAAAAACCAAGTACCCCTCTTCTTCAATTTTGCTGACGGGGATTTGGTGTTAGTTTCCTCATATGAGGTTGCTGAGATTTTATTTTGTGATTAATTAGCTATTTTAGAAGCTATATCAGGTTATGGAGATCAAGCATTCGCTCTCCAAAGTCCCAGGTATTCTCTACCTTTGGTCACATGCTCATCTCCTCACAGAACAAGTAAAGAGGAAGACATTCTGCATCTGCTTGGACACTTGCTCCTAAGATTTAGAGCTGATTTTACCATTCATGGTTTTCTGTTCAAGGCTGCAACATATCAGTTTCTTTAGTGTTCCACACATGGTTCAAATCCTCAAGAACCTTTGCTCTCTCTTCAAATGATTTGAGCTACTCTACATGGGTCTAGTTTTCACTGTGTAGCTGTTCATATTTCTGATTCAGTTGAGTACATTGTTCTTATTCCAAAGTGGAAGATTCCTTTAGAAATATTCATTTGGTTTGGATTCAGAGGTTCACATGCACAATCTCAGGATGCTGCTGCATAGAAGAACCAATTCTTGATTTACTGCGTGGTTTGAGGGGGGGTATTTTTCCCATGACGTTTTCCCCGTTTCCTTGGTTATATTAAGCAGTTACTTTATTGTATAGGGTGACCTATGGCCTTAGTTTCCAAGGCCCTAGCATTTTTATGCATCTATGTTTTCTAACTCTTCCCGAGTATAGCTTAAAGGGGGGTGTTGGAGACATTTACTATCATACACACTCTTTTTGGTCAAATTGGCCTAGTTAAACCACTATCTTAAGTATAATTGACATTAATTGACATCAGTGGAGCATTAATTGCCATCTTCCAGTCACACCCATGCCTACCTATAGTCAAGGAGGCTAACTTAGCCTTCTCCTACAGTCAAGGAGGCTAACTGGAGCACTCCGGGGGTGATCTGAGTGATATTAATGCACCTAATTGCTAACTGGTGGTTACAATCAATTCAACCAGTCAGTTAAGGTGCCTCCTCTCATTAGATATATTATTTAATGATTATTTATTATTATTTAATGATCTGGAGTCAACAAGGCGCCTCCACCAATTTCTGATGATCAGTTCAGCTTCAGCTAACCTCATCAGGGTTCATTGAAGTCATGGAGCACTAGCACTTGATGGTTGGCTTGCTATGACATGTGTTTGATCTCCTTTAGTTGAGATTCAGTCATTTATTGCACTCTGACTTCAGTTAGGGTTTGGTGAGTCAATTAGGGTTTTGGTTAAGTGGTTAAGTGAGTGTGAACCAATGGTTTAGAGTCAATTAATCTAGACTCACTCATTGAATTCGAATTGCCTCCTTAGGTATTCGAATTCCTCGTGGATTCATGCAATTGCTTGACATTGTTATTGTAACCATTCATTGTTTATTGAATATATAGAGATGAAACCATTCTGGTTCCGATTAACACCATTTCCGAGTTATTTGTTGATTATTTCTTGATGAGATTGATTCTTTGTTCCTAGATCAATGTGCAAGATTAATAATTCCAATATTATTTACCATAAATAAATGTCGAAAGAGGTCAGGTAGTAGAAGCTCTGTTCAGACAAAAACCTCAAGCTATTGAAGCTTAGAACAACTGGGAAAACCGAACTAACTATACAACACAATGCAAGGGAAAAACTGCTGAAATTTTAGGAGCTGAATAGTCAATAAAATTCAAACACTTTTTGATAACTAACATTATTTTGAAGCATCATGTCAAAACATAAGCATAAACTGCACCAGCAATCTTGATTGCTTTAGTGTCCCTAAGTGCTTACACGGTATCTTAAGAAGCTCATTTGCAACTAACAAAACTAAACTATTAATACCTGTATTTATCATACCAAATAGTCAATTTGCTGCAACATGTCAAGATGCTATCAAAATCAACACATTTTGAATCCATGTGCTGAAGGCCTCCTGCTGAATCACTAGCTGGCACAGGATTGCTCATGGCTACAATGATGAAATGTCTTCAAAAGCAGACAAGTGTGGCAAAAGATAGGTTACATAATTCTTACTTGACTAAGGGTTTTCCAAGCCAAACTTCATGAAAATCCTTTGTAGGTTCAGTAATAGAGCATTCAAGAAGACAATTTAATCAATGCTCATATCGGAATAAAATCATGATGAACATTCTACACACAATCTCAAATTTCAATCAGGGATACGTCCACATTGGGAAGAAGGGATATCATCACTTGTGGAGTTTGTATAGTAAGAAAGCTAGGGAATTATATATTCAAAAAGTCCCCAACCATTTTCAAGACTTATATGTTTGATCCAGCACTTGAAAGAGTCCACCTTCTTTGCATCTAACAAACTTAACTATGATGTATGTCAGTACTACTTGATACAACCAAAATTCACAGATTTTAAGGCCTCTAGCTGAATCATTTAGATGGAACAGTATTGTTTGTGACAACAAAGTTGAGATATATTAAAAAAAAGACAAGTGCTGCAAAAAGATAGGCTATAGGCATCAACTTTGAGCAAAGCATTTCCAAGCCCAAATGTGAAAAGCTTTTGTAGGTTGAGAAATAGACCAATTAATAAGACGATTTCATGTCCTTGTATAAAAAATAAGTCACATTGAACATTATGCACGCAATCTGATTAGGGAATATGCCAAACTTGGGAACATGGGACTCTTCACTTGAGGAGTTCATATGGTAACAGTGTGTATTCCAAGACTTGGCATTTGTTTGATCCAGCACTACGCTGGAAACTTTCTTTGCATCTTACAAAACTGAACTACAGACTGTCTCTAATACACAATACAATTAATTTGACATAACAATGGCAAGAGGCTATCTATAGCATGGTCTCCATGTTTAGGTTATGTGCTAGATGGACATCCTAGCTAGAGGATGGTTATCTATGGGATGGAAGACCATACTATAGACATTATGAAACTACCTCATGTCTTCTGTAAAATTTATGAAACTCTTATCTATAGTATGGTCTCCATGTTTAGGTTATGTGCTAGATGGACATCCTAGCTAGAGGATGGTTATCTATGGGATGGAAGACCATACTATAGACATTATGAAACTACCTCATGTCTTCTGTAAACTTTATGAAACTCTCATTCAACTCTTCCTTGGCTATATATTAGGATTTTCTCCTTGACATTTTTTTGTTTTTGTTTTTGAAACTATACAACAAGATGAAAATTGAATGAAGCTCTAATACCATCATGTAGTGTTTCTATAGCCAAATTGCAACTATTACTATAACTATTGATGTAGCATAAACAAAGAAATAAAGAGTAGCTGAAATAAAGAGACAAAAGTATAAAAAATAGTGAGGAACATCTCCACAACCAAGGGTGAATTAAACCTACAAAATTCAAATATGTTGGAGGATACCTTCCCAATAAATTTCTTACAAAACAAAAGAGAATACAAAACAACAACTCAAATTTTTTATCACTAATAAAAGTTATATGACCCTTGTTACATGATAGTTGCATTTTAGAAAGTTATATGACCAATAATGAATTAATTGAAAAGAATGTGGTATCATTGTTGTTAATAGTTTATTTGGGCCACAATGTGCACCATGTACCAATAACAAAAGAGATAGGATATAATTGATACCAGCCCTACACTATTTTCTATACTCCATTCAATAGTTCCCTAGTTGTCTCAAGGTTGTGACATAATTCGAGGTGATAAACCACTCAATTCAATATAATGATGTGTGATATCGATACATGATTGTACAATGCGAACTAGAATTCAACCATTGACATTGTTGTTTCCCTTTCCAATTGCTTGAACCTACAATTGGGTTAAGGATAGGCTCCCACACAAATAAAATAGTTTAATAGCCCTAGAAATTGTTTAATTCAATGTATGCAATGATAGAGTGTTTCACAAAATTTTGCATGAGAAGTCTGATAAAAATATGTTCTTTTTTGAACAAACAACTCTAAAATTTTGATGGTTTAGTTTAATAAATGTTCAGGCTTATGTTAATCATACTTGTCAAACAAACTAAAACATATCAAGCCCGTCTAAAATGATAAAGAGAGAAGGAATAATCATAGCATGAAATAAATCCAAGATGTTTGAAAAGCTACACAAAATTGACAAACACACCCAAAAATATCAAGGCAACATGTAAACAGTAGGAAGAATGGTCAAAGACATGAAAAAACTCTTGCATGATTCTACAACCTCTATGTGTGGGAGGGTTCTTTGTTTCCTCCACTAGCGTCTATTTGATTTGGAAGCAATCCCACAATGCCTCCCCTTATGAAATGGACTAATAAGAGAAAGAAATGGTTATCATGACCACTTATGTAAACACAAAATGAAATATTGGAGCAAGGGACTTTTCAATATTAGCTAATGTAGCATAAACCTAGCTAAACCCCCATTATGAAATGAACACTTCGAGAGGAAAATTGGGCATCATGATGCCAAGGAAACTCAAAAATGGTGAATGGAAGCAAGAAGCTTCTCAAAATTTGGCATAGCATTATCCTCTTCATGTAATCGTTTTGTAAATTCATCCCTCCAACTAATTTTCGGCTTTTGTTAATGTGTCTTTGTTACTTGTTCCTATTTTATGTTTCACTCTTATAAGCAAAAACCAATCGTAACCATTTAATTCTTTCCAAGTTTCCAAATCTTAATGAACTTGTTTATATATAAAGAAACACAAATAATATAACGTAATAATAGCAGAACGTATCCTCTTCATGTAATCGTTCTGTAAATTCATATATATTAATGTTATATATATAAAAACCAGTCAAGTAAGAATAGATGCCTATTGAAATATGGTCATACCTATAAAATTTAATATATATATATATATATATATATATATATATATATATAAACTAGTTAACGTATCCTCTTCATGTAATCGTTTTGTAAATTCATAAATATTAATGTTATATATAAATATATATATATAAACCATTTAAGTAAGAACATATGCCAATTATCTGCGAGATGTAGAAGATTTGGTGGCTGGGTATGGTTAAGACGCCCCCTAAGCTGGAAGGTCACCGGTTCTAATCTCGTCGAATACCAAAAATCCAATCATGTTAAGGGTTGGTGCGGTCCAGGCCGGGTGCGATCCCTGGGAAACCCTGCTAGTCAGGGGGGTTCCACCACTTTGCCAACAAAAAAAAGAACAGATGCCAATTGAAATATGGTCATATCTACATCTGAAATATGGTCATATCTATAAAAGTCAATATTAATGTTATATTAATATGTATATATATATAAACCAGCTAAGCAAGAATAGATGCCAATTGAAATATGGTCATATATATAAAAGTCAGTAAGTCTCAGTTGGCAGACCCCCACTGCTGCACATTAACTCTGGGACTTCTTGATTCTGTATGGGCAATGGCATCCTTTGTATTCTCAGTTACCTCACCATCTAAGTGAAGTTGGAGTGGTGAAATGTGATCTGAACTATTCCCTTGGATTGGTGAAAGGCTAAAATAAACAGAATAGAATTCTCAGTTTCTTCAATTGAAACAAGAAGTGGCAGAGCTGCAGAACATGATTGTTCCCCTTTAGCTTGTGCAGCTGCTATAAAATATTTCATATATATAGATGGGGTAACAATGTCAGAATTATTTCACATAGTTCTGAATTTTATAACTTGGAAACCTAGCAGCCAAGTATCCCATCCCATCTGAATAGCCAAGCCAAGTAGGCCCATCCAAGTACCCCATCCGAGTATCCAAGCCGTGGGCTACCCTACCTTACCTATAATATAGAACCTCATAACCAGACAGATCGGAAAGCAATAAGGTTTCTTTAGAAAAGCATGAGTCGGTTGGAGGTAGAGGAAACACTAAAGGAGATCTGGCTGGGCCGGTTCACCACTGGCTTCAGGAAACACCCATCTGTGCTATGCTATGGAAACAGGCCTCGCCTCTAAGATAAGGTCAGAGCCAAAAAGGACCTTTTCATAACAATTGAAAGCGGCAGCCGCCATGATCTCTACCAGTAAATCCAGAAAGAATTGAAGAATATCGAAATCGTATTTAAAATAGTTAAAATCTTTTCTTAAAAATAAAAATAAATATAATTGGATCCATTAAAATATATTTTTTTAAATTTTACATATATATCATTATATACATTTTAAACTATTTCCTGGCTGGCATGAATAATAGAATCTGGCCCGTCTATCAGGCGTCTGCTTCCTTACCAAAAGTGCCGCTACCTAGCAACACAAGTACCATCTGAGAATCTGTCTGGCCCGTCTATCAGGTGTATCCTTCCTTACCAAAAGCGTCGCTGCCGCTCCAGTAGCAACACAAGTGCCATTTTTGGTCATAACTGCGGCTAGATGTTTTTCTGAGTAAGATGGGGTTGTTGCTAAGGTAAACATAAAAATAAGCGACATGCTTACGAAGGCGTAGAATTGAGAAATGAAGAAATAACTGTCTTCTAAGTATTCCACCCCGATAGGACAAGGTTATACCTTTACTGTTTCTGCCAAAGGAATCGGGGGAGGCCCTCACTTATTGTATTGAGACTTGTTTCTATGAATTTGAGGAAAGACATCTGATTGATTGGCTGACTTACTATCAGATCAGGCAAGTCGATCATTCTCTGGTTGGTGTCCCAGTAAGGCTGGTTGGGTTCGAATCGGTTGGAGGTTTTAATTTTCCCTGGGGTTTTTCCTAAGCGACTTATGGTAAGTAAGCAAAACCTGATAAAGCAAGGAGAAATAGAGTCCGTTGCCTTTGAAGTGAAGAAATATAAGTGTAATTGAGGGAAATAACTATAGGGGCAGAAAGGTCAATCTGAAGCTGGTCTGCACAGCCTTCTTAAGATAGTTAGTTGAACAAAGTATCATTTCAGTTATTGCACTTTACCCGAAGGAAGTCCTGGTCCTGTAGGAAGCATACACTAGTTCGAACCGACCCATTCTGCATCAGCTAGGGAACCACTTGGTAAACTGGCTAAATGCATCGCTCGAATTTAAACACTAATATCTGAAATAGGGTTTGATTTCTTGTGCAGGGTTTCAGAAAATCCCCCGTCAGCAACCAGGTTTTGCAATTCTAGGATCAAGGAAAAAATATCTGCACATATTGGGGCAATAAAAAAAAGATGCCCATAGCCATTGCAATAGGCACAATGGAAATGAAAACCTATGAAAATCTATAAACATTCACACAAACCCTTGGACTACAATCTGGTTAAAACAGAACACAAGAAGTATATAATTTGATGTAGCAAATGCAAATAACAGCAACAGCATATATCAAACAAGGGCAAACAAATGGAGAAGAAAATAGACTGGCGTACCTTAATGGGTCATGCTGGAAATCCCTTAACCTGGCGAGCACAAGATATGCGAGCCCCCAGTCTCTGCAGCAGCTGTTTTGCTCCGTCGTCTTTTAGCCAGTGCCATGTCGTAAAACCCTTATTATTATTCCTGTCTAGCATAGCCAAGCAATTCTCGAGCTTGGTTCCAAAGGTTCAATTCGTTCACTTGAGTTACAAAGGCCAAAGACACTGGAAATTACCCCGTCCCTAAAGCGAAATGCCCTATCTACCCTGGCTGGTTGATTTTCCCAGCAAGTATATTATTATTCCTGTCTAGCGTAGCCAAGCAATTCTCGAACTTGGTTCCAAAGGTTCAATTCGCTCACTTGAGTTACAAAGGCCAAAAGACGCTCTCGAAATTACCCCGTCCCTAAAGCCAAATGCCCTATCTACCCTGGCTGGTTGAGTTTTCCAGCAAGTTTATTGTCCCAATGGCAGCCAGCAATAATATAATTAACAAGTAACTAAAGCAGTAATAATTAAATGAAATATAGGATCATACCTGCCAAATATAGCAGATTCTTCCAATAAGTTTGTGGAAACCCGTATCAAAACCTGCCTTTGCCCCCAACGAAACCGAAGGCCGAGTCAATGCTATGGCCCTCAATCGATGGGTGAGCTCCCGTGGCAGTAATAACTAGCAAAAGGGGCAATAAAAGGCCGGAGAATAATTGAATATATAAATTGAATTGAAGAAAAGTTGCAATAAAAGGTGGAAGAAAAATCTAATATATAAATTGAACTTTTTACTTAATTTTTCATCTTCGAATAAGTGTATTTTGGTTTAAACTACAAACTAATCTTTGAAAAACAATATTTAACTAAACTACAAACTAACTTAGAAGTGTTTTTACAATGTTTTTTTATGTTTAAATATAAATGATTATCATACTCAAAGTCAAAAATATTGTAAATTTATATTTACAATAATATTTGGACACAATGTTCTCTTAGTTTGTAAGAACATAGCTAAAAAAACCAAACATAACAAAATGAATAGATAAATGTTCATTTATATTTATATTGAAAAGTTAGAAAAACAAAAATAAATGTTAAATTTCAACATATTCACACTTCTCATTGTAAGGTAATTTATGTGATGTGCAGATGAAGTTGTTATCTATGCTACTTGGTATTAGATTTTTTATCTCATTCAGACAGATTGAGTAATATATGAGTTTTGACCACTGTTTTTGTATGTAGTTAGTGTTTTTTTCAAGTTTTGACTAATTAAATGATGAAAAATCATTCTTTTTATTTAGGTTGTATGAGAGGTCATTTACCTATGGGTATAGGTGTTTTCGTTCACCCTATTGTATTTTATAAAACACTTCTCACTGTTTATTTGGAGTGCCATAATATATATATCATGTTTAGCTCCCTGTTAATCTATGGAGATTACATCCAAACCTCTCTAGGTGTAGAACCTTTGCTTGTGAGGAAATGCATTTAATCTTTTTAAGTTAGTTTGATAATTTGATAACTTAACACATATTAGACAAGTAAATTTTTTATTGATATGTATAATAATAGGATACTTTATCTTTTAGTAAAATATCTAGTATTTCTTGCATTTTCCATTCGTTGCAAGCCACTTGCACAGTTGATGGATTGGCATGCAAAGAATAGGAGTAAAGATGGATTCATGCAAATTCCACTAGACTCTAAAGCAATGAAACACATAGAATATAAATGGCCAAGAAAATTCAAAGATGAACCATGTAGTATCAGGTGAGGCCTTGCAATTGATGGAGTGTGCCCTTTCTCATTCCTAAGCCCAAATTACATTGTTTGGCCAGTTGGATTGATCGTATACAATATTCCCCCATGGATGAGTGTTAGGAAGGAGCACCTTATGCTAAGTCTCATTGTTCCAGGAAAACACCAAGTGAAAAAAATGGATGTTTATCTAGTGCCATTTATTGATGAGATGCAATTGTTATGGAAGGCATAACAATGTATGACATATCACGTCCTCCATCAAATAGGTCATTCATGTTTTATGGTGTACTATGTTGGACAATTCACGATTTCCCAGGACTTGGTGTGTGTTCAGGTACAAAAATTATTTTACATATTCGCACATGATATTTAATTTTTGGTTCAATTTGCATAGATCCATTATACTATTTTTTTCCTCTAAGCATTAGTTATTGAAGTGCAGGGCTTCAAACAAAGGGGGTTTGCACATGTCCAAGAAGTGCAGAACATTTTCAGGGGCGGTTCTCTAAAGATCTACACAAGTTTATTTATGCAAAGAACAGGGCCTTTTTACCAACAGATCATAAGTTCAGGACTTGGCTCAAGAATCAGTTTGATGGGAAAATTGAAAGTAGAGGCCCTCCCAAGGTTATGGGTCTAGCTAATTGGCTTCAAAAGTATGAAGATGCTGAACAAAAAATTTGAGAACATTTACTTTTCCAGGATCCATCAATTGAAGAGCGAGAACAAGTTATGGTTGATATGCCACAAGGAATGAATAGAAAATCCATATTTTATGATCTACCTTATTGCAAGGATCTATTGATATGCCATTTATTAGATCATATGCACATATTCAAAAATGTCACAGATTCTATATATAGACATATATCAGACAAATATAAAGACACTTTATCTTCAAGAAGAGACATTGCTCTTTCACATACCAAATTTGATAGAAGACATTTGTGGCCAAATAGAGAAAATGAAACTTATGCAGAAGCTCCATGGATTTTGAAAAAGAAAGAGCTATATAAACTAAAAAATGTTATCTGTACAATAAGGACACCTACTAGATATGGCTCATCATTAAATAAAGCTTTCATAGTTGACGGACATATCACTGGATTTAAAAGACATGATTTCCATAATTTTATGAAGGTATCAACATAACTTAATTGTTATTGTTATCATATAATTAACATTATTTTTATGATATTTCATATTTAAAATAATGAACTAATCTCACTTTATTTGATAATTTGATAGCATATCATGCCCTTGGCGATTAGGGGGGATTCATGCCTTACCGCTGATTTGAGGAGTGCCATAAGTCGATTGTCAGCATTTACAAGGTATGGGGCATGAAATGTTTATGTATGTACGAGAAAGTTGTAATACATTGCATGTTTAATGTCATTAGTTATTCATGTTAATTTACCAATGTTATATTAGGTGGGTTTCCTCCAAGGAGATCCATGAGAGTGAATTAAGAAGATGGAAGAATGAAATTGCGTAAATTGTATGCTTTTTGGAAAAGGAGCTCCCTACAAGTTTCATGGACCTTCAAGTTCATCTTCCTATACACCTAGTAGATGACATTGAAATGGCGGGTGTTGTATCAACAAGGTGGATGTTTTTCTTTGAGAGGTATATGAGAACACTAAAAATATATGTCCGACAAAAGGCACATCCAGAGGGTTGCATGGCTAAAGGATATGTATTGAATGGGCATTTTTATTTCTATGTGAATTCCTTGGTAAATATTATGAAGATGTTCCACGAATATGGGATGAAGCACGTGCAACAGATATTATAGATGGAGAGAAACCTCAATCTAATGGTGTACAAGTAGAATTTGGTGAGTAAAATCATGATCTTTGTGGTTATTTTTCCAATCATTTACTCTATAAAATTATTATTTTTCAAAAATATAATAATGGCATTTGCAATTTGAAAATGTACATGTTGATTTTCAATAGGTGTTGATGAATGCATTGTCCTTGACAAGTTCGTTCTTTACCACATGGATTGTATGAATAAATGGATTGAATTGTATGAAAAGAAAAGGGAAGAAGTTTTAGAAGCAAGGAGACAATTTAAGAGATCAAACCCAAGGAATACACGACTTCCCATGGATTTGTTTGGGGAATGGGGCAAAGATTGCAAATTACAATGGGTTAGTGAACAAATTCAAAATCAAATAGATGAAGAAGGAAATGATGCAAACATAACAAAAGATGAGATCAACATGTCTAGAGGATGTGAAAGAAAGGTACATATATAAATCTCACAATATATTTTTTTACAAAACATTGATGACACTATTGACTATTTAATAATGCATATATAGTTGTTTTTTCTAGTTGAACTAAAAAAATGGTCTGATACAGCTGAGGAGATATCTTGCAATGTGGGCATATGGTCGACACTATCATGTGGAAAGAATAGACTTAAAAAGATGCTCTTTTGATTGTGGTGTCATGGTTGATTTCAAGCAATCAAGTCAAGCAAGTTCAAAAGATAAAAATATTATTGAAGGGAATCTTCAGTATGTTGGAAAAATCCTAGAAATTATTGAGTTGGATTATCGGTCTTTCAAATGTTGTATTTTTAAATGTAGATGGTATGAGGCATTTGAGAGGACGCGAAGACATGTTACCCATAGTGGGCTATTTTCTATAGATTCCTTGAGGTACCTACTAGAAGACAAGGAGCTCTATTTCTTACCAATTAATTGTGAGCAGGTATTATTATCAATATAACATAACTATAATCACCAGAATCAATGGTTATATACAATATGTTAATTCATAGTGTATTATGAATATAAATGTGCATATTAATTAAAAATTATACTTGCATGTCTAATATATGATTATGGTTCACGTGCAGGTGTTTTTCTATGAAGATATTATGGATCCAAAGTGGATATTTTTCATACATTATGATCCAAGGTTAATACATGTATTTGATGATGTTTCGATGAATATTGAGCAAAATAATGATATCCAACCAATTCTAGATGAGAGATTATAGAACACTGAAGAAATGACCACCCATGGTGATTTCCAAGATGAAGACGTTCAAACAAAGGAAGGTGAAGATGAAGATGTTCAAGCACAACATGACAACATTTTTCATGCCATTAATCAACATGAACCAAATCTAGATGATCCAGATCTAGATGAGAATCAAGATGGTGCAAATCAATTCGATGATATGGAGTTAGAAGAAAGTGAGAATGAAGATGATTATAATACCACTTTAGCAGGATGGTGTAGAAAGAATAATATAAGAAACTTACAGGACCATATCAATATTGATAAGGAAGCATTGGATGACACATATGCTGATAATAATGTAAATGAAGAAAAATTCTAATTTTATAGGAATTCTAATCCATATTACTTGAATAATTATGATCTTATATCTAGATCTTTGAGATTGTTTTTTTATCACATGGATTTAGTAATTTTGAATTAGCTTATTGATTTACAACTTTTCAAAAGGTTTCTTCTTAACAACTCTACACTTAATTGTACATGGAAATCACTATTCAAAATAGTCATTTTATCGTGGGCTTAGCAAACGTTATTTTTGTTTCAATTTATTTTAACCACATGTGTTCCCCTTTTTTATTATGCATTGAATAATGAAATGTCAATGATTGTTTAGTTAATATTATTCACACTATTGAATAATTCTATGAACTTTACTATAGTAATTTTCCATCTTGCACTAATTAATAGTGTTGACGAGGTAGACTACTTAGTTTATCATTAACATTTTTCCAATTAATGTGGTTATCTATAAACAATAGCTAATATTTTGTCATAAATTTACCACATCCAACGTATCATTGAAATGTTGTCAAGGACAAGTGCCATTAAGGTCACTCAAAATGCCATTAAGGTCACTCAAATTCTATTAAGGTCACTCAAATGTTGTCGAGGACAAGTGAATGTCAACGTCAAGTACACCATACATTGCATCATCATCATCGTTGACATTGTCATCATCAACATCAACATCAATAAGTGCATCATCAACAATGTCATGGTCATCACTGTCCTCATAAACAAATACATCATCATTGATAGCATCACTCATATGCCATTATGGTTCATCATCAGTCATCACCATTTTTATCCATGTCATGTTGTTACAATCAATCAAATGTGATTAAGGTCACTACAATTTTGTTGACAACAACTAAATGTCATTACAACCATTTAGGTGATATTAATATGTCTCTCACATGTCATTATGAACATTTAAGTTGCATTAGGATCAGTCTATATTGAGATGTATTATGACATGCACATCATCGTGGGCATCGATGTTGTCATCATCATCATCATCAATGCCATATGGTACATCAACATCATCTTGACCATTATCCTCATTATCATCCTCATATTCAGCATTAAGTACATCATTAACAAAATCATCGCCATCATTGTCATTATGGTCACTCATATTCCATTAGTGATCTTAATCACTCATCGCCATTAAGATTCATGTCATGTAATTGTTAAGGTCATTTATATGTCGTTACATTCATTTTGATGTTAATAGGGTCGTTTAGATGGCATTACAGACTTTTTAGTGCCATTAGAATCAATCAAGATCCAAAAGCGCTACCACATGCATAATCATCGTTGACATCCACATCGTCATCATCATCATACAATAAATCAACATCATTGTCATCGTTGTATTCATTATCAATATAATTCCAATAATACTAATCAAGGAACCCTACTACCTCATAGGAATGGATGGTATAGTCTTATACTTATCAAATCATATCCATACACTCCATCATAATTATCATAATGCATCATCGTTCCGACCACTGACAGAGCTGTGATCCATGGATATTTTAAAGGTTGTTGGCCATAGTTGTGGAATAATAGACCACTTTGGGCCTGATACATCAGAAGGGAATAGACAAGCGAACCACTGATACAACGGAGAAAATTAGACGTTCTAGCCGCCGAAACATCGGAAATTTGGTTGGGATGAGACCCGATTTTGACAAAGGAAATTTTTGGGTTTTCAAAGTTGAATTTTCTCGACAACTTCCAACTATTTTTCAGTGGATTTTAGCAGACTGTCAGTGGGTTACAGGGTTGAAAAGGAAGAAAATTCCAGGTGGATGAAGTTCACATTTCAGACCAAAATACATTTGGTAAACAAAAAAAAAAGAATCATTTGGAAGCGGTGTGGTTTTCACACCCAAGGTCGGAATGAAGCCCGTGGATAGGCGTTGGAAAGCTTATCCAGTAGGGAACAAGGGAGAGTCACCAGAATGTGAATGCAGAGTAGCAAAGTGCTAGTGATTACTAAAAGATAAATGTGTTGCTGTCAATATGGACAAATCCAGGAATTGCATGCCTAGAGGTAGCAAGACCATGAAGTCAAACTAGCTGTTGTATGGAAGAGGAGTTACATGCAAAGATGAGGGACTTGAAAAGGGAAATTTACTTAAACCCTAATTTGCTGATTATAACTACATTTTATAAGTTGAAATGTATGAGGATATGCCTTGCATGCATAGGATATTACATGTACATTTATCATGAGCCACTAATGATAATTATTGCATTGGTGTTGGCATTAGTGGAAAACCAATGACAACCTAGACATGGCTGAATATGTTGCTGATGCTGATGAATGTGACTAGCAACCCTATGGAGAAAGGGATAAGGCAACAAGTCCAGAATCAAAAGTTGGTGAGCAAACTCTACAATCTTCTGCAGAGGACCAACCAAACTGGTAATGTCAAGGGTGTAAGTAGGACCCATGAAGGTAAGAGTTTGATTATGAAAAATTGCATGGAGTGGTAAAGGTAAGAGATATCATACCCTGTGGATATTTGAATGTTATACTGCATTCATATAGAAAGGTGTCATACTTGCATTATGTTGTGATGAGCTTAGCAGCCAAGGAAAGTAAGCACTGTTGATCTTGGTTATGATAATGCATCCTATATGAAGTAGCCATGGTTAGGTCATGCATGGTATGTTGAATGCATAGTGTTCCCAAATCAATGCAAGGTAGCATTGAATGAGAATGCATTAAAAGATTTTATGAATCTTGTAGTTATGCATTGAATGGATACATATGAAGGGTGTGAGTAACTAGTTGCATAAGTATCGGTGCAAATGTTGTGATGCATTGCATTAATGCATTGAGATAAGTGCATGTGATATTATGAATAACTAACGGCTGAAATGATGAATTGATGACAATTCAGGAACCATTTCAAAGGCTGTTATGAATGTAGGATAGTAAGTGCATGAAGAGGGTAGTCATGATCAATTGGCTGTCGGAAATTCCCTATGAAAGAGCAAGGTGGTACGAATGATACACTTGTGAATTAAGGAGTATCTAAACATTTCATTTAAATTACATAAATGATGTGATTGTACCCTGAAATTTAAAGTATGATCATGATTGCGTGAAGTGAATGAGTTTTGGTAATATTGATGTGATTAACAGCTGGAAATGTTTGAATTTTATAAATGGGTAATACCATGACAAAGGCCAAAATCTACCATGTGAAAGTTCCAAACCTCATGAGAAGAGTATCATGGCTGTGATAATAGTTTGTATGCATAATGAGTTGTAAACATGAATTTGTAAATTTCAGATTTGAGAAATTGCTGACAACTACTAATCACTATTGGCTTGCCAAAAATTGTGTCAGGAGGATGCATTGTAAGTGGGTGTCCATGTTATGCTAGTAAGCATAAAATAATAATGGATATGATGGTGCTGCTCACAAGAGACTCACAATTGAGGATCACCTCATTTCCAAGCAAATCAATTTCTGTAGTAAACAGAGTTGTAATTCCTAATGAATTTAATTACTAATGTCATTTGCTTGGTTATGGACAATCAATTTGGATTGTATTATCAGATAATGATTGACTATTTGGATATTTGATGAATGTGCTAGGGGTACACACTACAATAAGATTGTGTGTGATGGCCTGCAGGAGCCAAACTTCATGGGAAGGTTTTCCCTTATCTTGAAATGGGTTTCGAGGGAAACTCCATTGGACATTTTGGAAATGTCTCATTTGCACTACATGTTTGGTAAGCAACATGAGTGAGATGATATAGTTTATGTTGGTAAGACATGTGTGGATATGAAATGTAAGAAGGAATTGGGATGGAAAACTGAGGGACTGTCAACTCAGAGAAGGGAGCCCCCATTCCTCCTTAATGAAAGAATACTGCCTCGGAAAATGGATAAGTCTGTTGTGACCCTAGCTAAGAATATGCATATTAGATTGTTAAAATTCCATTTGTAGAACATGTTTTGATTTTATCTCCATTAAGACCGATTGCTTGAGTATGAATAGGGCCTACATGATACACACTGGACAAGGGTTCCCACTTTTCCGATGTCGGATCATGGAAGGATTTTTCAATGTTGATTACACCCTAGGGAGTGGATGCACTCCTGGTGTCTCAATACTTGATAGTGAATGGTGTGAAATATGGTTACAATTTTGGAGCAATAACGGTAACGAATATGCTTATATTGCTTGTGTTGTTAGGATAAGCAAATGTAGTTTACAGTGTGGTCTCTAGGTGATATGGAAAATGGTCGTTTATGGTTGATACAAGGGCATGTGTTGTTGTTGACGGTCTGATAAACCCAATGAGGGTTGGCTTGACTGTGCCTGATATATATATATAAATGATGTTGTGAAGCATCCTGCATGCTGACCTAACATCTAAGTCCATAGGCGATCCCAAGGCTTGCAAATCAAAGCAAGATCCTGTGGACCAGCGAGGAAACACACAATACAAATAAGTATTGGATTATTTCACAATTCTTACTTATGCATATGCATGTGTATATGGTTTGGTTATGATGTTTTAAGATCTTATTTAAGAGATAAAAATCGATGGGAATAAACTAAACATGTGAATCTATTCAACGTTTGAATATAGGTATCGCTGGGAGCGAGGACTATGAGAGAATCCTAGGGGTGCATTTGGACATGTGACTATCCTGAAGAGCTCGGAATGAGCGGTAATGAAAATTATGCTAGTAAGACTGTGAAGGTACTAGTAGCTGAGACAACCATGTGGGGAGGCTCCATGGTTGAGAGGTCTGAAATAGACCGAAGACACTAAGTGTCATGACCAAGAGGGATTGGTCCAGCATTCACGTTGAAGTGAAAGAGGCTGAGAGGACGAAAATCCATAGCGGTGGTGTGGGTTCTAGGATGGAACAAAACAAAGAGGGGAAAATCTCTTGCTCCTCTCTCTTTCCTTTTGGTTATATATATATACATATATATCTGTTTATGCATTATGAAAAAATACGGTTGTTGAAAGCATGTATGACTGAAAATAGAATGTGTGTATTTGCTTAAAGTAAATTGTGAATGCTAGAATGGTTAATTCCCTGCCCAAGAATGAACATGAATGAGCTCATGTGCCTATTGGGAAGGCATGAAAAATATGAAACTCTCATTGATGAGGCTTGGACTGTCATGCCAATTAGGCAATTAAATGACTGATTTTAATGCCTATATTATGCTTGGTCTAACAAAATTTCAATGATGCATTTCACAGGTGAGAAAGGTGAAATCCAGTGGTGCACATTGATCATGGCAGTAGATCAAAAGTTGCTGGACTTGGCAGGAAGTCTCCTTCAAATGATTTCCAGGACCCAAGATAATCTTGGAGAGATGGTCAAGATACAGGAAAGGCAGAATGAAATGAACCACCATATTTTGCAAGACTCTATTGGTTTCCAAAGGGAGGTGAAAATACTTCTGGGAGCAATCAACAAAGGAAAGGAAGGTGGATCAATGATGGGAAATTCATCCAAGCGATCCATTGAGAAATGGTGTAGGCATGAAGACTCAAAGGAAAGTGAGCAGGTAAAGATGAAGTAGCCAGTGAAATGCTGGGAATGCGGAGGACATCA
Organism: Pseudotsuga menziesii; assembly: GCA_001517045.1. Lineage (NCBI taxonomy): Eukaryota > Viridiplantae > Streptophyta > Pinopsida > Pinales > Pinaceae > Pseudotsuga > Pseudotsuga menziesii. The sequence continues at coordinate 205,624 of LPNX011008938.1, read as the reverse complement.
TTTATGCCGGTACTGTCTGGTGAAGGAACATAAAGATGGCAACAGCCACAAGGTTCCTAGGCTTTGAGATAAGCTAAGAGTTGAGAACCAACAAGAGAAACTCATGGAAGCCAAGGGGCTTGGTCTTGAATATTCATATTAAATGAGTGAACAAGGGACAATTCTACAAAATTTTGAAATTTTGATGTGAAAATTGTATATGTATTGGAACACCGAGGACGGTGTTATTCCAAGGGGGAGGGGATTGTAATACCCTGGTTTTGACCCCGTTTGTGTTAAAGGGTACATGATGTATGTTTTGTAATTAATCATGGTGAGGAGCTAAAGGCAAAATCCCCACCATCGATTCGGCTGTGTTATGTTTTGGCAATAGGGATTGTTGCTGATGGTATATCGTGTTGTCCAACACATTATAGCTTTGGCATCATGTAAATACGCACATGAATTTAATTAAACCTACATCCAGCTACGACGGTGCAACGTTAAATGAAAATGGCATGATTCCAAAGGATAGGGGGGGGTGTCTAAACCATGGGGGCCATTGGGAGTTAGCCATGTGTCACCACCACCCCTGTTGTTCTGTTGTTAGTTGGGGCAGCGATTTGCTGACAGAAAGACCACGCCTGCTCCCACTCTCCACGATGTACATATGGTCTTCCCACTAACCAGATCGTGAGTTTGTTCATCTCCTCTCACGTGGATGGAGTTAAAGGTTACACATTCCTCTGTTTGAAGGGTTTTCCCCCTTCCTCCTTTCTCGTTGATTGCTAGTTGGTGGTGTTTGTCCTCTTGATCGCGTAGTGTTTAGGGTGTCTTTTTCCCACCAATTTTACAAACTGCGTATTGTTTGGGTATGTCCATCATTGTGTGGAGGCTGGGATTTCTGGGATAGTTTGGCAAGTTGCGTTTTGTCTTTCCCATATAGAGTGGAGCATGCGCTGAGTTGTTTTGGCATCTGATTGTTGGTTGTAGTCTCCCCCATGCATTGTTGACTGTGTCTTCCTTTACAATGCAGCATTTGTCAAATATTTTTGTGGTTTTACCCTGTGGCTCATCGTTGAATCGTGGTGGTTGTGCTCCTCTGTTCATTTGATTGCTGTGGATCCCTGCGCTGTGGGGACGTTGGTTTATTCCCCTTTTTGCTTTGGCTATCTCTTTCCTTGCATCCAAGTTGAGATTCTATTCTTCCCCTTTCTCTACCTGTGTAATTTCTCCAGCAGTAATCACATTGGGAATGGTGTGTGCTGTGAGCTCAGGTATGTTGGTGGGCTATTGATCTTCACATTCGTTGGTTGAGTTTTCCCCTATCCATGCTGGGGGCGTGGATTCTTCCAACTGTAGATTGTGTAGTTGTTTCCATCGTTTCTTATGGTTTTTGGGCTGTTGTCTTCCCCTGGATTTAGGTTGCTTCTTGGTTGTTGAGGTTATCGGGATTGTTGCTAAGTTGTTTTGGCCACTAGGGCCAAGAACAACCCTGAAGCGTTGTTTAACCTGAATTGTGTTTGACCTTTTGTTTGGGGTTGTCACCCTGTGGTCTTCCTCTTCCTCACAGAGATGTGAACTATTTGTTTTGTTGTGGTATGCAGTGGTTGGTCTTTGAACTATTGAGAGTAGGATTAGAGGCTGGGTATGCTTGAGAAAACTAGTGTTTGAGGTCACCAACTTAGCATTTGTCCTTTCCTAGCTCCTTGACTGCTTGATAAACCATACTATGTGGGATTGGATGATCTGTGTGCCTTGGCTATGTGTAAGATTGCTTTGACTCTTATTCCTTGAGGAATCATGCCTAGCTCGGGGGTGGCAGTGTGCTGAGAGATTAATGAGCACGTTGGCCTATGGTTGGGTGGAACGTTGTAGCGACATAGCTGGTTGCGGGATGAGTTCTTATCAGATGAGTATTCTTGACTATTTCATATCTGCATTTATATTTACTGATTGATGAATATGATGAACACATGGCATGCTTGAATGAATGTATGTTTGCTTCCGCTATATATATATGAAGGATTATGCATCTTAGTATGGATTATGTTTAGGATTTTTATTTCCTCATTATATGCATGTTCATGTTCCTGGAGCTATTTTCCCTTTTGTTTGGTGTTAGTAGCGTCCTCTTCACCAGTCAGAGGGTCGGGGATGTTACATATAGGATGAAAGTAGTTAGGAGACTATAGAAAACCTTCTTGAGAATATACCATAATTAAAGAAAAACAAAGAGATAAAGTTAGAAAATGGAAAGAATATTCGATGGAACTACAAGGAGAGTTTAAAAAATTAGAACCTCCAATGTTTCACGGATAATCGAAAGAAGCAGTTGAAGCTTTGTTACTTGACATAAAATGATATTTCCAGGTGTATATGTATGATGATAATTTAAGTGCATGCTTAGCTATTTTCTAGTTAAGTGGAAAAGCTGCCTTATGGTGGCAAGAAGCTAAAAGCGTAAACAATGTTCGTAGTAAAGAATTGAGATGGAAAACCTTTAAAAAATTATTTAAAAATAAATATATTTCGGAACGGTACTACGACGAAAAGGCCAAGGAATTCAATGACCTATAATTAGGGACTCTAAATATGGATGAATTTGTAATCAAGTTTGTGAACTTACAAAGCTATGTACCCTATCTGAAGGAGGAAAAAGATAAATTTTATAGGTTTATCAGTTTCTTACCCCCAACATATAAGGAGAAAATTGAATTTGAAATTCCTAAGAACATGGATGAGGAAATTAGAAAAGCTAAATTATGTTATGATTTGTTTAAGCAAAGATCTTAAATAACCAAGAATTGGAAAAACAAGAAGAATTAGAATATGGATCAATAGAAAAAGGGGTTCAAACGATCACCTTTTAGGAAGGGAACAAAAAGTCACACAGATAATAACTATAGTAAACAGGTACAAATGTTAATAGTTGATTTATGGGAACTGCTACATCTAATGGAGGGTGGAATAATACTACCAAAGAGGTAAAATGTTGGGGTTGTAATGGACCCCATCTATATAGGAACTATCCTCACAATCCTAACAGAAAAGTGGCACATGTAAACATGTTGCAGGAAGCCTCCATGGTCAATGACATAGCCAGCAATATACCTAGAATCAATGTTGCATTGGAAAATAGTCAAGCGGACCATCAATCTACTATGTTGGAGGTAGAAGGTAAAATTTCAAACATGTCTATTTCAATACTTATTGATTCATGAGCTAATTTAAGCTACATTGCACCAAGAGTTCTTAAAAAATGTAAATTAAGTAAAGAAAAAAAAACAAAGCATGGTTGGTGTAGTTGGCAACAGGAATGAAAAGAAAGGTCACTGACATAGTTAAAGATTGCAGCATAAGTTTCAGCAGTTTGGATACTACAGTAGATTTGAATATACTTCTATTAGGATCCTATGATATTTTGTTAGGCATGGATTGGTTAGAAACTCATAAAGCTATTATTGACTGTTTACATTAAAGTTTCAAATGTGTGGATAAGGACAGTAATAAAAAACAATAAAAGGAATTTATAGACCTATAACCACACGACAAATATCTGTAGGTCAACTGAAGAAGTGCCTTAGAAAATATTTTCAACTACACGCTATAAAATTTAATGAAATTGAGACAAAACAACCGGAAACAATAATGGAACAATACCCTATTTTGAGGGAGTTTCAAGATATATTTCTGGAAAAAATACCTGGGTTACCACCTAAATAGTATTTGGATTTTACCATTGAATTAATGCTCGGTTCAGCATCTGTATCACGATCCCTTTATCGAATGACTAGTCCATAATTAATGGAATTAAGAATGCAGGTTCAGGAACTGTTAGAAAAAGGATATATTTGACCTAGTGTTTCACCATGGGGATTGCCTATGTTATTTGTTAGAAAGAAATATGAAACCTATTATCACTCCAGGAAACTCCTCTAGGTTGTAGCTTGAAGATGCCTGGTAACTTACAATATTTTTGGGGGTTTTTAGATATGGGTCAAGTCATTATACCTATGTCACCTTTCCACTCTCAAGGCATGCGTAAAAATCACTCGTTTACAAGGATTTTAGTTTCAATTTGCTCAGAAGTTCGACAATAAGGTGCAGGGATGGAGAACTCACCAGGATGGCAGACTTACACACATAACACATGCATATAAATGGCTAAATCCTGATGAGGATGGAATTTATAAATCAAATATCACTAATAAACCAACAGGATGACAACTATCGGCTTCTTAATAAATCTAAAAATGACCTAAATGCACATTCAAGCATAAATACAGTAAATAAAGAGATGATGACTAAACAGATCACAACAAAAGAGCTTATATCCTGGATAAGTAAAATCAGAAGCTTGAAAGCATTATTGGCTCATAAATCCCTAAAGTTGAACCTTTATTATAAAATCAATCATGGGCTTTATAGCCTTCTACAAAAATGACAGATCCTGAAAATCCGATCTCTTTACACAAAAAATACTTGAAAGTGATAGTTTTCTCAGATTAGGGCTTCAAACCCTTGCTAACTATTTGTCTACCTATTGTGAAGATCTAGCTCACTGAGCAAACTTTTAATAATTGAACTGGTTTTTTATCATCACCACTACTAGTTCAGTGTGAAATTGCTGCCAAAAGCCAGTGTCTTGGAACTTAACTGAAGTGTTTGATAGTGATCACAGGTGCTCTTTCTTGTTTAGTCTGTTGGATTCTTCTACCTTGTCACCGATCATAAGTTCTAACCTCTAACCCATCGGTGCCTTAGAATGAAATGTTGTCGTAATTTTGGTGCCTCAAATGATTAACGTCATGACTGCTTATGCATTGGCGCTTTCCATCACTAGCTTTTCAGTGACCGGAAGCTGAAAGAACTAATGCATCAGAACCTCAAAGAAGAATGCTACCGCAGTGTCGGAGGTTCCAATGACTAATATTCTCAGCATCGGTGATTGAAAGCTCTGTCTTCTAGCCCATCAGCACCTTAGAGCAGAACGCAACCGTTGTTTCAGAGGTGAAATGAACTAATCTTATCGCTGTTGGAAGTCATTTGACGAAGGAATCAGAGCTTTAGTTATCTATGCCGCACACACTGCGGAGGAGTTTAGTCGAAAATTATCTCATATGTATTTATTATTTCTCCTGATCGCCAATGATTTCTTATTTTCATGCTATCGGAATGATTATTGATTGATTGGAGGCCTTGTCTATTTGTCTTTCGCCGTTTCGGCTCCTTAGTGGACTAACTCGCTGATCCATAGACCTTAGTTCTTTCGATCACTGATAATTTTATGTTGATTGATTGAAAGCCACAGTTTGTATATCTTCTGTCATTTCGGCTCCTTAGTGGACTAACTCGCCAATCCATAGCCCTTAGTTCTTTTGATCACCGATGATTTTCTGTTGATTGATCAAAAGTCGTAGTTTGTATATCTTCCATCATTTCGGCTCCTTAGTGGACTAACTCGCCGATGGTTAGTGTTTTCAAGTTATGACGCCTTATCAAGTAGTGGTTCCGCTTTCTGATACTTGACTTCGACGGCATTTAGTTCTTCATATCACCGACTTTTCAGAACCTTTTAGCTTTGCCTTGCTGCTATGTTGTCTTTAGTTCTTCCTATCGCCAAAGAGTTCTTCTGATCGTGGAAGCCGTAGTCTGCAAGTATGTCAGTGGCTAATGATACGTTCTAATCCTCGTCCAAGCAACCGAAGCTACAACTTTGTGAAATTTTTATCAACAACAGAGGCTTTCAAATTATTAGTGACATTCATATCCCTCATTGAGTGAATTAAATTCTTCATACAAAAATAAATTATTTTGGGAGATAACATCTGGCTCCTACTTGAGGATGGGAACCTCCCAGTGAGGTCCCAAGAACCCCAGACCAAAATTCCTTTCCCTAAAAGAAACTAAGAAACTTAACACTATCCTTTATTGTTCCATTGGGGATGGAGTTTATTCTGAAAGCAAAACAACCTACTATCTAATAATTTACAATCATAAGGCCTCAGAGCCTCAAATAAAATAGAGCTTCAAGAACTGCCCATTTACTAGGCCATCAAATACCTCTTCACCTTCCAGACTTTGCAATTTGAAGGTGTTATTATTATGTACCTGGGTTATCACAAAAGGGCCAATCCATAAAGAGTTGAATTTTCCATGTTTCCCCTTGTCCTATCTGACAACCTCCCACTTGAGGACCCAATATTTGACCTGGAAGTTGTCTGCCTTTGTTGTTTTGTCAAACATGCCCTTTATCCTCTGTTGATGAGCTTTTGATTTTCCTATAACTTGCTCCCTAATATGCTGTAACTCCACCAAATCCATCATCCTTCTCAACATATCATTTGGTTCATCCTCCTCTTCCTAAAAGAACTTTGCCACTGGAAGGATGAGCAGGATAGGAAAGATGGCCTCAGTGCCCTAAATTAGTTTGAATGGAGAAGTCCCTATGGATCTTTTTTCTGTCACCCTATCATCCCATAAAGAAAACTTAAGCTTTGAATCCCAGCTTTTTTTATTTGTCTCTAGCAATTTCTTGATGATTCTGACTAAGATTTTGTTGGATGACTTAGCCAGGCCATTTCCTTGTGGGTAATAGGATGTGGAGTTCACCAGTTGAATACCCATTGATTCACACATTTTAACCAATGCCCCAGCCTTAAAAGATGGTGCCTTATTAGTTACTAACCTTACTGGGTAACCAAACCTGCTGAAGATGTTCTCATATAAAAATCTCATGATGACTTGATGAGTGGCATTTCTGGTGGGTACTGCTTCTATCCATTTGGTAAACTAGTCAGTGGCTACTAAGATCCATTTATGTTGTCCACTAGAAGATGGATTTATTTCACCTATGAAATCCAGACCCCATTGCTGGAAAGGCCCATTCACTGTAACAGGCCTAAAGGGAAAGGATTTGAGTTGTTGCTTCCCTATAAATCTTTGACATTGGTTACAGGCCCTTACAAAAGTGCATACATTAGGAAAGAGGACTAACCAATAGTATCCTGCTTTTAATATTTTGTGGGCTGTGTTTTTCTAGTAGTGGTGGCCTCCACATGCACTGGAATGAAAGTGATGCATGACCTGCTCTGTTTTTTCTTTATCTAGACACCTTAACAAAATTCTAGACTGAGCCCTCTAGTACAACAATTTGTCAATTATGAAAAACTTAACATATTTCAACTTAAGAGCTCGTGCTTGGTTAAAAGTGAGATAAGGAGAAACTTCTAATTTAAGAAAAAATTGAATGATACCTGAGTACCACTCACATGAATATATGTTCTCAGCTATTGGTGGACTGTTATTCTGATCTTGATTTACTACTGTTTCAGATGCTACCATAGTTTGCACCTTTGATGATCTGACACATGTGAAATTTATTCCCATCAGTTCACATTTTTATTTCACCATGAGTTTGGCCAGACCTAATCCCTTTATTAGCTTGGTGGGTTTCACCTCTACATCAAACTCAATGAGTTTGGCAATCCAGTTAGCTCTCTTCCCATCAATGTCAGGCTGAGTCAAAACATCCTTCACAGCAACTGAAGGGACATACGCAATGACCTTTGCATGGAGAATGTATATTCTGAAAGTCTTCAAAGATTTTATGAGAGCATAATCCTGCTTCTCAATTGGGTCATACTTTACCTCAGCATCTCTCAGGGTTCTGCTGAAAAAATCAATTGGATGATCAAGGCCTTCATAATTTTTTTGTAATAGTACAATTTCCACCGTGTCATAAGATGCAAAAGAGAAAATGTAAAAACCCTTGGTCTAGTCAGGACTAATCAGGGTTGGGGCCTCCATGATGGCTTTCTTAATGTCTTCAAAAGAGTTTCTTGCTTGGTCATTCCACTTTATTTCTGCATCCTTTTTAGCATGACTATTATATGCTTTACCAGCTTGGAGAAATTTGGAATAAACCTTTTGACAAAGTTTATCTTGCCTAAAAAGGACTGAATGTATCTTTTTGACCTTGGTATTGATAGTTTTTCGATTGCTTCCACTCTCATCGGATCGATCCTCACACCTTCAACTGAGATTATGTGGCCTAGGAGATTTCCTTCATTGAGTGCAAACTGGGACTTCTTGGGGTTCAGTGATATTCCATACCTTCTGCACTTCAGAAATACCTTCCTTAAATGCTGCAAGTGGTCATGATGGTTGTGAGAGTAAATTTTTAAGTCATCCAAATATATCAGCACAAATTTATCTTTTATCCTTACAAAATCTAGGTCCATAGCTCTCTGAAAAGTAACCCCAACATTCATTAGCCCAAATAGAATTTTAGTATACGTGAAGGTGCCCTAGGGGGTGGGAAAGGAAGTCTTCTCTTGGTCATCTGGGTGCACAGCAACTTGGCTGTATCCAGAAAATACCTCAAGGAAGGACATGACCCTAGCCCCCGATACTTTCTGCAACAGATGTTCCATCTTGGGCAGTGGATAGTTGTCTTTTTTGGAACACTTGTTTAGGTTTCTAAAGTCCACACACAACCTGATTTCTCCATTTTTCTTTCATACCACTACTAGATTTTCAATCCAATTGGAATACATTAGGGGGATTATGATCTTGGCTTTGAGGAGTTTGTGGAACTCTTTCTCAATCACTGGTAATAGAAGAGGGCTGATGGGTCTCAGCCTCTGTTTGAAAGGAATGGTGTCCTTCTCCAAAGGAATCCCATGCTGGATGATGTTGGTGTCATATGTTTTTAGGTCACTATACTCCCATGCAAAGATATCAGCAAACTCTTTTATCAAGCTGCAAAATTCATACTTATGTCCGGAAGTCATCCTAGTGGATAGATTTATCAGTTTTGGATGGTTTTGGTTGCCTATGTTTTGTTCCTGGATAGCAAGATCTAGCTCCCTTTTGGCAGGCTTGAAAGGGATGCCATTATGATCAAATAGTTCTTCCAATGGTACTAGACCTCAGGGTATGTAGTTGTTGGGAAAATGGACAATATTCTGCTCAGTCACTTTATCTTTTAACTTGAGCTATTTGGATTCCTCCATGTTAAGGTTTTCTTGGTCTATGTGTATGTCAGATAATTCATCTACTAACTGAAGGAATTTACTAAGCTCCTCATCATAGCAGAGAGGGTCTGTACTTGACCTAAACATCATAGTTGAGCTTAGGGGGTAAAGGATGAAAAAATAGGCTTGCAGAGATGGCCAGGGAATCAGCCAAGTGATTCAAATCCCTAGGAATATATGACAGTTCAAAAAACATAAAAGAGTCTCTAAGTTTCCATACCTTGTCCTTGTAGGCCTTCAATCTGATATTTTTGGTCTAAAAAGTGTTGTTGACCTGCTGTATGATGAGGTCTGCATCTCTAAAAATCTCCACGCACATGATCCCCATCTCCTTGGCCGCTTTAAATCCTAGTAGCAAGGCTTCATATTCTGCTACATTATTCGTGGTTTTGAAATCGAGCTTATAAGACATGTGAATGTTTTCCTTATATGGGGATATCAGGACTACGCTCGTGCCTGCTGAGCTTTGAGCGCTAGCCCCATCAAAATACATAGTCCAGATCGTTGTCGTGACTTCTTCGGTCTACTAACGGGTGGGCTAAGTGAGTTGAACTGATGTCTATTGATTATCATCTATTGGCAAAATGCAAGACCAAAAATCAGTGTCCACCGCGTAGATGGGGTGATTTACTGAGCGACTCTCCTTGCTTATAATGTACGCTAGCTGATTTTCCCTGTACAGACTCTTAGTTTCTCCTCCAAACATGGGAATGGTGGTGTATGTGAGATCCATCTCAAGGGTGATGCCTAGCCTTTTGCTCCATGACTGAGACAACAAGAGGCCGAATTTTGGAGGAATATCGACCACTACAATATCCATCATTACGCTTTTCAAATGTAGCTGCGTTAAGTTTACCGCAAGGTCTTTGATGAGGCCCAAACACTTGACCTTCCGGGAGTCAAAGGAGAATAAATCATGGTAGGGCTTAATGATGCTGAGGCCAATCTCATCCATCACAAACTTTGGCATTAGGTTATGAGAGGCTCCTGAATCCAGCAGACAGTTATGGAGGATTTTATCATGGATGTTCAAGGATATATAGAATGGTGGGAAGGATTCCTTTAGGTCTTTGATCATGGGGCTTAGGGTTACAACAGGTTTGTCATCTTGCAAGTTTACAAAGTCAGTGTCAATGTGCACCTTGGGCTGAAGGGAATTTAGAATGGAGGTTTTGAATGCATCATTCTTCATTAGCTCAATTAAAGGGAAAGGGATTTTCAACTTTTGAATTTCAGACTCAAGGTTGAAGGAATAATGCAGCCTATTTGGAAACCTTACCTCAGGAGCTGTAGGTTTGAGTTGGACTTGATCAGTTGTGGCTGAAGGTGTGGGTTAATGTAATTCTTTGGATGGGACAGCCACTTTCTTTTGTAAAACAACAAACTTTCTAGCTGGTGCAACAGGCTGCTTGACAGGTACAGTATTCTTCTTAAGGGGAGAAACCAGCCTAGACCTCAGTTGGTAACCTCCCTGACCATCAGCCTGATAGACAGCCTCTTTAGCGATCTGCTGATCAATCAGGGATTCCTCATATTCTGCCTGTGTCAGAAAATAATAGTCAACCTCATCCTCCATGCAGTGGATATTGTCTTTAGCTTCTCCTTCTTCTTCAATGAATTCTGGCTCTTCTTCTAATACAACATTTTGAAATGGAGCTCTTATCCTCTGATATTCCCCTTGATTTTTCTCCCTTCTGAGAATCTGAACTGGGGGGTTTCCTCTTCTATAAGGAATGAAATTTGGGTTTCAAGGAGCAAAGTCGCTTGGCCCTTTACCCCTCACTAGTAGATGTCCTTGGTCCTTCAATTTAGACATTTCAGTAGTCAGGTTATCTAACAGTTTGGTCATTTTGTCAATCTTGTTCTCTGATGCCGAAGCCCCACTATAGTTTATTGGCTGCTTTTTCCTATCTAACTTCCCTTTGACCTTCTGAGATGCCAGAATGTTTGACTCTACTTCTAGGGAAGCATCCTGCATGAGTGATAAGGAAACATAACTCCTTTCTCTGAGAAGTAAGTAGAATTCAGAGTCAAAGGCATTTGCATAAGTTATCCTAGTTGAGGTATCAGTGGGATTAATTTCGGTAGGGATCTTGCTGTACATATTGTTGAATCTCTTGGTAAATTTGGAGACAGACTCCCCATTTTCTCTTTTCAGGTTGCTGAATTCTGTGATATAGTAGAGGTGGTCCCTCATTTCTCTCCAATGCTTTAGGAAAATGTCATCTAGGGACTCTATGTCTGCCATTGATCCAGCAGGTAGTTCCTTAAACCATTTCCTAGCCTAGCCATCTAGGCTTTGCACAAACACCCTAGTCCATACATCTTCTTGCTCTATGTTAATATTTTCAGCATAGCTATAAAATCCTCTAGATGTTCTTCAGCAGTGAAATCCCCTTCCCCTGTAAACTTAGGCATATATTTGAGATAATCCCCAGTAGGCATGGATGCGAGAGTATTTGGAAGAATTAAGGGCACATACCTAGCTACCAGGATCCTTTTCATCTTGGTAAATTGAGGGGAAGCCATATTGGAAATGGGTATGGACAGGGTTGTGGAAGGTAGCACTGATGAAGATACTCGCTGAGAAGGCATTGGTATACTTATCCTAGTGGAGTCACCAGGTATTGGATCTTCACAAGCAGCAGTGCTTGAAGATGCCCAACCCCTAGATTTTTCTGATGTATCTAAAAATTCCTGGGAATTAAGTGTTTCAACAGAATAAATAATAACAGAAAGATTTGGTGAAACACCTAATGTATTTTTTTGTGCAATACTGCTAGTCTGTCTTAGTAAATCCCTAGCTTTCCTCAAAATTTCTTCTAGATCTGAAACCAGTGTTGCTGGTGGCCCCTTTGGGTTTGCTCTGGTACTTGGTATTCTTGAAGCCACTTTATATAAATGGAGTCAATAGATAGATGATTACAACCATAATAATTTCCAAGCTTTGTCTATCATCAAAGCATGGATCTATGTCATCTCCTATGGAAGTTGAGCTTCAATCTCCTATCCCCGGCAATGGCGCCACTTAGTTATCACTCCAGGAAACTCCTCTAGGTTGTAGCTCAAGGATGCCTGGTATCTTACAATATTTTTTTGGTTTTTCAGATATGGTTCAAGTCCGTCGACCTATGTAACATTTCCACTCTCAAGGCATGCATAAAAATCACTCGTTTACAAGGCTTTTAGTTGCAATTTGCTCAAAAGTTCGACAATAAGGTGCAGGGATGGAGAACTCACCAGGCTGGCAGACTTACACACATAACACATGCATATAAATGGATAAATCCCGATGAGGATGGTATTTATAAATCAAATATCACTAATAAACCAACATGATGATAGCTATCGGCTTCTTAATAAATATGAAAATGACCTAAATGCACATTCAGGCATAAATACAATAAAGAAAGAGATGATGGCTGAAAAGATCACAACAAAAGAGCTTATATCCTGAATAAGTAAAATGAGAATCTTCAAAGCATTATTGGCTCATAAATCCCCAAAGTTGAACCTTTATTATAAAATCAATCATGGGCTTTATAGCCTTCTACAAAAATTATAGATCCTGAAAATCCGATTTGTTTACACAAAAAATACTTGAAAGTGATAGTTTTCTCAGATTAAGACTTCAAACCCTTGCTAACTATTTGTCTACCTATTGTGAAGATCTAGTTCACTGAAATAAATTTTAATAACTGAAGTGGTTACTGATCATCACCACTACCGGTTCAATGTGAAATTGCTGCCAAAAGCCAGTGTCTCGGCATTTAACTGAAGTGTTTGATAGTGATCACAGGTGCTCTTTCTTGTTTAATCCACCAGATTCTTCTACCTTGTCGCCACAGTCACCAATTGAAAGTTTTGACCTCTAACCCATCGGCGCCTTAGAATGGAATGCTGTCGCAATGTCGGTGCCTCAAATGATTAACGTCGCGACTCTTTATGCATTGGCGCTTTCCATCACTAGCTTGTTGGCGATCGAAAGCTGAAACAACTGATGTATCAGAACCTCGAAGAAGAATGTTTTCGTAGTGTCAAAGGTTCCAATGACTAATCTTCTCAACGTCAGTGATCGGAAGCTCTATCTTCTAGCCCATCAACACCTTATATTGGAATGCAACCGTTGTTTCAAAGGTGTAACGAACTAATCTTATCGCTGTCAAAAGTCGTTTGACGAAGGAATCAGAGCTTTAGTTATCTATGATGCTGACACTACGGAGGATCTTAGTCTTAAATTTGCCAATTTGTAGTTCTTAGTTCTCCCAATCGCCGATGATTTCCTATTGTCAGGCTATCAGAATGATTATTGATTGATCGGAGGCCTTTTCCATTTGCCTTCCACTGTTTCGGCTCCTTAGTGGACTAAATCGCCGATCCGTAGCCCTTAGTTCTTCCTATCGCTGATGATTTTGTGTTGATTGATCGAAAGCCATAGTCTGTATATCTTCCGCCGTTTTGGCTCCTTAGTGGACTAACTTGCCGATCCGTAGCCCTTAGTTCTTTCGATCGTCGATGATTTTCTGTTGATTGATTGGAAGCCATAGTCTGTATATCTTCCACTGTTTCGGCTCCTTAGTGGACTAACTCACCGATGGTTAGTGTTTTCAAGTTCCGACACCTTATCAAGTAGTGGTTCCGCTTTTTGATACTCAACTTTGGAGGCATTTAGTTCTTCATATCACCAACATTTCAGAACCTTTCAGCTTTGCCTCACCGCTACGTTGTCTTTAGTTCTTCTGATCGCCGAAGAGTTCTTCTGATCACGGAAGCCGTAGTATGCATGTCTGTTGGTGGCTAATGAGATGTTCTAATCCTTGCCCAAGCCACCGAAGCTACAACTTTGTGAAATTTTCATCAACAACAGAGGCTTTCAAACTGTTAGTGACATTCATACCCCTCATTGTGTGAATTAAATTCTTCATACAAAAATAAATTATTTTGGGAGATAACAGAACCTTTAGAATGTGTATGGACTATCGGCAATTGAATAAAATGATGATAAAAATATCCATTACTAAGAATAGATGATATTTTTTCTCAGATTGGTGGAGCAAATATTTTCTCAAAAATAGATCTCTGATCATGTTATCATCAAGTTCGAGTGAGGGATGAAGACATTCATAAGACTGCATTCCGAACTAGATACAGACATTATGAATTTGCAGTAATGCCATTTGGTTTAACAAATGCTTCGACAACATTTTTTAATATGATGAATAATGTGTTGAGCAAGTTTTTGGATAAATTTGTGTTGGTTTTCATTGATGATATTTTAGTATATTCTAAGAATGAGGTTGAACATGAAGAACATTTAAGTAGGGTTTTGGATACTTTTATGGAACATCGGTTATATGCTAAGCTGAGTAAGTGTGAATTTTATAAAAAGGAGGTACAATATTTGGGACATGTCATTTTGGAAAAAGGAATACCAGTTGATCCGGCAAAGATTAAGGCTATATTTGAGGGGACATCATGATGTTTTTTCAGGTATGATGAGTGGGTACTCGTTGGATGCGAAATTTAATTCCACATCCATCGAGCTCTCTCGATCGAAATTTGAGTAAAAACACAGGGAGATATGTCGAAAATACAAACAAAAAAGTAGTTTTTTCTTTTCTTCCTCCAAAATTAATAATATTTTTTTTTAACTATTATTTTATTATTTTCATTAGAAGGCACATTTTGAGTTGAAATTTCCTCTAATTAATCCTAGAATGTAGAAAGAGATACGTAGTTTTCTTGGACATGCTAGCTACTATAGATGATTTATAGAATTATTTTATAAATTAGCATCCCCTTTATTCACTTTATTAATGAAATATGCACAATTTGTTTAGACAGATGCATGCTAGACAGTGTTTGCAGAACTAAAGAAAAGGTTGCCCACGGTACCTATATTAAGAGTTGCTAATGGGGCCTTGCCTTTTCACATTTCTTCTGATGCTTCAGATACCGCTATTGGAGTAGTATTGGGACAACAAGAAAGTGACAGTCCATATGCTATCTATTATGTTAGTAAGAATATGTCCCCTGCTGAACTAGACTACACAGTGACAGAAAAAAATTCCTTGTTATTGTTTATGCCATTAATAAATTTAGACATAAAAAAATTATTGTTAATTGAAATGTTGAGAAATCAACACTTTATGTGATTGTTTTGCATCATTGGTGTTTAAAAATAAGAAGCCTACAAACAACTTTCAATGTTTTGTATTTTAAGTAATGACCATATTATCTAAAAGAGATATTGGTTTACCTAAAGGTCAACTTTAGTTTGAAGAATTCATGGACACCAAGGTGGTGAGAAAGGGATCCTTCATTGCATATTAAGACCAGCATAGATCCATCTAAAAGCGGATCTACCAAGCACCGAGAGCGATCAAATATCTCAAGTGGCAAATCTTTTTTTAGAGTGGAAGTGTTGAGGAAAAGTGTAATCCAATGTTTATGGTTTTAGTTTATCTAATTTATATTGTTTTATATCTATGCAATTCTAAATAATTTAAATTTAATGTAAGTCTACATGTTATTTTTAGTAATATTTTATTACTTTTTATAAAGGACATGTTCCAACTCTAGGATGAGCACGGAAGGAGTTACAAATCTCACCAATACTGGGTTGTAGAATGCATCTCTTCGGTGCAATGATTGTCTAGCATGGCTTTTGGTCTTTAATTGGTTGATGCCTAAAGTCTTATTTTTGGATGATTGTAATAATTCTTTTACTTTTTTTGGAAAATTTTTGAAGTTATATTGAAGTAAACTAACTACAAAATATGAGTGTTTTAAGAGTTAGATGTAACCTATATAAATTATATTTGAATCTCAAAGAATACCAATTAATAATAACCAGCATAAATCCATTTAAAAGGGTATCTACCAAGCACTCGTAAATCCATTTAAAAGGGTATCTACCAAGCACTCAGAGGGACTAAATGTCTCAAGTTGTAAATCCGTTTTTAGAGTGGAAATGTTGAGAAAATGTGTAATCCAATGTTTATGGTTTTAACATATCTAATCTATGTTGTTTTATATATATATGTAATTCTAAATATTTTAAATTTATTTTAAGCACACATTTTATTTTTAATAATATTTTATTATTTTTATAAAGGACACATGTCAACTTTATGATGAGCATGGAAGGAGTTACACATCTCTCCCCTGTAGCCCCCTAGTGGGCTGTAGAATGCACCTCTTTGATGCAATAATAGTTTCAATAGACACAATGTACCCATGAGTTTGGAAGTATGTTATCCAATAAACCTATGTTAAATTGTAGCAAAACCTTCACATAAAAATTTACTTCGACTTACTTGTCGGTTCTACCGACTGATTTTACCTTGACCACTTGTCACTTCTAAGTCGGTTGACTTCTTCGACTTCTCAAGTCGGTTGACCTCTTTGACCACTCAAGTCGGCGACCTCAATTGGCTGAATCAACCGACCTCTCCAGTTGGTTCACTTTGGTCGAAATCTACAGAGTATGTTTCTTAGTCTAAAGACTTAAGAAATTACAAATTCTTTTCACCTATGAGTAAGATGAAGTAAAATTGACACATTAGCAAATCCAAATAACTTATACAAACATATGCCCAAATATGTAGGAAGACTTGAGTCGACCAATGTGCCGTAAAACCATCGAACTTTCACGCGGTGAGAAATTTATGGGTTCTTTGATCTTTCACTTAACAGTAATTGTAAAAGACATTTACAGAAGTAAACATGGAAATATGTGTGTTAAATAATCATGCATTCAACCATAAACTATTTCATATATTTAACTATGCAGAAATAACAAAGTATTACAAACTTGTCGGTCCAAACTTGTTGGTCTAAACTTGTCGGTCCAGACTTCTCCTTTTACAAAGCTTCAGCTCTTCGACTAAATCACATACACAAAAGCTTGAGCTTCAACTTCTCTTTTCTCACCTTGAGTTCCTCTAGTGTCTATTGTCTGTAATATCTCTTGACTCTCTGTCTCTTACCTAAATTACAATTTGATTCTTCTATTTATAGGCAACTTGAAGATTGCTTCTACATGGGCCGAATGACTCACCATTAAAGACTGTAATAACTATCTACCTAACAACTTAGCTTCAAAAATAAATTCGAATAGTTTACATTGCCGAATCATGGACTCTTCCCTCTTGTCAGACTGACAGACAAGATCTTGACTTGTACAGACTCTGAGAGAGTCGGCTGAGAGTCAGGTACGGATCTGCGAGTAATTACATTTTTCCAACACTCCCCCTTAATTATAAGTAGATGGATATTTTTAAAACAAAATTTACAAAATGTTTCAGAGCTTATACATGCTCTGTTTATGACAGAGCTCACTATGGAGAACTTGTCATTCCAAGATAACTACACAGATACTGAAATGTGTCCTTTTCCAATGGCTTTGTGAAGATGTCGACAAGTTGGTCTTCATACCTACAAAATTCCAAACAAATTTCTTTGTCATTCACCAACTCTCTTATAAAATGAAACCTTGTGTCAATGTACTTGGTTCTCTTGTGAAAAACATGATTCTTTGATAATAATATGGCTGAATTGTTGTCGCAGAAGATTGTTGTCGGTTCTTGATGGTTTTGTGACAAGTCTTTTAAGACTCTTCTCATCCAGACAGCTTGACATGCAGCACTTGTTGCTGCAACATACTCTGCTTCAGCTGAAGACAAAGTTACAATGGGCTGTTTCTTTGAAGCCCATGAAACAACACCTGTGCCAAAATGAAATGTGTACCCAGATGTGCTCTTCCTGTCATCTATGCTGCCTCCATTGTCACTGTCAGTATAGCCAATGAGTTTAAATTTTTCCGAGGTTGAATACATAATACCAAGGTCTTTTGTGCCACTTACATACCTCAGAATTCTTTTACCTGCTTGCCAATGTGAGTTTTTTGGTGACTCCATGAACCTTGAGATCAGACTTACTCCATACACAATGTCTGGTCTTGTTGCTGTCAAATACATAAGGCTTCCAACAATCCTTTTCAATAGCATAGGATCAACAGTGGATCCTTCATCATCCTTGCTCAATTTTAAACCTGTTATCACTAGTGTTGGGGCTGTCTTGAAATTATACATGTTAAACCTTTTTAAAAATTCACTTGCATACTTAGACTGTGATATAAAAATACCACTTTCAGACTACTGAACTTCAATGCCCGGAAAAAACTTCATAGCCCCAGATCAGTCATTTCAAATTCACTTTCCATGACTGTTTTAAAATCTGTTATGCCATAATCACCAGTAAATATTAAATCATCTACATACAGGAAGACAATTAACATCTTACCTTGCTCATCGACTTTGGTGTACAAAGTTGGTTCACTTTCACTTCTGTGAAATCCATTTTCAATGAGATAGGAATCAATCCAACTGTACCAAGCTCTAGGAGCTTGCTTCAAACCATATAATGCCTTTTTTAGCCTATACACTTTATGTCCTTGACCTGGAACTTCATACCCTTGTGTCTGTTCCACATATACTTACTCTTCTAGATATCCATTTAAGAATGCCGACTTGACATTCGTTTGATGAACATGCCATTTGTTTTGTGCAACAATGGCCAAAATTGTTCTGACTATATCCATGCATGCAACAGGTGTAAACATTTCATTGAAGTCGATGTTGGGTTGTTGTGTGAACCCTCTTGCTACCATTGTTTCCTTGTGCTTCTGCACATTCCCGTCAACGTCTTGCTTTATCTTATAAATCCATTTGACACTAATTACATCCTTGTCTTTTGGTACATAACCTAGTTCCCATGTCTGGTTTTTCTCAATGCATTCTATTTATTCATCCATGGATTGTACCCATACTTCTTATGCAACAGCTTCTTCAAATGTTAGTGGATCATAAATAGGTGCAAATAATGCAAAGAGAGAGAATGAATTAGCTGTACCGGCTTCATATATCTCCCGCGGACTTCTTGTCTTCACTAGTTCTATCGATGTTGACCTTGACTGAATCCTTGATGGAGTCTGTTGTCCTCTTGGTGTACATGTCGGTGTAGCTTGAGCTGCTACTTGTGTCGATGGTCCTTGTGCTGAAGCATATCTTGGTCTCATGGGAGTCAACGGTGCTCTGACCGGTTGACTTACATGTGTTATTTGAACCACTTCCTCTTCCATATCATCATTGTTGACATTCGACACAATGTTGACATTTATGTCGATGGTTCTATCCCATGATTCATTATCAACAAATTGAACATCTCGACTGATTATCACTTTCCTTGCGACAAGGTCATACAACTTGTATGCTTTTGTGTCTTCTGAATAGCAGACAAAAATACATTTCTGTCCCTTCTTGTCTAGCTTCCTTTTCGGCTCATCTAGAACATGAGCATATGCAACACAACCAAAAACTTTTAAATGTGAAACACTATGATTCATACCTGTCCATGCTTCTTGAGGAACTTTTTTCTTCACACTCTTTTTTGGACACCAGTTCATAATGTATACGGTAGTTGCGACTAATTCTCTCCAATACTCATTTGGAAAATGCTTGGCTGCCAACATGCTGCGTGCCATCTCCATGATGGTTCTTTTCTTTCTTTCGGCAATGCCATTCTGCTGAGGTGTATACCATGCAATGAATTGTTTTTGTATGCCATGGGTCTTGCAAAAATTCATTTGAAACATATTCACCTCCTCTGTCGGTCCTTAAGAGCTTGATGCGATGTCCACTCTGGTTCTCCACGATTGCCTTGAACTGCTGAAAATAACCAAATGCATCAGATTTATGTTTCAGAAAATATACCCATGTTTTTCTTGAGTAGTGATCAATAAAGGTTAGAAAATACTTGCAGCCACCAATGGATGATGTCTGCATTGGACCACAAATATCAGAGTGCACAATTTCAAGTGGTGTGCGTGCTCTATAGGACTTTTCGACTGGAAATGTCTTTCTGTGTTGCTTGCCAAAAATGCAGCCTTCACAAACCCTCGTTGGTCTGTCGATCAATGGTAATCCCTTCACCATATTCTTTGTGTGCAGTAGCTTCATCCTACCAAAATTTATATGTCCAAATCTGAAATGCCACAACCGGGATTCATCATGAACTTCTGTCTAAAATGCAGCTTGCAAATTAGCGCTGCAATTTTCTCTCTTGTCGAGGAGCTCGACTATTTATTCACTTTCTTCCTTGAATGCAGCTCCCATGTTTGCTTTCCCTTTTATGTCGGGAACTATCCTCAATGGAAACAAGCAGTTGCTTGTCATTGGCACTTTTGTTATCAGCTGGTCACTTGGATGCTTGTCTTTGATCACACAGTGTTCATCTTCCATGTAGACTTTGTATCCTTTTTGTAACAACTGTCCAATGCTTAACGTATTATGTTTCAGACCTTCGACATGATAGATATCAAGGATATACTTACTTTCCCCCTGTTTGGTTAGAATATCAACAGTACCTTTTCCTAAGACAATAACTTGGACATTGTTTCCAAGTGTAACATCAGTTTTAACTAAATTGTCTAGACTGGAGAACAGATTTAAATTACCGGTCATATGGTTACTGCATCCTGAATCTAAGTACCATATGTCATGTGGAATTTCTTGAACAACATTGCATTCAAGTGGAGATGTTGATGCCATTAACATTGCACTTGTCGAAGTGTTGGTGTTGGTCGACTGACTTGGGCTTTACCTTCCTTGGTCATATTGCTTCTTCCTGCATTCATATGCATAATGACCAAACTTCTTACAGTAATGACATTGAATTTTTTATTTATCAAACCTATGGCCACTTGGCTGACTTGGGTTCTGGTTATCTCCTCTGCCACCGACATTTGCAGGACTTTTCCCTCGTCCTCCTCTTGAAGAACTTCTTCCTCTGCCTTTGAAATTGTTTCTCCCCCTGCCTCTACCATGGCTTATGGATGACTATGCTACAAATGCACCTTCTAATGATGTATGTGTTCTGCTGAGTCTGTGTTCATGATTGATGAGTGAAGCTTGCAATTCATCAATGGTAAATGTCGTCATGTCTGTGTGTTCCTCTAAGGTCACAACCAAGTTTTCAAATCTTGGGGGAAGAATTCTACGAATATTTTCAACAACCATTTGGTATGCTATGGGTTCTCCATGAGATTTCAATTGGTTTATCAACCCAACAACTCTAGTGTAGAATGTGTCTACATTCTCTGAATATTTCATGGATAGAGATTCAAAATATCTTCTTAGAATCTGCAGCTTGGATGTCTTTACCTTATCTAAACCTTGACAGGAAGTCTCCAATGTATCCCATGCTTCCTTAGCATTTGTATTTGTTGCTATTCTTGGGAGTATTCTTTCATGCATAGCTTGATGTATGAAAAACATAGCTTTTCCATATTTCTTCCTCTGTTCTCTCAAGACATCTTTCTCAGGATGTGTAAGATTGTTATATGTTGTCATGTCTGCTAGTTCTGCATAACCATGCTGGACTATCTCCCAAACTTGTTTACTTCTGAATAAAGCCTTCATTGTTAAAGACCAATATTCATAATTCTTTCCTATAAAAAATGGAGTTCACAATGAAGAAGTGGAAGCCATTTTTAATTTTTAATTAACTTTCCTTAGAAAATTAAATTTCCATCTTTTAAAACAATATTTCTTTCCTAAATATTGCTCTGATATAAAACTTGCTCTGATATGAAACCAAGATCTGATACCAGTTAGCCAAAACCAAGCCGACTAAACTTGAGTTTAGGGCTCAGTCGATATTAAAATTTAATTTTCACTTTTCACGCCTACCACTTTTTCTTTTTACTTGTCGGGCGAAACTTGTCTATCTCTCGACTAGACAAGTTTATAAATTTTAGTCGATCTTTCCACTTGATTAAATTTACTTCGACTTACTTGTCGATTCTACCGACTGATTTTACCTTGACCACTTGTCACTTCTAAGTGTACTGAATTCTTCGACTTCTCAAGTCAGCTCACCTCTTGGACCACTCAATTCGGCTGACCTTTTCAACCACTCAAGTTGACGACCTCAGTAGGATGAATCAACCAACCTCTCAAGTTGATTCACTTTGGTCGAAATCTATAGAGTATGTTTCTTAGTCTAAAGACTTAAGAAATTACAAATGCTTTTCACCTATGAATAAGATGAAGTCAAATTGACACATTGGCAAATCCAAATAACTTATAAAAACATATGCCCAAATATGTAGGAAGACTTGAGTCGACCATTGTGCCGTAAAACCCTGATTTGAGTCGACCAATGTGCCGTAAAACCCTCGAACTTTCACCCGGTGAGAAATTTATGGGTTCTTTTATCTTTCACTTAATAGTAATTGTAAAAGACATTTACAGAAGTAAATCTGGAAATATGTGTGGCCAAATAATCATGCATTCAACCATAAACTATTTCATATATTTAACTATGTGGAAATAACAAAGTATTACAAACTTGTCGGTCTAAGCTTATCGGTCCAGACTTGTCCTTTTACAGAGCTTTAGCTCTTCCACTAAATCACATACACAGAATCTTGAGCTTCGACTTCTCTTTTATTACCCTGAGTTCCTCCAGTGTCTATTGTCTGTAATTTCTCTTGAATCTCTGTCTCTTACCTAAATTACAATTTGCTTCTTCTATTTATAGGGAACCTGAAGATTGCTTTAACATGGGCCGACTGACTCACCATTAAAGACTGTAATAACTATCTACCTAACAACTTAGCTTTAGAAATAAATTCGACTGGTTTACGTTGCCGAATCGTGGACTCTTCCCTCTTATCAGACTGACAGACAAGATATTGACTTATACAGACTCTGACAGAGTTGGCTGAGAGTCGGGTACGGATCTGCAAGTAATTACATTTTTCCAACAATCCTCTATTTTCATGGTAGCGGCTTCTGTTTGTTTACCTCACAGTCCCATAATCCACCACTTTCGCGTAAAGTGGGCAGCCGATGTAGGCACCCTCATCTTCTCCGTCCACTACAGACTGGCTCCCGAGCATCACCTCCCTGCCGCTTATCAAGATTCCGTCTGTGCACTCCGATGGCTCTATTCCTAGTCGATTAAAACCAGAGGCAGAGGAGAAAAATTCGATCCCTGGTTCGATTCACACACTGATTTCTCCAAAGTATTCCTCATGGGCGACAACGTAGGAGGTAACATCGCACATCATGTGGGAATGTGGTCTAGAGAGCAAGATTGGGGTGGAGAATTGTGAATTAGAGGATTTATTTTGCTGTATCCCTATTTTGGAGGGGAGGCGCGGACAGTATCTGAGACTAGAGACAGGAAAAAAACCCCGGTCCTTATAGTGGAAACTTCGGATGCACTGTGGAGGCTGGCGCTGCCTATGGGAAGCAATATAGACCACCATGTTTGGGCCCTTGCAGGTCCGATCCCCTCACCGGTTATGGTGATTGGAGGGTGTGACATTCTGAGGGACCAAGAATTGGAATACTGTGAGCATCTCAAGAAACGCAGTAAGAAAATTATTCAAATTGCGGAGTTTGAGGAAGAAGATCATGGCTTCGCCCACCACATATTAGAATAGCAGAGTTCAATAAAACTCATAGGGTACACTTCCCATTTCATTAAATCCACAGCTTGAAATTTAATATCATGTGACTAGAGTAGTGATCGATCAATCCTATTTGATGAATACTATCTGTGTTCGAGTGCTGAATACTGTCATTGCAATGGTTCCTAAAAAGCTTAAGCGCCCTCTCCATGTGGCTTTGCATGGCTCTGATACCATGGGAACTGGGACTTGATACTATATTGTAGTTTTTCATGCCTTCAAAATATGCCATGAATCTTGGATTCGCTTTTCAATTTGACCTTGTGAATAAAATGGGCCATGAATCTTGGATTTGCTTCTCAATTTGACCTTATGAATAAAATGAGGGATAAGGGTGGAGATGAAAAAAAATGAGTAAGAATGAATGAACAGTTTATTTATTACTGTACAATAATATACAAGCTGCAAGCATTCGAAGACTATGCTAAGTGCGTAGAAGGAGTAGCAATGAATCCTCCCAGTTAAACGAAATAAGGGATCCTGGTCCGTGAACATATCCTAGGATGCCACCTAGCTGTTCCGCCCAAGAGGTAACCAAGGAGCGGAAAAACTTAAGTATCTTATCTTTGATTTTCAAGTGGCTGCTTTTCTTCTTGGCCCAAACCGAGTGTGACAACTGGTGGTAGTTGGAACAGACATGAATCCAGTCCACCCTTTGTGTGTTCCTGCAGGCCTTTCCATCTATATATTTTTTTTATTAATCCGCTCTGCCTTTTTTTTTTCAGAAAGAAAAAATCCTGCCTTGATATTCATAATAGAATCAAAGGACATCACAACAATCTCCCGTTATGCAGGTTATATCAAGCATCATCATGGAGTAATCGCCAGGGGGAAAGGCAAAAAACACAAAGATGAAAGATCCCATCAGAAAAATGTCTCATCATGAAATGAGACCTGTCTATACAAACATATCTACCGAGCGTCAATAGTAGCTGAAACAACAGTCCAAAAGAGTGCTCTCAATCACTCTTAATCGGCTCAGGAAAGCTGAAAGTATCCTGAGAAACCAAGTGGTTCTCTAAAAATTCCTTGTACTTGCCAATGCCCTGAGGAAGGGAGAGTGCAGTTTTAGAAAGGCAGACAGCCAGCCGATTGTGCTCTTGGTAGATATGGGAGATAGACAGGTCCTGAAAACTGACCAAGAGATATTTAGTCTCCCTACACCAATGCATAAGCTCTGGTGGGGAGATCGCAGTCGTTCCTCGAGCCCAGTTGATGATTACTTGTGAATCACCATAGATATGTGAAAGTTGAATCCCCATCATTTGGGAGGAGAGGAGAAGAGCCCACAGACTAAGCAATTCTGCCTTAGTGTTAGTGCCATGTCCAACCCCCAGCGAGAACTCCAAGTGATGAGACTCATTTATAAAAATATAGTAACCTGCACCAGCATTCATACAGTTGGACACACCGTCCATGAAACCACAAGTAAAGATCAAATCCGGTTCCCTCCCAATAATTCTATCACGCCTCTTCATAGTGCCAGCACATATAGAAAAAGCACGAATAGTGGATATGACTTTTTGAATGAAGCTATAAACAGACCTCTTTTCACCTTCAAAAATAGCCCGATTGCGTGCCTTCCAAAATATCCACATCATGTGAAGAGGGAGGGAATGAAAATACGATTTTCTTGGCAGGTTTGATAACCAGTTATTGATCATTTCACTAATCAAAACTGCAGGAGAAAAAGTAGTGAGGCTGAGGAGATCACAAACATGAACAACAACCGTTCTCCATACACTGCATTTCATAAATAAGTGCTCCACTGTCTCCTCATTCAAACAGCACAGTACGTAGATCCTAGGTCCTTGAACACCTCTTTTCTGAAGGTTCTCCCACGTGAGGATCCTGTTACGGAGGGAGAGCCAAATGAAACAAGCAATTTTGCTAGGAAGGGTTCGGTTCCAAAGGAAGGAATCATCGAATGATACCACCAGTGGAGAATGAGTTCCCACAATGTTGTCTTATGCAGCTTTGGCAGTAAGAGTGCCGTGACTATTATTATAAGACCATAAAAGAGCATCTGGGTGATCAGTAAGGCAAATGCCAGCTCCCTGCAATTCTTTAATGAAATTATTCCAAATAGTATGGAAAGGACCCCCAAGGTATAAGTTATCAGCAGACAACCAGTAATTCTTTGCAGGCTGTATTGTATTTCGAACCTGTGAGAGCGAACAAATATTTAGGTCCTCCAAATAGGTTCTCAAATCCTTTGGCAGATTGAGTGAGGAATTAATACCAACAATTGGATCTATTCCAAGGAGGATGTTTTTGCCTTTCCCCACCTGCCAAGCTAAACAATATCCCAGCCAAGGAAGGATCTGCACGAAGCCTCTCCAGAAAATAGAGGCACTACACATTAAGAACTATTTATTTCTGAGTGAATCAATAACCAGGGAACATTTCAGATATTTAGTGAATATGACATTGTGACCACAAACCTTCAGAATGAAGAATTTTCCATATATTTTTTAGGCGCAATGATGAATTGAACCAGAGGAGGTTTTTAATACCCCAGCCCCCAAAATTTTTAGGCCATGAGAGGTCCTTCCAACATGCCAAATGAAACTTTCTGTGATTGTCAGAAGAGCCCCAAAGAAAATTGAAAATAATACTTCTGAGCTTCTGCATAATGGTGGCAGGTAGGGGCGCAAGACTCATCCAATAAACAGGGATGCTAGTGAGGACAGAGTTAACAGGGACCAATATTCTCCCAAGGGAGAGGTACTGGAAAGTCCAGTGGCTGATCCTTTTTTCCACTTTTTGTATAATCCACAGCCAGTCATTGACCCGATACCCAAGAGGTTTTAGAAAGAAACCTAGATAGGTGAGGCCAGAATGGAGAGGCATCATTCTATAAGGTACAACACTAGTAAGGGAATTAAGACAGGCTTCATCAAGATTGCAATGAAGGAAACATGATTTGTCAACATTTATCACCATACCAGAAGCTTTGCAGAAAGTCTCAAGGATCACCTCAAAAGTAGCCGAGTCAACGAGAGTACCAAAGCCCATCAAGATAACATCATCAACAAAGAGGAGGTGAGAAAGGGAAAGGGAGGGTGAGACGTGGATGCCTTTGATTAGACCCTTATACCTAGCATCCCGGGTAAGCAGAATAAGGCCCTCTATGACAAGGATGAAGAGGAGGGGGGATAAGGGGCAGCCCTGGCGAATACCACGAGAAGCAGGAAAGAAAGAGGAGGGAGTTCCATTGACCAATATTGTGAAATTGACTGATGAAAGGAATCCCATTATCCAATTCATAGTAGGGAGAGCGAATCCTATCTGAATAAGAATCAGTCTGATATATGTCCAGTCTACCCGGTCAAATGCCTTTGAAAGGTCAAGCTTAAGGACAAAGGCACAAAGATTTTTTGACTTGACAGAATGAAGTACCTCTTGAAGAATGCCAATTGGCTCAGTGATTTGGCGATCCTTAAGGAAACCAAATTGCTCCTGAGATATTCCAAGGTCTAGGAAGGGCTTGAGTCTACTAGCAATAACTTTTGCAATGAGCTTGTAAAGGAGATTGCATAGGGAGATGGGTCTGAAGTCGGCAAAAGACTGGGGCTTTTCCTTCTTGGGAATAAGAGCCAGAAAAGTCAAGTTAAGGGAAGGGGGGACAAAACCCGAGAGTCTTGTTTGGTCAACAGCCTTAAGAAGAGAAGGACCAAGGAGATCAAAGAACTGCAAATAGAATTCGACGGGCCAGCCATATGAACCTGGGCTGGGATCTTTTTTAAAAGCTTTGAGAGCATGATAAACTTCTAGAATACTCACAGAGCCAGTAAGGTGAGACGAGTGTTCAGCAGGAATAAGTCGAGGAAAAAGAGAGATGACTTTGAGTTGGTGCTCAAGACTAGAAGATCCATCATCCTTGAAAATGGCAGCAAAGTGAGTCTTCCCTAGAGCTTTGAGAGAGACCTCATCCTCAATCAAATTACCATCTGGGTCTATGAGAGACCAGATCGAATTATGGTTCCTTCTCCCTGAGGAAAAAGCATGGAAATATTTTGTGTTTGCATCGCCTTCCTGAGCCCATTTAATTCTGCTTTTTAATTGCCAAGTGAGTGGGAAGTGTTCCAAGATCCTCATCCTCTCAGAATTCACTTGGGACAAGTGTGACAATTGTTCATTTGTGAGAATGATCATAGAAGGGCTAGCCATAATAGAATCAATGGTAGCCTCCAGGTTCAAAGAATCAGTATCCATTCTGATCAATTTGTCCTTAGTCCACATTTTGGTGGCATATTTTAGCTTACGGAGAGTGAGACATAGGTCTTCGATGTCAATAATAGCTTCTGCTTTGAAAGAGGAGGACCAACCTTGTTTGAACCATTCAATGTATTCCAGATCCTCAAGCCATGAACGATTAAACTTGAAGGGGTAGTCATAGGAACCCTTCATGTTTTCCCACTCAAGAAAAATAGGAAAGTTGTCAGAGAGGTCCACACATTTGATCCAAGTCTTATATGCCCCCAAAGAAGGAAGCAGAGAACAAGAAATGAGAAATCTGTCTAAATGCTTGCTGATACCCTCTTTGCCAGCTCTACCATTACGCCAAGTAGGACCAGACTTTAGTGGGGCCACATCCACTAATCCTACAGACTCAAAGAGAGAGAGAAAGTGGTTAGAAAGAGGGTCCAGAGAGGCCTTTTCCCCCCGGATTTCAGAAGATCAAAGAGTGAGGTTGAGATCCCCCCCAATCACCAGATGAGATAAACTAAGTAAACCACCCCTGAGGGCTTTGTCCCAAAAAGGATCACGGTCCCTATAAGGGCCATAAACATTAAGAATATGAAGAGGGTCTCACATTCCCTTTATAAAGGCCTGAATAAGAATGTCCGCACAAGTATGATAAGCTTTACACTTTTCCTTTATCGGGTTCCAAGCAGAGAGGAGGCCTCCAGAAATCCCACTAGCACTAACAGCACAAAACTCAAAGCAGTGGAGTAATTTCGAAAAAGAAAAAAGAGCAGGAGAATCACTACACATCGTTTCTTGCAGAAGGATAAAATCAGGATTGAGAGATTTAAAGAGTGCATGGAGGCTAAGGGATTTGGTCTTACCTCCTATACCATGAACATTGAGAGAGAGGATTAACATCAAGGGACCTCCCTAGGGGGTGAAAAAGCTCTAAGACCCCTGGAAGAAGTGCCTCTGGCAACATCCTTAATACGGACTGATAGAGGAATGTAAGGAGGAGAAGCAAAGGAGAGATCTGCTTTTATGTCCCTTTTTCCTTTTCGGGGCTTCCTGACAGTCACATTAGAAAACCTAATGGAGTTAATGTGAAAGGTGGAGGGAGAGGAGGGGGTGGAGGCAGTGAAAACAGAGAGGGATTTCTTAAGGGTTGGATCAGAGAAGGAGGGAGATGTTGTGGGACTGCGAGGGGAAGGGACCTGACCGGGAGAGGGATTGACAGGTAAGAGAGGGGGAAAGTCCTCTGATGAGTCTAGGACAAACCCATGTTTCAAAGAGGGTGATACAAGGGGAATAGGGGAAGTGTCTGGACGTAGAGGATAAGGGGAGACAACTGCAACAGAATGGGGGGTGTTAAGTAGGGGAGGAGAGAATGAAACAGAAGAAGGGACCAGGGGGTATGGGAGGACAAAGCCTTTTGGGGGGGAGGAGGGCCAGACTGCCTGTGTGACAGGATTAGATTGTCAACAGCTTCAAAAAAAGAATCAAGAACATGATCAATGGTCTGAGAGGACACCAAAGGAGTACTTGGGAGAGGGAGAAGCCCTTTAGCAGGGGAGGCTGGAGGAGAGAACCCTCCAAGTACCTCAGTATCCGAGGAGATTTCATCTGAGAGCCTAAGTGGGCAAGAGACTCTCAAATTCTCAACAGACCAACAGCTGCTGCATCAAAAAGGTACATGCAGGTAATCTAACTTTTGAATAAATAGGCATTCATTACAAAGAACCTCCACTTCTGCTGGAAGCCCTCGAGAGATATCCAGCTCAACAAGAATTTTAGCAATTCTCTTATCATAAACCAGCTGAAAATCATCCTCAATAGAAATAAACCTTCCTATAGTGTTGCCAATGCCTTCAAGGATTTTCCTGCTCCAGAGAAGGAAGGGGAGGTGGGGTAAAAGGACCCATAAGTGGCGCTTGGAAATCCTCTCTCTTAGAGGATCAAAGTTGGTATGCCAGTGCCCAAGCACCAATGAACCTTTACCAATGCGCCATACACCTTCTAAATCTCGAGTACAGTGATCAGGATCCAGGAAAACAAACACGACCCAGCCGTTGGACAAAAGACTAATGGTAGGTATGTAATAAAAAAGAGGCTTCCAGTGGTCAGAGGCCTAGTCTACCCAAGATGCCTTGTTCGTACGGAAGTATTCCAAATGGTCAACTAGAGCGCGGGAAAAGAGGGAAGAAACACGCTCCATAAAGATATCACGACCCAAGACAAACCG
This sequence comes from Pseudotsuga menziesii, assembly GCA_001517045.1. Classification (NCBI taxonomy): domain Eukaryota; kingdom Viridiplantae; phylum Streptophyta; class Pinopsida; order Pinales; family Pinaceae; genus Pseudotsuga; species Pseudotsuga menziesii. Next base: position 175,626 of record LPNX011008938.1, on the reverse strand, counting down.
GTAACGTTCCTTCTGCGCCTTAATACATTTAGTTTTACGCTTTCGACGAAAGCGAGGCGAAAAATCTGACTCAGCCATGGAGGGGGACCCTCAAGGAAAAAACCCTAGAGCAGAACCTAGAGGCAAGGGCCCCAAAGGCAAGAAATCGAGGGAGGAAAGGGCCAGTAACCACAAAGAACCTTAACCCCAAAACAAAAGGAGACCCAAGGTCAAAACACTGACCAGGGAGAAAAGCCAGATACAACCCAAAAGCCTTGGCCAAAAAGAGAAGGGTCACAGATACCCGAATAGGGAAGAAAAACAACACTAAGCAAAGTGGCAGACCACAAAGGGCTAACAGCAGGGACACTGCCTTAAAGACTGCTGATTTCATCACATGATTTAGGGATGGACGGACGATTTAATTTTTTTTAGGCTGTATTGTTTTTGTTTTTTTTTTAAAGATTTTGGTGAATTTAATCAATGAAATTTGTAATTTTTGTTATTTATTAGGGGATTCTAAGCTTAGAAATAAAATCAGATGATAAGGAAAACTCTCAATACCTACACTCTTGTAAGATCTAATAATGTTTTTGGAGGTTTTGAAAATTCCCTGAAGATTTATGACAAAAAACTGGTTAAAACCAGCAGAAAACGAAGGTCAAACAGTCCCCTATTTAGACAACTTGTTTACTTATTATATAGATTGGGATCTACAACTAAGGGTTCTAGTTAATATTGGAAGTTTATGGCAAAGAATACTTTCAATCTTAAATTTTTTGTATTTTTGATTGGTGACTTAGAATTAGAATTTGTAATTTAGATTGTTGAAATTACAATTTTAATTTGAGAAATGAATTAAAACTCTTGATTACTTCTTGACTATTCTAGTTATATAATTCCAATCACTCATCACTATAATATGAACATTTTCTACCCAATTTTAACCAAAAAAAATATGCCAATTTTTCAATACAAATCATGTAAATTTTAAACAAACTCTTTATTTCACAATATCCAATATATTTTTACTTCAGAAATTTTTGTTAATACTAATTAATTATTATTATTTTTAATAGTAAAACTTATTTTAACTCAATTGTTTCATTTTATTTGGGAAATAAGTTTTTGTTAATTAATAACTGATTGTATTTTCGAAAATAACAAAACCTATCTTTAATCAATTGCTCATAAGATAATATATTTTCAATCTTATTACCTCTTGAAAAACGAACTTTGGTAACGTTGTTACTTACCTTGCTTCCAATCTTTATAGATATGTTATAATATATTCAATCTCAGATATGCCTCTTGAAAAACGACTCTTGGAACTTACCATGTTTCCAATCTTTAAAGATATCTTTATGTGCTTAGAGTTGACGGGTGGTATATTGCTTCGTGTGCATGCACTATATTGCTTTCAAGGTTGGGTGCAATCTAAGTGTAGGTTTGTTACAATTTTTGAAAAAAAAGAGTGATGAGTTAGATAATTTTGAAATTTTGACAAAAAGAGTGATGAGTTGGATAATTTTGAAATTTTTAAAAAATTTATATATAGTTGGTGAATATTGATAGGTTATAAATCAAGTATAATAAATAAGTTTGTTTTTGTTTTTTCAGAGTTATTTATGCTTTAGCTACAAATTATGTATTCATAAGTTATCATTATTTTTATATTTTTTCTTTTTTTTAATTATTTATTTCGAATTTCTAACGAGTACTATAAAATCAATATTTATAGTGCATTTGTCTCATCTCTGTGCAATCTTGGAAAAACATGAGCCATATTTCATCCCCAATTCTAAAATAAAAATGTCTATAAACTTAATAATACATTATTATGTGAACAAATATTAATTTTATTTATGTGAACAAATATTAATTTTATTTGTAGATTAGATCATTAATATATATCAAAAATAATATTTATGTAAGTATTTATTATAATGGAGTTAAAAACATTTTTAAGATTGTTTTAAATTTTACTAGTCTACCTTATGTTTATATAATGATGTCCAGTTTTAGTTAAATTATTAGAGAAATGATGAATAAGTTACTTTAATAATATTAAAAATATTATAACATTTAAATAAAGAGTTGACTAGTCTTAGTTTAAAATATCATAAGTGTATCTCTTTTAACTACCATGAAGAAGAAAATCAACATTGCTAAAATTAGAATGAATTTCACAAGTTCCATAGTGATAACGAAATTTTTAAAGATCCTAATTCTTAAATTTTCAAAAACAAATGTTTGACCATTTTTAAAAAATATATTTAAATTTCTAAGGACTTTATATAGTTTTTAAACACTCTTGAGGATTTTAATATTAAAAAAAAAATTATCCCATGGATTTTGAGTGAATCATCTTTGAAATAAAAACAAATGGGTGAATCTTTTTTGGGAAAAAAATGTGAAAAACTAGTCCCTTGACTAAATTTTGCCCTTAAAATTTTCCTTCGGAAACATGAAATTGGAGAATTCTTAAAACCTTATGGGTCAATAGAATTTGTCATCTTTAACTTGTGATACTAAGAAAGTTGAAAATGAAAAATGCTTTGTCTTACAATATCTTTTATGCTACATTAAATCACATTTTAAAAATATTTATGACCATATTAAGCATTAAAACCTTTTAATCCATAATTTTTTTTTAATGATATAAAATTGATTTTCTTAAAGCTTTTTGAACACATAAATAACATTCTAAAACATGCCAATTAATTAATCTTTACCTTTTTCAAAAATCCAATAAATCAAAATTAATCCTATTAAACACTAATAACGATCTCATGGTTATCAAGTATTATGTTGCTTTTGACAAAAATAAGTAACAATTGTCTAACAAATGATGGCAGTAACTAACTTTTCACTTGCCTATGTTGATCAAAAACTATTTTTGAAAAATATTTAATATAATTATTTATTGTACTAGAACATTAGGTGATTTTGAGAAAATATATATAAAATAAGTCAATAACTATATGATATCATCTTATCCAAATTTTAAATTATATTTTAATCCAAATTTTAAATCATATTCCAAGATCAAATAATGGTTTCTCCTAAATACTAAATATCACATTATGATCATCACATTTAGCCCCTACATGAAACCTAAATACAAAAACCTAGTTGAATTTAGTCTCATGGCCAAAAGGCTTTACTAGAATGTTATACACTATAAACTTGTAAAATGTACATTATAATAGATTCTCACAATTTTTTTCTCTAGTTGACTAAAAGTATTTATAAAACTATTTTATAGGGATGATAAAGGGGCGAATGAATGGTCGAATTGAATGAATGAAGTTGATGCAAAGGTGGAAATAAAAAAAAAAGGTGAAAAATATTTTAGATGTATTAGAGAATTAAATGCTATGGCAGCAACACTGTGGGTTGTTGGAGATCCAACTGTGTACAGTACTGTTCAGACGAGATACAGATACAGAAAGAGATACAGAAAGAACTGAAGAGATACAGAAAGAAATGAAGGAGTTGAAAAAGTTCAAATCCATGCAGGTGGAGAAAGACCAGCTGTACACTCTCTCCCAGGAACTGTTAGGTACTAGAGCACCATCCTCCTCTTACCCTGTGTTCTTATTTGAATAGTTGATTTGGTTTAAAATGAAGGCTGTAAAGGAAGGGAGACCTTATGAAATAGCAACCTCAGCTAAATTTCTGGAAACATTTCTCGAAACTGATTTTGTTGAGCATAACTTGCTTTGTGAGCTTTATTTACATGAGCTGATTTGTCCCTTGGACCGCCATTCGAATATTGCCCCTTTCTTAGGTGATGTTCAACTGAGGGATTTTTCCTCCTTTGTTAGCAATCATGTTCAGTGGGAAATATCCTTCCAAATTTTTTCTCATAATGAGTCCCACTCTAACCTTTGGGTTCGAAGTGAACCTCAATCCCCTCGTCTTCTCCTTACTCAGCACTAGCGTAGGCTCACATGTCCCATCAAAACTCAGGAGATGGTGGAACTTCAAGAAAATGTTATCTCTACCCGTGTCAGCCAGATTTCGAAGCATCAGAAATTGGCTTTTGAAGGAATCCATCATAGATGGTAGGATGCATGTTCAACCTTGAAGAATAGAGACCCCTAGTGTTACAGGAATTTTAAACATGCACTTTCCAGGGTTGAGGGATATGTGGGTTGTATAAAGGAATGTGGAGTTAATTGGCTGGGACTCAAATTCAAATTCCCTCTCATCTAGTGGTTAGCAAAACCATATAGGGAATATATATCATTAACAAATCTAGAAGAGAAGAGTTGTTGGAGATATTGGGTTGTCTATCATGGATTTTTAGAAGAAAAAGGCTCACTTGAACTCCCTTATAACTTTTCCTCTCTCCATTAATGAAGCAGAATGCCATATTCAGATTCATAATAATGGAGGTTGTTCCATAGGGACATGTAACCGGACAGTTAGGGGGAGATTTTGGGCCCATAAATGACCCCTTTTTGACCACATTTACCTACCCCTTTTTTCCTTATCTTACTCCATTATATGCACCAAACAGATGTTTTCCTCCACTTCATCCCTCAATCCATACATGTATGGTTAATTATTGTTTTATCTTATTAATACTTATGACTGTTGTAATCAGGACTCTATATCTTGGATTATGCTAACATATGGTGATTTTATAAAGATAGTTCGAGATGTAAAGGATATAGGTGTAGCAAAATGAACGAGTCAAGAGAGAGATTGAAATTCATTGTCAATTTGATCACCACCGATTCCATCTCTGTACAAGGGACACAGTCAAAGGTTACTATTCCATGCAAGCTGTACAAGGATGGCTGCAATAGACTTGGCTATAACAGAATCGGATGCAACAATGCATCGCTGCTCAAGAATAGCTACAACTGACGGAGCATATTTTGGATTGATCCTATTATCTCATTACTTGCTCGAGTAACAGACTTCCTATATGTTCTGCTTCTATCTTTCCCATAGCTGTAACATCATATTGTAAATGGGGAAGCCTGAAGATCAGAGATCTTCATGGCTGCCTGATATCAGTGGGTAGAAGTTACGATTGTGAATGTATAAATATTGGAAACTATTCCAAGCCAAGGGTTGGAAAATTATTAATCTTATTGTATAAGTTGTGACAACAACTATTTCATCCTATCATTCAATACAAGGAGTGTGATTCTTCAGATCTTGGCATTTAACTTGTGTTAGATTCTGGCGTCTCTGTTCGAAGGCTGGGCTTTCCTTCCTGCAGAGATTGTCGAGTTAATTAGGAATTTAAGTTATTCTATTGTGTGGTGTGAATGTTGTGGTAATTACATTCTTTTACAGTAGCTACGACAGTAATGAACTTATTGTGTGCTTCCTTGAATGATCTATATTTACATTTCTTATAAGCTGCAGCGGTGTGGTGTGACAATCAATTGCATAGGTTAACTTCTATTTATGAAGTTGTGTGGTAGCTGTAACAGTCAGGCTCATCCCCAGTTCCTTTCCATTTACTTGTCTTCCTTGGATTGTGTTAATTTAGTCAGATTTCAGTCATACGTGTTGGTTCAATTCCTGTATTCTCAATTCTTAAATTAAAGATTGAAGTAACTAGTTTCGATGAATCTTTATGTAGTCTAGTAAATTAGGATTTAACTTTCTGCAAAAGTAAGTCTAGATGGTTATTTCCTGTTCTGTCCATCCCTAGATTGGAGTTGTAGGAAGGTCATTATAATTTTGAATGCTTAGGTAGATGATTTCAATTAGATTAATGATGGGAAGAGTTTGAATGAACAGATAAGTAGGGAAATTTATTCACAGTATCAACTACTTAGTGTTTAAGCATATACAATGCAAGTTATCTTTGAAATAAAAGACTTCCCTGGGTTGACAATTTATATTGAGCCTTTTGCATGTTATGTTTTAATTAACTAGCATATAGAGGTCCCAACACTAAGGAAGATCGTGATGATCTTTGGTGTACCCGGTGCCATGCAGGTGGACATACCAAGGACACATGTTCGACGTTCAGGAATTATTTGCTGTCAGGAGCCCCAAACCCGTTGACCTGTGTTGGTATACGATGGTGTCACATATGTCAAGTCTATGGGCATCAACATGAGAATTGAAAATACATGCAGAAGATGGTTACGGAGACTGAGAACCTGTATTGCATGTTTTGTCGATCAGTGGGACACGTTGAAAAAAACTATCGAGCTTATGATTTGCTCCAGGAAATAATGTATGATTCATATTTTGTGAAAGGTGAGGACCCCCAGATAGCACAAGCACAGCCACAAGTAGTGAAACCAATAGCACAAGTGTCGTATACACCACCACCTCTGTTGCAGTTTGTCCCTACACAATCTCATCAACAATTTACAGTGCAACCATAGTTTCAACCTCATCCACAGATGGTGGTACATCCATAGTATAACCAGGCACCACGGCTACAGTATAATAAGCCATAATATGTTCAAGCTATGCATTATGTCCAGCTGTAACAAATATAAAATACAATATTAATTAGACTATTAGGTTAATAGTGAAAGGGTGTAACCCTTCAATATGTTAGCTCAAGCCGTATAAAAGGTGTGATTATTGTACATTTTATGCATCATCCAATACAATATTATCATTCATATTTCATTATAAAATGATAGTCGGATTCGACTAATGGACAACCAGATTCGGTTGCTCTATTTGGTATCAGAGCGGATTCCCTCTTGCACTCTGAGCTCGTACTCAGCTCATCAAATCCTACTTGAGCTCGGACTCAACTCATCAATCACTAATTTATTTTTCTGCTCCATTTAACCACCTATCACTTCATCCCAAGTGCTATAAAAACAAAACAAAAACAAAAAATAATAAATAATAAATTATAAAACAAAAAAAAGGGGTTCTCCTCTACGCACTCTTCTCGCGCTGCTCCATATTCCAACCCATCTTATTCCATTGTCGCTCATCTATCTAGTTCTCCCACATACCCCACTGCTCCAATATTCCATCCACTGGCCACCACCCACTTCTTCTCTCACTCCCTCCTCTCACGCAACACTCCTGCGGTTTCTACCCACCGCACTGCACTCCCACAATGTCCCTTAATATCCTCGTCCATTTGAGCTCCACTCTTCCTCTTCATTCTTCCCTTTTGTTTGCTTTTCCTCCTACTCATTCTTGCTTCATATTCTCCGCATGGGAAACTGCTCCACGTTGCTTCCTACTTCCACCTGTGTCCTCCAAACGTCATCGTCTCCACTGCTTACGCGCTCCACCATTGATCTGATCCTCCCCACCGCCAGACTTCCTCTGCTCCGTTGCACCATCCTACCCTCTGCGCGTCCTCCTCTCCACGGGTTTCTTCCCACCTCCCTGCGTCATTTCTCCTCTCCTTCCACCGTGGTCGTTTCCACTTCCATGACCAGCAAAAACAAAAAAATTAAATATTATAATATAATATTTAAATATAATATTTATTTCAAAATATTATAATATAAAATATTTATAATATTCAATTTTTTTTATTATATTTAAAACAAAATAATAAAATAAAACTTGTATTATTTAATAATTAATATAATAATTAATTATTATTCCTTTAAACATCAACATCCTTACTAATATATATATATATATATATATATTAATTAATTAATATATTATTATCCAAAATAGCGTGGAAATACACACCTACGCATACAAGGTGCAAGACCATGGAGGAACTGAAAGAGAAGATCGAAAAGATGGAGAAGGACATTAAGTCCCTTGTCGCTAACCAAGAAGGCTTGAAGGAAAAGATGCAAAATAACAATACATTACTAAAAAACGAGCTTGTTTTGGTACTAGAAAGAAGGCTCGACGGCAAACTTGACATCTTGAATGAAAAACAAAAAGACGTAGATGACAAAATGAGTAGTGTGATGCAAAACATAAACACCTTAACACAGAACATGAGCACCATGACGCAGAACCATAATACATTAATCAAGATGCTACAAAGGCTCATACCTAGTCCAGGCCAAGTTAGTGGTCCACACATGCTAGATGCCTCATTTCATGTTGCCGGCCAGGAAACACTCGTAAAGAATCAAGAAGAATTGAAAAAGGAAATAAAGATTAACAATGCGACACTTAAGCAAGAGATAGAAACACAAGTCCTACCAGATATGGAGTCACGATTAAACAACAAAATAGACACTATAAGTAAAATAGTAGAGAATAAAACAGCCAAAAAGCTCCGCCAACAATGCAGCAGTTCAGATATGTCACTTTCATCGTCTAGTAGTTCCGAGCCACCATCAAACCATAAGGAAAAAGGAAATCAACACCATCCTTACAAAGTGCACCCACCTAAAGCAAAAATATAGTTGTCGAAATACAATGGGAGTGAAGATCAATGCATTGCTTGGCTAAACAAAGCAGAAGAATACTTCGACATTTACAACATTCAATCTGACGAGGAGAAGGTGAAATATGCATCAATGCATATGGAAGGGTATGCCTATAATTGTTACTTATGGTGGAAGAGAGATAATTTTACCTACACCTAGAACTTGTTCAAAAACAATTTTTTTAATAGGTTTCAAGGAATCAAAGAAGATGAATTTCTCAGTAAACTTACGAGACTACAACAAATCAGAAACATTGAGGAATTCACTCATGAATGGGAATCCTTATCGACACAAGTATTTGGGTTGTTTGACAAGCAAAGACTCGAAACCTATTTAGGAGGTCTTAAAACATACCTCCAAAAGAGTTAAAGTTGCATGAAATACCTAACGCAAATTGTAAAGAATTAAAACAAGAGGCGATAACCATTATCAGCAAGAAAAATAGACACAATGTAGGTACTGTGGAGATACTTGGTCACTCGGTCATCAATGCCACAAACCTCAATCACATGCCTATGAAATGGAAAATAAATTGAAGTCATCTAACAGTTACGCTGATAATAGAAAAAAGAAGAAAAACATATGTCGTTGATGTGGTGATGATTGGACCCTTGGTCATAAATGTAAGAACAATGAGACAATACAGTGCAATATCATCAATGGAAAGGAAGTGCAAGTCTCTGCACAAGAGACCTCATCCAATTCTAATACTGACACTGAGTCCAAATGAAGAACGACACTAGGAAAATACTTAAGCTTTGAGGACAAATCTTCCTTAAAGGGAGTGGCAATGTAACAAATATAAAATACAATATTAATTAGACTATTAGGTTAATAGTTAAAGGGTGTAACCCTTCACTATGTTGGCTCAAGCCGTATAAAAGTTGAGCTTATTGTACATTTTATGCATCATCCAATACATTATTATCATTCATATTTCATTATAAAATGATTGTCAGATTCAACTAACGGACAACCGGATTCGGTTGCTCCTCCAGCAGTGACCAAACCCACCGTAGCAATAGATGGCCCAACCGCAGTTTCAGCAAGGAGGAGTCCGAGGAGGATTCCATGGAGGGTTCAAAGGTCAAGGAGGAGGATTTGGTCAAGGAGGAGGACGAGGTCATGAATCAATCCAATGTTACTCCTATGGGGTATTTGGGAATTATCAGAGGGAGTGCCCTCATGCGCAGTGTACATACTGTACAGCCAGTGATCATAATGTTGAAAAATTCCCTCAGTTGATTGCAAAATGACAGGATAGAAATATTCCTTAGTTACAGAACATGCAGAATCAACATTAGCCTGCGTTCCAAGTACATAACCAATCGATAATGCAGAACCAGTTCCCACCACAGACTCAGACTCAGAACTCGCAAGAGACTCAAAACTAGCTGATGAATTAACGATTGAATCAGAACCCACCATTGAACTTGAATCAAGGATCGACAGTTGCAACAATTCAGGATGAGCCGCGAATGAAGGATGCCAACATTGGGATCATCACTCGCACCGGTGTGACAACTAGAGACGATGGACCATAGCAGCAAGTTGGGCTCGCTGGCAAGAAAAAGGTGGCATTTGATACTGCAAGAGAGAAAGACACCTTCTTTGGAGCAAAGAATGCAATCGGGAGAAATCCAATTATTGATATGCCATTTTCTTTTGATCCATCTGTAGAGGCAGGACCATCACGACAACATGGTACCTTGCGATAGTTCTTTGAGAGTTTTCTATCGCTGGAAAGGGACCCTGATGCCGTTGTTGAGCTTGACACAATATTGCACCACCTAGATAAGACAGTGAAGGATTCTATGGTGAATTCTTTGTTAAAAAGGAAGACAGGAAAGGAAATGAGGATGAATATCTAGATTGAAGATTATGAGGTTGAATTGGTTATTCTGGATCTTGGATCAGAGGTAAACCTTCTGACCAAGAAAACCTAGCAATTGATGGGAAATTCAACATTGGGATGGCCACCAATACAATTGCTACTCGCAAATTAGGTGAAGGTTCATCCTATTGGTTGTGTTTCAAGCTTGGTTGTTAACAGTGAAGGTATGAAAACACATGCTCACTTCAATGTGATAGAAGTAGTAGAAGATGGTGGTTCCTATCTCGCGCTCCTAGGGATCAGATGGGATAATGATAGTATGGCGGTTATCAACTTCAAATAATGAGTTATGACATTTGAAAACCATGATTTTAGGGTCATTGCTCCTATGGACCCACAAGAGGGACGACGATATATTGAAATTGTAAAGGATGAAGTCGGCAGAAGATGGGAACACACTTATAACATCTCTGAAGACTATATCCATCCTACCATCGATGGTGAACTTGGATGGCGCAACACAAGTTCTACATCCTCTGACTCTAATGATGCTCTAGAAAACTGGAAGAATAGGTTGCATGAAGTATCATTCAGGATATGCGTGTTGATTACACAGTCTCTCCGACGGGTTGCAACTAAAACTGTCGAGTTGCCCATTTATGAAGGACTGTCAGGAGTATCAGAATTCTTTCAGGAATTTGAAGAGAATTTTTTTGAACCGCAAAGGATGTTGGCTCTTGATGTAGCACTGAAAGCTACTCCAGCTTGATGGTGGGAAACACACAAACATATGATCTTTGACTAGGAACAGTGTCGTAGATTGATGACGGTGTTCTTTGGCGATTTAAAGGTCTATCATGATGGGAGATATGACGGATAGAATGATCCCACCATTCATTTCATCAAATGTCAGACTTTATGGGAATCATGACCTAGGGATGAATGGGTCCACACTTTTATTCACACTCTAGAAGAAATGCTGAGATCCTGGTACGTGGTGATCGAGTTGCGCAAAACTATCACCACTTGGGAGGAATTATCTGTTTGCTTTGCATAGACGTTTATTTTCCAGGACGCAAACCTTGAGGTATGTAACACTTTACACATTATCTGCGATGTAGTACTGAAGGTCATCTCTATCACCTATCCCATTAATCCACATGCGCATTGTTCAATCCAATCCATGATGACCTGCTACAACTTGTCTGGGGAACCTGAACATGTCAATGAGTTGCGGAATGTTAATATTCCAGAGTCAGAAGGAAGCTGCGATGTTGCAGCCTTAGACATATCCATGGATTCAATGAGCTAGCCATTGAGGATTAGGAAAGTAAACATTGGATCAGAAGAGAACCCAATGTTTTCCAATGTCGGGGACTATTGGAGTGAGGAGACAATGGCCAAAATCATGGATCTACTGCATGAATTCCAGGACATTTTTCCAACACAGTTTTCAGAGATGAAGGGAATTTTAGGAGACATGTAGGAGATGAAAATCATGTTGAAACTAGATCCCAAACTGGTGTGACAGAGGCCGTATCGACTAAATCCATGATATAAGGACCATGTGAAGGATGAAATTGACTGAATGCTTGATGCTGGGATCATCGAGCCTGTAGAAGAATCCAAGTAGATAAGTCCTATGGTGGTCCAGGATAAAAATACAGGAGAAATCTACATTTATGTCGACCTAAGGAAGTTGAATGATGCATGCGTACATGATCCATTCCCGACCCATTTTACAAACGAAGTTCTTGAATGCATAGGAATCCAGGAGATGTATTCTTTCATGGATGGCTTTTTGAGATACCACCAGATCCGAATAGCGAAGGAGGATCACCATAAGACTACGTTTGTCACTGAGTGGGGTTGTTTTCAATACACAGTCCTTCCATTTGGGTTGAAAAATGCATCGACTGTATTCATTTGCGTAGTTGTTGCTGTATTTAAAGATTTTATTCAAAAGTTCCTACAGGTGTATATGGATGACTAGACTGTTTATGGACTAATTAGGGACCATCTAGACAACCTGCGGCTGATGGTGGAAAGGTGTCGATAGCATCAAATCGTATTGAACTTTAAAAAGTGTATTTTCTGTGCACCGTTTGGCATGCTACTTGGCACATCGTATGCAAGGAAGGTCTATTGGTTAATTCGATGAATATCATGCTAATCCTTAGTTTACCTCCGCCGATGAATGTGAAGATGCTTCAGGAAACACTAGGGCATATGGGCTACTATCAAAAGTTTATCAAGGGATACACCATGATTAATACTCCCATGGAGAAGCTGCTAAAGAAATATGTTGCGTTTGAATGGACTTAGGAATTTCAAAGAAGCTTTGACACCTTGAAGGCCAAGATGGCCTCTGCGCCAATACTAGGATTTCCTAATTGGAATAAAGAGTTCCATGTGCATGTTGACACCTCTTCTACTGTGCTAGGGGTTTTTCTTGTGCAACCAGGATCATCTAATAACATATACCAGTAGAAAGTTGTCATTTGCTGAATGAAATTATACAACGAAGGAAAGGGAAGGCTTGGCGATGGTTTATGCCTTGCAAAAGTCCAGCCACTATTTGTTGGGAGGACATTTCAATATGTTCACCACATTAGATGAATTTTGAGGTCTAAAATGGGCCTCCTAAGGAAAATAATAAAATAATAGTTAAAATAATAAAATAATATTTATTAATTTTGGAGGAAAAAAGAAAAAAACTACTTTTTTTGTTCGTATTTTCGACATATCTACCTGTGTTTTTACTCAAATTTCGATCGAGAGAGCTCGTTGGATGTGGAATTTGATTCTTCATACAACAAGTACCCACACTGCATACTTTTGATGGAACCCTCTACCCCAAAAACAAGAAATACCTGAAAAAACAAAATGATGATGTCATCATCATGTTTTCCAGGTATTTCTTGTTTTTGGGGTAGCGGGGTCCATCAAAAGTATGTAGTGTGGGTACTCGTTGGATGTGGAATCAAATTATGCATCCAATGATCTATCTCGATCAAAATTTGAGTAAAAACACAGGGAGATATGTCAAAAATACGAACAAAAAAAGTAAATTTTTTTTTATGACAAATATGTCAATTCAACCATTATGGTTGACTCATTTTATTGGAATTCTATTGGTTCTTGAATTCCAACTCACACGAACTTATTGTTGGCACGATTTCTTATAAGGCCCATTTTAGACCCCAAATTTCCTCTAATGATCATTATGTTTTACAAAACCTAGTCAATAAGACTGTGTTGGGGGGGGCAAATCTGTTGATGGTTGTTACTCTTCCAAGAGTTTTATTTTGAAATAGTGGTAAAGCTAGGACGGTTAAACGCTGGTACGAATAATACATCATGCATTGTGAATGATGGAGATCCAACCAATATTGATGACGAATTTCTAGATGCACATTTGTTTCTGGTTGACATCACAGATGATCACTATGCACCAATTATTCATTTTTTGGCCACTGGAATAGCTCTGGAGGACATGTTGACTAGCCAAAAGAAGCAGCTGGTCGTGAAGGCTTCTGATTTTCAACTAATTGTTGGGTATTTATACAAGCTTAGACCAGATGAAATACTGTGACGGTGTATTTTACCACATCATTAGGGCCCCATTCTAGAATAAGCACATGAAGGAATTGTGGAAGGTCACTATGGAGGCCGGCTACTGCGTTGAAGGTGTTGCGCGTCGGGATATGGTGACCCATGTTGTATAATGATGCTGTAGACTATGTTAGGAGCTGTGACATCTACCAGTGGGTTGGTAAACCATCGTGGTGGGATGAGATGTCGTTGGTGCCACAGGTGACTCTGCAACCATTTGATAAATGGGTTGTGGATTTTGTGGGTCCTATCAATCCACCAAGGAAGTGAATGGGTGAGTGATACATTATTACCGCAACTGACTACTAGACTAGGTGGACTAAAGCTGCACTAGTAGTAGATTGTACCACTGTGATAATAGCGTGGTTCATTTTTGAGAACATTGTGACACAGTTTGGGTGTCCTAGGATCTTGATGAGTGACCAGGGAAATCACTTTGTCAACCGGACGATGAAAGCGCTAACTGAGGAATTGCAGATACAACATAAGAGGAGTACACCATACCATCCACAGGTGAATGGTACTATTGAAGCATTCAACAAAATTTTGGAAACAACGCTGACAAAGGTATGTAACACTAACCGTGATAACTGGGACATGAAAATTCCCGTAGTACTATGGGCCTATCGCACTACTTGAAAATGGCTAATCGGCCAGACACCATTCAAGATGGTCTATGGGCAGGAGGTAGTCATGCCCATGGAGTATATTGTTCCCAGTTTGTTCATTGCAGTGGCGATGGGCATGGATGATGTAGAAGAATTAGAAGAGCACGTTTCGTAGTTGGTCCAGCTCAAAGAAGATCATTTCATTGCAGGCTTCCACTAGAAGGTTGTGAAGGATCGACAAAAGGCATGGCATGATCACCACATTAAGAAAAAATAGTTTGCAGAAGGATATTCGGTGATGTTATATGACAGCATGTCTGTAAAACATCCAGGTAAGTTACAAATGCACTAGTTAGGTCCATATCTTGTTCAGTCCATTACTTCTTGCGGTGCAGTTCAATTACAACAATTCAATGGTGTGATGTTGTCGAAGCTTGTTAATGGGAGTCACTTGAATCCCTATAGTACGGGTTCATAGGTGTGCACTTCTTGAAGCGCTAAAAAAAAATTAAAAAAAATGATGATGATTTTGTTTTAGAGCAGCAGGGTGAGCCTAGCGGAAGAGGCTACACAAGGTTAGATATTGTAGCGATGATTGGTCAACCACTTGTGACAGTTTCAGGGCTATGGGTTGGTCCAATCAAGTAATAAATGAAGGTAGTTATCACCATTTCCTGGCAGTGCTTGTTGAAGCGATTCGCATTAACAGCTGATATGACCGTTAAGGAGTAGGATTGCCGACAGATTTTGCATCATTAATACCATATTTAGTAATATAACGGTGATAATAGATTTTCCAATGATGAGTTTTGAATTGGAAGTCGCTATAAAAAGAATGGGGATGCAGGAGGATGGCATTGTTCAGTTGAGCGAGCAGAGTGTGAAGTAGAGGGAGAATTGTGTAGTGTGTTGTGAGTTGTTGAGTGAGTTGCAGTGTTGAAGTTTAGAGTTGTCGAGTGCATTTTAAGGTTTGAGGCATTAAGCATGCTGAGTGACCTTGATGCTATTGAGATTTCAAGTGAGTTTGAGTCCCCTATTTGGCCCATGGCAGTTGAATAAGAGGTTATGATCATTCCAGTCAGCTCATTGTTCATTCCCAAGCAGAAGCGGTAGGCTCAGAAGCCTAGTTCGACGCCACTGCAAAAGAGGAAAACCCATACATCAGCGAGAGCGCAAGGGGAAGTAACTACACAGACTGGACGATTGAGCTCAGGAGCTATCGAGTCTATGGTGCCTAGGGACGTCTCTTTTCATGATATTTTTGGGTATGTTACCCCTACACGGTCGAGAGCAAATCCGAGGCAACCAATGAAAAATTCAAAAGTACCCGCCAAAATTGCCACCATTGCTAGAAGGGATTACATGCTCGGTCGACATCATCTTTACCTTGCTTCGGTTGAAATTTGAAGACCACAACTTGCTACTGCTCAAGAATGTTAGGGATGAGCCCTACGAGTCAGTCCTGACGGTACCAGGTGCCCCCATTCAGTGGATTCCTCAACCTTGGGTGAGTGGGTTAGACCAATATGGATTGTTGGGGCTCATTAATATGCCTCATTTTGGGTAATTGAATGAATCCCATGCATGTGTTAAGAAACTGTTGGCTTGTTTCTATCGGGGGACGTTGTGGTTGAATACACCCATCCTAGTGATAGTATATTTAATCGTGAGCATCACAGGCTTGCCAAAGGCCGAGGAAGATCCGACACAGTATATTCATGGGTAGGATGCCAACAAGAGACTTTCTAAGTAAGTGAAGGAGTGCTTCGACCTACAATGGAATTGCTATGCTCACCGAATTGATAGTATCAATGCACAAGCGGTGTGTATCAGCACACAAATTCCTGCAAGTAAATTTATTCAGGGAAACCGACCAGTCCAATGTAACTTTGGTGTTGTTGCATGCACCCATAAGTCTGCGGAGGGTGTGCAAATGAATTGGTCATTGTTTTTGTTGAATCATTTACTAGAAGGCGCTATTGTTGCTCAGACTGGGCGGCCATTTGCACATAGTTGGTTGTTGATCCTTATTTCCCTCATTGCCTGGATGGAACTTGAAGAATACCAACCAATGGCGGTTGAGGCAGTGAAGGTGCGCTAAGGTTCCCACTATAAAAACCTATGGTGGGTTGAAGAGTCCAGTTGATAAGCAGACTATGGCATTCATTTTTGGGTTTATTGGGAAGCACTGTAGGCCACATCCATTGTCGTTCCTGGCATCTCTTATTATATATCATCTAAGTATCAAAGGCTCCTTCGGTTTGCCATCGGGCCCCGCTCCATTCACATTCAGGCCAGGAGGGACCTTGACCGGCAGTGGCTACCTTTACCTTACAAAGTTACAGTGGAGGAATTGGATGCTATTGTTCAAGAATGGCCGACGGAATGGTGAACCCCAGTGAGTCAGGAGGTATTGTCTAAGGAGCCACCACCTGATGCCCCAGAAGAACCTGCCTAAAAGGAGCTGAGCATCCACAACTCTGACAATGAGTCGTCGACGGACCCTAAAGATGCAACATAGTGCATGTGAGAGGAAACTCACACCAAATGGAGCCAAGAATATGAGGTGGGAAGTGGTACCAGGTTGGGGATGGAGGACCAACTATAGTGGCTAATAAAAGCGGTCACTGACTTCTCCACGATTGCGACTAAGGTGATCCATGAGTGAAACCATGAAGAATTTGTTATGGTAAGAGATCGATTAGATTCAATTTTTGGTATTTTTTCGAGGCATACATCTGTGAGACCTATTATGTGGGACATCTCATCGATCATCACTAAGCCCTGGTCTAGGAACGTGCAAATTCCCTCAAATGCTATGGACGCGGGAAATGAGGAAGTTCACCAGTTTATGCGACCGATCCAGAGTGTGGCTTTAGATCTGAACAAGTTGTCTACTATGACATTGGTGGAGTTGCAGCATGTTGCCACCCTAGAATTGGAAAAAGCGACAAAAAGAGCTAACTGTGGGATATGTCCAATCACAGAGCGCAGCTGAGAAGATGTAGAAAGAGGCAGAGGAGCTACATTAGGTTTGGGTGTAGATAGCAGAGTAAAAAGTACGAGAGATAGAAACCTTGAATGCGACACAAGATGAGCTGCAATGAAAGGATACCAAGGAAATCACTGAACTAAAGAAGGAGCAAGACCTCCTGATTGTTGAACAAGCGCAGATATATGCCCAGTGCAGTGAAGTCGAGTAAGTAATTTCTGAGGCTTGCCAGCACATTTTTGAAAACAAAGCTGAGCTCACCCCAATTGAAAAGGCTAAGCGACTAGGGCATACTATTGTTCAGCTTCAGGATACCAACTCGATGCTCAATTCCCTGGTACAACCTACAATGCCACTGGAGTAGATTGTGGAAAGGAAGGCCTCCATTGAAGAAATCACAACTCAGTTCGAAATCATGGAGTGAGAGGCCAAGACCATTATGGAAGCGACAACACAGTTTTGGTAGATCATTTTCCAGGATGAGCAACTTGATCAGCTGACTACAGAGGTGCAAGAAGCCAAAGGTTAACTGAGAACCTTGAAGACATCACTGAGGGCCATACCACTGATGGTGCAGATTACCAGGGTCGGGGAATTGAAGAATCTTTAATAGAGAGCTTCTCGTGCCCAAGAACGTCAACAAAAGCACTGCGCTCAGCTTAACAAATTTCAAGACATTGGTGGAGGGCTGGCTATTAAAGCAGTCACCACATTGTAGGCAGTACAGGAGAGTCAGAAAATGGTCGATGGAAAGGATAGAGAGGAGCACCCAGTGCAGCAGGATTTGACTAATTGTCAGAGTACTATCGATAAAGTACAACTTTAGGTTCATGAGATTGCATAGCAATTCAAAGATTTCAAGGCACGGACATCGGCACATACCCTGTCAACTTGACGTGGCTCAAGGATGAGCCACAAGACCGTGTTGGGGGCCTACTAGTAGGGGTTTTGGTAAGTTAGTTGTGTAGCATCGTGGAAGCTATGCAAGATCACACGGTACTACACAAGGCTAGATCATCGCGATGGGATGAAGAATAACTGCTTTGAATATTTTATATATATGTTGACCAAGTTTTGTCGCAATAGGTCATTGGCGGTTATAAGTTAGTTAGAATTGGACCCTCAATGTAAAGGTACAATCCTATTTATAGATCTAGTTTTGTAATCAAGGGGGAGCATGAACATGATAGGAGAAATCATCCGAGGATAATTATCGCATGAGGTCTAGTGCGATCTAGTTTTTGAAGAATTTCCCATTGTATCTATGATTTATCTGGGTTTTTCCTGACATATTCAGCCTCCGGTTTTTGAGAGAATTGTCCTTCTTTGGATCTTTTGCGCAAAGTTAATATATATGACAATTGATGCATAATATTGTCTTTTGTGTTCTTTATGCTACAATCTCTCTTGTTGAGATTCTATGATGATCTAGATCTATTACAATGTTGTGATTTGTTATGATGTTGCTGTGGGTTATTCTATTTCTACTATAATGATGTTGATGTGTTTAAATATCTGTTATATTTCTGTTACATTTTGAACTAATCTGTTTAATAAAGATATCATGATGAAGGTGTGATGCACTCTATGGTTACATAAATGAGTTGATGTCAACTACATATCTCTGGATCTGTTAACTTATGTTTTTTTCCATTCGGATCCCATATCCTCCGTTCCCCACTGTCGAAAACTTGGTTTTGACAGCTCTCCCTTGAACACCTTGGGTGAGACTTCATCCGCTCTGTGGATGTTGCTGGGTAGGTTAAAACCTATCTGGGCCAGTGCTCAGGGAGATCGTTCTGGTTGGGCGTTGAAAGAGTGAGAACCCTTGTCGACAGGGATTTTTTGGTGGGATTCTCCAATATTTTGCTGTGGTGAGTGGCCCATTGGGATCACTAAAATAAAGACAAGCACAACCACACAAAATAACACATATATTTATCACGGGAAACCGTCATGGGGAAGAAAACAAAGAAACAATTCCTCTATATTGACTTCAACCAAGTACAATGTAAGACCCAAAGAATAAGACTTATGAGATCCCATGAATAATACTAGACTACTTTATCTCTCCTGATGGACTACTTCTTCTCTATAGTGCAACTGCTTGAGTGTTCTTCTTTTCCAAATGAGGGAGGCACATTGTTAACCCAAAAAATCCCTCACTAATCTATCCATGACCTACACCACCCAAGGACACCACTTCACGACCCTCCATTAGACCCCCATCCCCTCAAAAATTCTTAAGGATGAAGAAAAGGGCTTAAAAACTCCAAAAAGGAGCCTAAATAACTCTCCTAGGGGCTAAGGCCTTCAAAAAGGGGATAAAACCCCCCAAAGGTGCCTAAAACCCTAAAAGGAGCTGAAGTTAGGGAAGAAGGGGCTGAAAGCCAAAAAAAGGGGCTAAAGCCCATACCATTGGCTTAAAACCCTAAAACCCCTAAAAAGCTATAAAAGGAGCATGGGGGCTCACTCTCAAAACACTTCTCCATTGCATACTATTATGCTGCCCGTGGATTCCTTGAGATGCTTTGTATGTCAAGCCACCCACACTCCCTCTCCTCCATCTCCATTGAGCCATATCTCCCCCATCCAAGAGAGAGAGGTGCTTCTTCAAGCCAGGGAATGGTGGCCCAATTCCATCAAAGAGAAGGTATACCAATGTTGTTTCTTGCATTTGCTTTAGTGTTTTGTACTTTTTTGCTAACTCATTTCTACTTGCAGGTTTGTGGATAACATGTTTTTGTAGGTTTTTAGTTTCTAATAGTTTTTTGCAGGTTATTGGAAGCAAAACCCTAACCCATTGTTTGCAGAGGGGTTCTCCACCATTTCTATTCTTTATATTCTTTATTTTATTTCTGTCTAGTTTTATTCCCACTTTTCTTTTCTGCATTTCCACACAGGAACCTTTCCTTCCATCCTATAGATGGAAGGTAGCCATTCCTGCACCTGTAGCAAGGAAAAATCCTTGCTACAGAACTGGCAACTGTTGGGACGCGTACCCTAAGGATTATTAGTTTTGGTAACTCCACGGTTGTTTGTAAGCGGAGTTATGGGTCAAAATAGTCTTAGGGCTGTCGGGGTAAGTTAGAACCCCTTTTTGTAATAAACCCTTGGTTTAAATCCAGGGTTTAGGGTTTTGGGTGCCCATGGTTTGAAGCCATGGTTTTGTAATAGCGCGATGTATAAATAAGCATTTTTGTAAATGAGAGAAAGTTAGGCTTTTGATGTAAAGAAAAGAAAGGAGAAGCTAAGGTTGATTATGTAAGGAAAGGTTAAGTCCTAGCTGTGTGCGTGGACGACCTCTGCAGCTGTGTGCGTAGAGGGTTTTGTAAGAAGATTAAGGAAAGATCTGCAGCTGTGTGCGCAGAGGCCTGCTGCTGTGTGCGCGACTGTTAAGGAAGGAAGGGATCTGCAGCTGAGTGCGCAGATCAAACTGTGGTTTTGTAGCAAGTTGAATAAAACACAGTTTGTGGACGTAGCCCCTACACTAGGGGTGAACCACGTTATATCTGGTGTTGTGGTTTCTTGTGTTGTTTCTCTTTCTGTTATTTTTATGCATTAATAACTGTATACATTTGATAACTTAGATCACTGCTAATAACAAGCTTTGCTGTGAATTCCCTGTAGTGGGTTAAGCAAGTCACAGTTGTTTATCTATCTGTGAAGTTGTATGTAAGTGAATGACAAAGCTGTGTAATTATTGATTAATAAGTTTATTAAAGGCTAAGTTACAATAATATCCCTCTCTACTTGCAGAAACCTGATTTTGCGGCACCCCATTGCTGTTTTGGGTGAGACTGCAACCTGCGCGCAGGTTGTTGCCGAAAGGGCCAACACGGTGGGTCTTTTGTTGGTGCGACATAAAAGGATTAAAACCTGGGTATGCCCTATTACCCAACAAATTGGTTCCATTGCCGGTTGAACTTAGTATCTGCTCAAGAGGGGTTTACGTCGTACCTCGAGGGCTATGTTCCGGAGGCCCTCTGCGAAGGAAATCGGGGATTGGCTTGATGAGACTTATCTGAAATTTGCTGAGAAAGAGAACACAAATCCGCGTCATAGCGCACGTGACTTTTTACAGAGGTATGTTTTTTGTGATGCTTATGAAATTTTTTTTGGTAGTATCCACATAGAGTTGCACCAATGGCTGTCCAGGTTAGCTGAGAAGCGAACAAACTTTCGCGAGGGGAATTTTTCTGTTTGGACCCCCGCAAGAGTTGATATAGTACAAAGTGTGAACAACGAGATCTCCCGAGCGGTTGACTTCTGGACCACACGGACCCTTGAGGCCTTTGTGACGGAGTTCGCCATCGACACGAGCACTTCCTTTAGTGACGCTGGGCGCCGATTTTTCCAAGGACCGCGGGGTAAGCTTTTGAATTTATTTAGCTTGAGAATTAAAATGCTATTGGCCGAAAAGGGAATATTTCTATTTGAATAAGAATGTTAGCTTTTGTGTTACTAACATATGTTTGCAAGTGACAACACTCTCGCTGCGCACAGTAGTTTGCCGTGAAGTGGAAAAGGGTATAAATGAGATTTCGAGTCCTACTCCTTAGGCCAGGATACCACACCGTCCCCTATCAATTCTGAAGACTCAGACCCAGAAGAAAACCCTTCCCTTGGAAACCCTCCGGTAACCCCACAGCGAAGCTCTGTTACCCCTGAAATTCTGTCGCAATCCGACAGTCAACCAATTCTGAGTATTCTGGCCACAGGTCAATCTGCCTCTGTAAACCCCCCCCCATCGACATCCTGTCCCCCTCCCAAACCTCCCAGAACCGCCATGGCCCACCTAGATGATGATATCAAGATGCCCATCTTCAAAGGCACGGGATAAGAAGACCCTGAACAGTTCTGGTTTTTATGTGAAGCAGTATGGAACGCGAAGAATATTATGGACCTGGATGTGAGAACCGCGTAGCTCATTACTTCTTTCCGGGACTAGGCTCTGACCTGGTTCATGAAATTCTCCAGTACTCAGAACCCTACTTTAGATGAGATTAAGGAAGCCATAACCAAAGAATTTAAGAAGCCTAAATCAGAATCGCAGAGCATCACTGAGCTCAAAGAGATTCAACAGTGGCACGGCGAATCCGTGTGGGACTTTGACCAGAGATTCAAAGTTCTACTAGACCAAGTCAGCTTTACCATTAGCCCTACACAGCACAAGGAATGGTTTATCGCAGCATTATTACCACATATCCGAACTCTGCTCATGCAACAGAAGGTTGCTGACCAGCAAGAAGCTCTGGAAATTGCAATGAAGCTAGAAACCGCCCCCGTCGGAGATGATTCCGTTATTGCTCAAATCCAAGAGTAACTAGCAGCAATGGCCCTGGAGCTTCACGATATGAAGAAGGCTAAAACCAGTCGAGAGGAGGTCTGGTGTACGCAATGTCAGATAGAAGGTCACGATAGGGACCAATGCCCCGTGGTCAGAACCTACTTAAATACGGGTGCGCCAAACCAATTCAATCCCGGTGTTCTATATTGTGAGATTTGTCGAACCACTGGCCAACATCGCCCTGAAAACTGCCATCTTCTTCAGCGATATGTTCAAGTTCCCAAGAACCCCTACTGCAAGTTCTGTAAGTCAGTAGGGTATAATGAAGAGGAGTGTCGTAGCTATGACCTCATGAGAGAGCGCGTCTCTGATGCCTACCGCGTGCAAAATGAAGCCCAGAATAATGACGGCTATGGTTACCGTGGCGGTGCCTCTGGAAGAGGTTCCTTTGGAGGTCGCGGCCATGGTGGCATGCCCGGGAGAGGTAGAGGCCAGGTGGTGTGTTACAATTGTAACCAAGCTGGCCATTTGGCTCGTGACTGTCGGAACCCCACCACAACCTGTCGGTATTGCCACGCAGTAGACCACATGATTGAACAGTGCCCCCAGCTCATAGCAAAGATTCATGAAAACAACAGTGGCCCTACCCAGAAGATTCAGTTGATTTCCGTTGAGCAGAGACCTACCGCAGCCATCAATGTGGTCACCCAGAGTGGAGCCACGACGTACATTTAGCATTCGCAGAAACAACCTGTCGAGGTGTGCGCGCATAAGGCCTCCGAGAAAATCCCAGCACTTAATACTGCGCAAGACCAAGCACCAGTCAAAGCGGCCCAGTACGGTATTGTTGACCCTTGCACAACCGCAGTACCTGCGCGGAAACCTCAGCAGGCCTCGCAGCCGCAAGATGCTTCAACGGATAAAGTAAGTACACTCTCCTCCTTTTTACAGAGTTGTATGAAAATCTTGAGGAATCAAAATGCTTTAAAAGAGCTGCAAAAAGGTCTTGCTGTCACAGACCCTCAGAGAGGAGTTGATCAGGAGAAAACTGTTAGTCGTGTCTGAAGAACGGGGAGGGAAATGAGATTGAATGTTCAGATAGGGGAATATGATATGATTGATGTCATTTTGGATCTTGGATCAGAAGTTAATGTCCTACCCAAGCAAACCTGGGGACAAATGGGAAAACCTTCCCTGGCTTGGTCACCTATACAACTAAGATTAGCTAACCAGCAAAGGATTGTACCCCTAGGGAGACTTCTTAGTATTCCCATAGATATTGATGGGGTAAGCACTCTAGTGGATTTTGAAGTTATTGAGATCATTGATGACAGCAACCCTTATCCAACCCTGTTGGGAATCGAGTGGGCCATGGAAAATGCTACAATCAGCAACCTTAAGAGGTGAGAGATGACCTTCGAATGCAATGGTCTGTGAGTTATCATACCCCTTGACCCATCCCAAGGAGAAAGATATACAGAACCGATCAGAGACGAAGGGGAGCAGGATACTCTAGACCACATCTACAACATTAAAGCCCAGAAAGCCGATTATGTTGAGCCTGATGCCGATGGCGTACTAGATTGGCAATGTGATAGCTCATGCATGTCTGATTCAGACGATGGTCTAGAGAATTGGAAGAATCGACTGTACGAGCTACATGGCCATAGGTGCGCACAAGTCACTAAGTATCTTAGATGCCTTAGTGTGCAGCCCAGAGAGTTGCCTACCTATGTTGGGTTGATAGACCCTGGTGAATTTATTGTACAAGAACCTCAGTCACAGAGAATGCAGACTCTGGCGACAACCTTAAGAGCTACAGCAGCAGGGTGGACCGATCACAAAAAGTCTACTCCAAGTCGGGGAGCCAGCCAGAAATTTATGTGCCTCAGCTTCATGAACCAAGTCCAAGAGGCGCGACATAAGTTCATTGGGAACAATAGCCCTTAGGAACATTTGAGGAAAAGTTATGCAGCATGGGACAACATACCTCACGAGGAGTAGGTGCATAAGTTTGTGCACACCTTGGAACCTCTAGCACAAAACTGGTACATGGAGGCCGATCTCCGACACGGAATTGAATACCAAACCAAGGGGCCGACCCAAGAAGCTAGCCCATCAAACCTAACAGTCCTGTCGCCGGCATTCCCAGGACGGTTCGAAGGGCAATACTGCGCTGAGGGTGCTGGTTGTCACGAAGCTCACACCATGATTCTGCCGAAGACCACAACCACAGCGAGGCTTCAAATCCGACCGTTTGGAAGCAGCCAATTTGGTGGCGGTAGTGTTTTAATTGCCTTAAATGCCTGTACTAAGACTAGTATCGGAAATCAAACTCCACTTGGACAAGATTTCCGTCAGATTTGGTGCCTTCAATGCACCGTCCTGCCCGATTTGATTGCTGGTGTGTATAAGAAGATGCCTAAGTTAGGGAAAATTGTATTCTGCATTTCTTCAAATTTTACGAGTGAACCCATGACAACAAAACGAGAGATTGACGATTTGGTAAGAGAATTCAAGCAAGAGGGTCTGATAAGCTGCTCTAATCGGCCGCCTTCCTTTGCTCCCTGTGAAGAATCTCACCCAGCACCCCCATGGCCGATGCAGACACGGTCTTCCAGGAAAAAGTCCAGAACTGAAGTTCGCTCCAAGCGTAACCAAGACCGGCAGGGGCAAACAGGGAAAACACCAGTAGATCATCCTATGGATCCCACCAGTTCAGCACAGGTCCCGGCTAGGGGTAGGGAGAACATTGCACCACCGTGGCCACTGTATCTACAACTTGTTTTCCCAGGTGACGCATTACCCTGTCGAACAAAGCAATTCACGTTAACCACACCCTCGCTGCCACAAGGAGTTCAGCTGATCGAAAGCATGACAGGGAAGATCGATCGGCTTAAGTACAACGATCACGACACAAATGACCATGGAAAGTTTCCACAGTTTGAACCAGCAGAATACTTGCACCGCGTCAAGTACCCAGATGATAATGTCACACTAATGGAAGTACAACCGTGGGCTGTGCACCTGGACAAACCTGGCCTACTCAAGATGCTTGTTATTCCCCATTTCGGTCGTGGCATACATGTGACCGTAGTTGCCAAACAGTTGCTAGTGTTAGTGCATGACGACTATTTATGGATAGGGGACCAGCAAATTCCTATTGACGCCGCACTCATCCATAAGATCACAGGTTTACCAATGGCAGGACCTGATCCGGGAACTGAATTACCATCCAAACATGAAGATACCAAGCTCGCACAAACTATGAAAGAGCGGTTTGGCCTGACAAAGGGGAAACGGGGGTATCACACTTCCATGATTCAGGAACAGCCCATTCGCTTTGCAGCTAAACTCTTAGCCTGCAAACTCATACGAAAATGCAGGCCAACAGAAGTACCTACTTCGGTTATCCGGAATGCTATGAACTGTGCTGAGGGGTATACTTATAATTGGGCCGCATATCTTGCGAAGGAGTTCCTAGAGGATGCCCGCGACGCATAGGAAAAAGTTATACCTTTTCATTCTTCCTGGATTTTAATACTTATTGCATTAGTTGGGTGGAAAGAACCCACCGAAGCCCAGTTTGTAGAATTAAACCCCAGCATGCCAGGGGTAGTGAGGTACACCTCCCTATGGATATCCTCAGATAAGGTATCTCAGCAGATGACGAACACTATGTTCATCTTTTATGCCATGAGTATCCACTATGAGATTGTGTGAACACCACGGCTTACCAATGAGTTGTTCTCTAAATATGAGGGCGCCGCGAACTTTAGTGCTGATATACATCATGTTTTCATTCAAGCCCGTGCAGATCCACAACATCAATGGTTTAAATTACCATATGTAGTCACCGAACTAGATATCAGGGGTATAGTTCAGCACTGGCCGGCTGACTGGCTGAAAGATATAGGAAAAAAACCCTCTATTCCAGCTCCCCCAGCTACCAATATTGGCGCAGGTACCAGTCAGGCGCAGCAGCAAATCCCATTGGAAGATAGCGAAGACCTAAGTGATTTGCAGCTGGATGGCGACAGCCAGGGCAGAGATGGCAGACAGGACGAACAGGATGAGGAGTCAATCAAGACCATATCAGATCCTAACCCATCAACGAAGTGCAAGTCACCAGAAGTAGC
This sequence comes from Pseudotsuga menziesii, assembly GCA_001517045.1. NCBI lineage: Eukaryota > Viridiplantae > Streptophyta > Pinopsida > Pinales > Pinaceae > Pseudotsuga > Pseudotsuga menziesii. Next base: position 148,800 of record LPNX011008938.1, on the reverse strand, counting down.
AGAGGTAACCAAGCCGCAGTCCTGCAAAAAGTCAAAAGCGTCGAAGGACAAATATATTGAAGAAGAAGCCACTATAACGCTGGATGAGCTGGAGCAAGCTCTAGAACAGTCTACGGGAACGCTTACTAAAAAATGGTCAGATTTTGCGGAATTGCATCTTGCTGGGCTCTCAGGTATAGAAAACAGGGTTTCGGAGCTAAAAGAGTTAGCAGCAAAGTCAGCAAACAGTACTGCGACAAGTAGCACTACAACACCCATGCAGTAGGATATTAGGCAATGGCCACCCAAATATCACCAAGTCCAGGTATCAAGCGCAGCTCTGATATTTCCCAATACAGTTTCTCGGCCCCAGATGAGTATGACCGTAGGGCTCGATTATACAAAGATGTCCATGTCAGAATTGCACCTCTGCCAGCTCGCTATTACAAAGGAGATCCATGCACGAGACCGATTGTCCCAACTCCAATTGGAAGACACCATGAAACAAAACAAAATCTTCACAGCACACCTAGAAGAAGTAGCACACCAAAATAAAGAGGCTGAACATAAAACAACTACGCTGATGCGAGCACTAGACAAGGCATGTCGGAGTCTTTCTGACTTCGACATACAGGGGGAAGAGGAACTAGAGCAGAGAATTGCTAAGCTGAGAGACTATGCCCAGCAGTATCGCAGTGAGATTGAAAGGATGAAGACAGAACACTAGCACCAGATCGCAGAACTTCAACTGCACATCCCCCCCGAGACTCCACCAGAGGTCCGAGAACAGCGCCATAGGGACATCAAGGCTTCAGCAGCAAAGATATCAGATAATGTGGCCAGCGTCGCAAAACTGATGGAATATAGCATAGAAGCATGGGCGAACCTACAGGACCATCTAGATGTAGGTAAGATCCAGGAAACCATCAAGTTGCGCCAGGACGAATTAGATGCAGTCAGAGTAGAAATCAAGATGCTGCCACCTATGCAAAAGATGGCTAAAGTGAAGCGCAGCAAGGAACTTCAGCAGGAAATTGAGTCCTGCAGGACAAAGGTAATGCTGATGGAGAATGCATTAGAGCCCCTGGTCGATGAAGAATTAGAATTGAGCAATACTGCAGAGAGCTAGCTCAAACTTTTGAATACCTATGACACTTTTACGCAGGAACGGGCTGACACAGAATCATCTTCAGTGTTACAGGAATTGGTGGAAAAGGAGAAAGCCGCTGATGATATACTACACAACCTCACCAGTCGGTTCCAGACTCTCGCGCAAAATATTCTCCCACCATAGCCCTCGCAGAGTGTCCCGGGACGGGCCACTAGTGAATCTTAGGGGCCTGTTGGGACGCGTACCCTAAGGATTATTAGTTTTGGTAACTCCGTGGTTGTTTGTAAGCGGATTTATGGGTCAAATGGGTCTTAGGGGTGTCGGGGTAAGTTATAACCCCTTTTTGTAATAAACCCTTGGTTTAAATCCAGGGTTTAAGGTTTTGGGTGCCCATGGTTTGAAGCCATGGTTTTGTAATAGCGCGATGTATAAATAAGCATTTTTGTAAATGAGAGAAAGTTAGGATTTTGATGTAAAGAAAAGAAAGGTGAAGCTAAGGTTGATTATGTAAGGAAAGGTTAAGTCCCATCTGTGTGCATGGACGACCTCTGCAGCTGTGTGCGCAGAGGGTTTTGTAAGAAGATTAAGGAAAGATCTGTAGCTGTGTGCGCAGAGGCATGCTGCTGTGTGTGCGGCTATTAAGGACTGAAGGGATCTGTAGCTGAGTGCACAGATCAAACTGTGGTTTTGTAGCAAGTTGAATAAAACACAGTTTGTGTACGTAGCCCCTACATTGGGGGTGAACCACGTTATATCTGGTGTTGTGGTTTCTTGTGTTGTTTCTCTTTCTGTTATTTTTATGCATTAATAACTGTATACATTTGATAACTTAGATCACTGCTAATAACAAGCTTCGCTGTGAATTCCCTGTAGTGGGTTAAGCAAGTCACGGTTGTTTATCTATCTACGAAGTTGTATATAAGTGAATGAAAAAGATGTGTAATGATTTATTAATAAGTTTATTAAAGTCTAAGGTACAGTAATATCCCTCTCTGCTTGTAGAAACCTGATTCTGCGGCACCCCATTGCTGTTTCGGGTGAGACTACAACCTACGCGCAGGTTGTTGCCGAAAGGGCCAACATGGTGGGTCTTTTTTTGGTGCAACATAAAAGGATTAAAACCTGGGTCTGCCCTATTTCCCAACAGCAACCATACCAGGTCGATCCCACAGGATCCCCGGTCCAGATTTTAAAATTTCAAGTTTTTCAAGTTTTTCCCTAGTTTTAAATTTTTTTTCATGTCAAATCTAGTTTAGATCTAGTTGATTTCTAGTTCTTAGTATTATCAAATCCTCTGCTAGGAAAATCCAAGTCAGTTTGGCCATAGTATAGGTTATTATCGGCCGGATTTGACTCAGGATCAGAAAAACCCCAAATCCGGGGCAGGTCGCACTTATCAAGCCTAAATAGGGTATTAGGGTGCACTTAATGGCCTAACAGGCATGCACAGGGTGCAATTAATCCCCCAAAAGGTGTGACTTCACTTAGAAACATAGACCACCACTATCTGTGAAATCTGTGTGACCCCCTCGCCTGTTTCTTAAAAAAAATTGTGACCCCCTCGCCAAATTTGATAAAAAAATGTGTGGTCTGTCAATCAGAGGTTCAATTTCAGTTTAATAGGGACTTTCACTGCAGCTCAACCATCTTTGTCCAACACAGAAGTTTAATTTTAGTTTCTGTTTTAATTTCCTATAATTGCATCAACAAACAAAGTGTAAATTCAAAAAAAAAAATTAATGGCTTAATTAATGAACATAGATTAACTAAAATTGACTTAAAATCAAGTCTTTCTTACCCTTCCTCCTCTACCCAGTCATCACCCTTCGGGGTATTCCAGGATACGATGAAGGGAAAGCTCTTATAGTCCTAGGACCTTCATTGAATATTGTTCCAAACCATTAAAACTGGATGACCTGGAAGGTAGAGGGGGTAGAGAAGGAGGGCTTCTCATGGTGCTAAGCATCCTCCCTGTTGACCAACCTTGCATCTGGAAGGTGACACGTGGATCTATATATGGGCTTAGACCCATTGTGTTGAGAGCCTAACACCTTCTCTTGGTTGAATAGGAATATCAGTGTGAGGTAGTCATCTAGTTAGGCCATCAACATTCAGGGTTAAAAACTGTATCTATTTACAAATTTCTGATTATTCAATGCTTGTATACACAATGACATGAACTCTACCATAATATGATGAATTCATAATCCATTTTTAGCTACCAAATACTAGAAAGATAGACAAATAAATACACCATACCAAGTAATCAACCAAACTTAGTTCATGACGCTGAGAGAGACTTAAAATTTATCAATTTACACTAAGTTCATTTAAATATACAGTCTTTGAGGACATAAGTCCCTGACTGCTTCAACCATGGGAAGTAGTTGGGCTCTTCCCAGAAACTCATTGTGAGGAGTACCACGGGAACCCCAAAGTAGCTGGCTGCTGAGAGGAATTGCCAAGTGAAACGGGCAATGACCCCTTTCGATTGAGTAGAAACACCTGTGAGGAAAAAGCCAAGCGATGTCTTCTAGCAGTCTTGGTGGCTGAGTGAGCACCTACAGCCAATAGGAAGCCACTGAAACTAGGGTCCAAATATCATTCCCATCAGTTTGATAAGCATCTAACACAATTGATCCCCCATGCTCTTCCTCACGCCTAAGATGCGGACCACCACCATTCAGAACGTTGAACCGACACCATCAAGCCTATTCTCGATGACCTCACACACCATCAAAAGGGCACACAACCTCTGATTTAGATTCAGACCCATATCAGTCTGAACCAGACCTCCATACTGCACCATCAGGCCCCATGGCTAGTGCAAACCTAGATCCATTTTTCGGCATAGCCATAGCAAGTGGACCCATGTCCACACCACAACTTGTCACCAACAACCCTGCAGATGGCCCAGGCATAGTCATGCAAACTGTCATCAGTCAGCTGCCACCACCCATAGTGACCAACCAAGCTGGCCCATCTGCAATACATGGGGGCAGTGGCCCCTCCACCTACACTGCCCCTCCTACCACACAGGGGGGCAATGGAACTTCCACTTACATTGCCCCTACTGTCATACATGTGGTAAATGTCCTCGCCACCCATACTGTCCCCCCCACAACACTTGGGGGTATTGGCCCATCCACAATGGCGCCACCGCAAGTATCCCCAGCTGTGCAGACGCATTATGCACCTGCAAATCCCACCACCATCACAAACCCATCCCACATCAACTTGGGTTCAAACCTGCCTTTAATGGCTCATCTTAACTTGCCTGATTTGGCACGGTTAACAATCGACCCCATCCATCACCAAGCTTTTTGGCCACCCATGGAAACCAAGTTGCCATCAGACATTCCCAAGTGTGAAGGAAAAGTAGGGGAATGTCCCTAAAACCACATAATGACATTCCATCTATGGTGCTCTTCAAACAGCATCGTAGATTATTCCATCATACTGGGGCTATTCCAATGCACCCTCACATGTGCTGCAGCCAAATGGTACATTGAGCTACCACAAGCCAAGTACCCTGATTTCAACTCCCTAGCCTTCATGTTCCTACAATATTTCCAACTCCCCGTCAGATATGATGAGGGGGTGGACATCCTACTATCCTGCTGTCAAAACACTGCCACTCATATAACTAACCATATCCATGAGTGGCGGCGACACCATAGCCTATGCAAAATCCAACTTGACAATAGGATCTTCTTGGATTTGTTCCTTAAGACCTTGCTCCCACCCATAGCAAAGGACATCGCATCTAAATGTCCTCAATCCAAAGAAGAGGCCATACTGAAATCTCAATAGTTTGACCTCATCTATGCTCAGTCTGGATACCTATACACCGTCATCCTAGACACTCCCCGTGCAGGCACCTCTTATTGTAACGCATCGGGGGCATCCCATGCTACAGATGGTATCGTAGGATCAGTCTCCCAATAGCCACAATACCGACCGACACCACCTATAGTTCCATCACAACGAAGCAACACTGGTAATGTTGCTTACCAAAACCAAGCTCCGGACTATTGGGTGAAGAATTTCCAAGAAAAGAAAGAACTCTATATTTTACTAGAATACCTCTCTTTATCTGAAATTCTATAAAATAATTGATGATGCCAAGAAAAAACATTTTTCCTTTTGAGTTGTTTGGGTTTTGGTTGGAGACCAAAGTTTTCTGCGGAGACCAAAGATTTCATCCATGGGAAGGTCGACTGGTTCAAGAACCCCATCCCAGCACTAGATGCCTTCTAAGAAGGGAATATGGAAAACATTTCACCAACCATTAAAATTGACATCTCAACCAATTCTGAGATTGTTGAAGAAATCATGGTGGGGGAATCCTACTCCCTAGAAGAGGTCAATGCCTACAAAGCTCTCTTCCAAGAATTCCACGACATCTTTGCCTGGTCTTACATCGAAATGCCCGGCTTAGATCCATTGATTGTGGAAGACCACATTGACACATGGCCAGATGTGGCTCCCGTACGCCAAAAGCAACGACCCATCCATCCATCCAAAGTGGCTGCGGTTAAAGTCAAGATAGAGAAGCTACGCATAGCTGGATTCATTTATCCCATTGCGTACACCACTTGGGTTTCTAATCCTATTCCCGTGAATAAAAAATAGGGTACCATTCGCATTTGCACAGACTTCTACGACCTCAATGGGGCATGTCCCAAAGACAACTTCCCCACACCCTTTATCGATCAAATCATCGATGCATGCACCGACATGAGGCCTTTTCCTTCATGGATGGTTTTTTCGGAGATAACCAAATCCAAATCCGAAAAGAAGACCATTATAAGACGGCATTCACAACCCCATGGGGCACATTCGTGTATCGATTCATGCCCTTTGGCCTAAAAAATGCTGGAGCCACCTTCCAGCACGCCATGACATATTGTTTCCACGATTTAATTCACATCATCTTGGTCTACCTAGACGACCTTACTGCTCGATCACCGAAACAAGCACAACATATAGACAACTTGCAGCAAGTCTTTTTATGTTGCCACAAGTACAAAATTTGCCTCAATCCCCTCAAGTGCATTTTTTGTGTCCCAACAGGCCGTCTACTTGGATTCATCATGTCCCACAAAGGGATAATGGTAGATCCCCTCAAATTTTAGGCTATCCTTGATCTTCCCTCTCCAAAAACTTGACACCAACTATAGAGCCTCCAAGGCAAGGCCAACTTCCTCCGTCGCTTTGTACCAGAGTACGCAACAAAATCCTATGGATTCATTCGCCTGCTCTGCACAAAAATCCCCTTTGTTTGGGATCACCAAGCACAAGAATCATTTGATGCACTCAAACAAGCGCATACTTCATTCTCTACGTGTCGGCCTTGGACAATGCCATTGCTGGATTCTTGGTCCAAGAAGACGATGCTCGCCATGAGCACATAATTTACTACATCAGTTAGAAGCTAATAGGACCCCAACTATGATATTCACCAAAGGATAAATTGGCCCTCACCGTCGTCTTCTCGGCTCAGAATTTTCTCCATTATATCATCACAAACCATACATGTGTAGTGGCGGATTCAAACCTAATGTGGTACCTCTTAAGCCGCCGCCTTCTACAAGGTCGAGTAGCCAAGTGGGTAGTCATCCTCTAAGAATTTGACCTAGAGTTCATGTCCCCAAAAAGCACAAACGCACTCGCGTTGGCCACACTCATGACCGATCTGCCCCCATTAACTGTATCATCACCCCCCAAGGATGATCTTCCTGATGATTTCCTATTAATCATATCCACATATGACCCATGGTATGGGAACATCCTTCTTTATTTACGAACACAGAAGTTCGCAGTGCACTTAAACCGTGAGGATAGGCGACACATCCGACATCAAGCCATTTGACACTTGTTGATTGGAGATGTTCTGTATCATCGAGGCATTAATACCATCCTACGTCATTTCCTCACCCGTGACGAGGACGAAACCATCCTCAAGGACTGTCATAGTGGAGCATGCAGTGGTCACCTTTCAGGCCTGTCAACCGCCCAAAAGATTCTACGCACTGACTATTTCTGGCCCTCCATCTTCGCTGATTGCATAGAGGAATTCAAGCATTGCCACAATTGTCAACTCTTTGCCCCAAAGGTAAGAACCCCCCCTGCATCATTGCACCCCGTAGTCATAGTCAGGCCCTTCTGCAAATGGGCAATCAACTTCATGAAAATCAACCCCGTTTCGGCTACTAGTCATAAATACATCATTATGGCAGTCGATTACTTCACTAAGTGGGTAGAGGCCATGCCCACATTTGATTGCAAAGCTGAAACCGTAGCACACTTCTTCTTTAACCATGTTATTTCATGATTTGGTGTTTCTAAGCAATTAGTCTTAGACCATGGAGCACACTATCAACCATATGGGATGAACTATCAACCATGTTGAAATTCGAGCACCGGTACTCATCTTCCTACTACCCCCAGGGCAACGACCAAGTTGAAGCAGTCAAGAAGATCATCAAAACAATGCTCCAAAGGATGGTCGGAAACCATAAAACCAATTCGCATCACATGCTATTCTCCTCCTTGTGGGCTTATCGCAAATCCACAAAAACCGCAACTGGTTTCACTCCGTTCCGCCTATTACATGGCTTTGAATCAATACTCCCTATAGAGTGCCAAATACCGTCCCTCCGCCTCGCAGTAGAACTTCTCCATGACACTTCTCCTTTAGAAGAACGACTCCTCCAACTTGAAAAAACCATAGAATACCATCGAGCTTCCCTCCAAGCCATTGAAGCAGTGAAAACACGATCAAAGGTCCATTATGACTCCCATGTCCACCCTCACACCTTCAGCGAAGGGGATATGGTTCTAGTCTACGACCAACCCAATGATAAGTTGGAAAAAGGAAATTTTGAGTCGATGTGGTATGGCCCATACGTCATCCACCATTGCCTTAGAAAATGGGCATACACCCTCATTGACTCTGATGGACAACTCTTGAAGAACCCCTGCAATGGGCTCTACCTCAATAAATTTTATGCTTAACATCACCAATGAGTCGCTTCATTTTCTTTTTCTTGTTTTTCAACATTTTAAAGTAAAAATTAGGGGTAGCACCCTCATCTGCTAGTCCAAAGTCACCCGGAATCAGTTCGAGACACCTCTCACATCTCCAGGCTCAACCTGCTATTTCTTTACGAGACCATCATCTCAGGTTTAATAAATCAATTTTGCGACCATTTCCCACAAGTCACCTCGATTTACAAGCCACGACATGACAATGCGAGTGTCTATGGACCTGTACTTGTATCACACTTCTCGATCGCTACTCATGCGAGTTTTCAGGCCACCGTCCATTAAGGAATGCTATTTTTTACTTTTTGTTGTTGTATTTTAATGCATATTTGTCTCTTCCATCCACCGCACCTTATGCGGACTTTTGGACCATTGTCCACAAAACAATTTATTTTTCTTGCATGTATTTGGCATATAAGTGCCCCGGACTTGCACTCACATCGCATGTAGTCAAGTCCATCTGCCACAACACACACACACGCTCTCTTGACCTCTATCCGAGATACACCTCAGTTTGCATGCCTCTATCATACCGACTCACGATCCTCTGCCGCGATCTATCCCATGCATGTATTGGTATGTTTGAGAGTATTCTGCTTCGTCCATACTACGCGGATGATCTCTGGACCACTATCCACAATCCTGACATGGGGCACCGCCTGTGCCACCGCAATCGATTGACCACACTGGAGTTTTGTTTAAGCTCTTTTTTTACTCTTAAAAACAATGAAAAGATTGTTGAGTGTAGCTGCTTTGTTTCCCACTTGCTAAAGTATAGGAAAGGGCATCTACATCGTCTTGTTTACCTCCTTTTGTGGACCATGTAGACCATTAAATGAAAAGGACCACCTTGGCATATTCAAGCCAAGACTATTCACCTCTGCATACTTTTATGCTTTCTCGGGGAGAGGGGTTGCAATTTATGAAAAATCTCACCACGGGTTGTCGTTAAGCTCTTTTCCAGCCTTCTCAACAAGAAACGATTGCCGAGCAAACTTGGTTTCATTCATGCTCGTAAAAGTATTTGAATGACCGTCTAGTTAGTATAGGTTTAACCTTTTCCGGCTGGATTGGACAACCAATGGTAAAGAAGTCTCTCATCCCCTACAGGATGGGTGAGATCTCCTATATATACTTTTATCCTTTTTCGGGCACAGGAGGTTACCAACAAAAAAGGGCCCCCACTGGAGTCTCCTTCGTGCTTCCAGACTCTCTAAAATTGAAAGCACCATCAAACATTTACCTTCTCGGGCTCGCCAAAAATCCATGAGATCGTACCATAATTGTGTCCCTAGACACCACCCCACATAATATAGTTTGGCAACATTCCCCAATTGGGTTGCCTTTGTTCATAGTACTCTACAATGTGTCTTCCTTGGATCCCATCAATATCAAAAGTGTCCACCTCTTCCAAGTATTTCCCATCTGTAGTGACATTCCTAGTATTACAGCTATGATCCCATTCCCATGAGTCAGTTTCATTTGGTGCCTGATCTGCCATGCCATCATACTCTAAAAAAAGGGAGTTTGAGTCTACCGCACTCCCCTTGCCCATGTTCAATTCTCCCCCCGCATTCATTGGGTCAGTCCGCAGATTGTCTCACACCTTTCGGTTATTTCCCTCGCGCTCCTGGTCAAGGAAACATCATTGCCTTGACTAGGGGCAAGTCTCCCTCTACAACATATATATTTTATAGGATAAACCTAGAGGTCCATGTATCCTATTTTCATTAACCTTATTGATGAGTTCCTTGGACCACTTGAGAAGAGTCCTTAGTGCCTCTCGGGATGGTTGTTTCTCACGTGCTCGACTCAAACTACATCATCACACCATTGAGATTCGTACAGGGTTTGGTCTACACAATACTTGGTCGAAGACCTCGGATGTCACCTAAATCCAACATTGATGAGTCTACTTGAGGGACCTAAACAGGTTATGTCCCTTGTGATTTCCGGGTTGCGTTGGAGATAGTGTTCAAAATCCCCAGCAGTGCTTCGATATACCTTTATGATTGATGCAACATACTTGTACCACAGGGACTCTAACTCTCAATCAGCGAGTCCACACAGCTATGTACCATTCCAGATCCAGTAGACCATCAGTCATGAAGATACAACATTCCATGAGAATTTCATGGGTCCAATGTACCAGATCAGTATTGTATTCAACCTCACATTGAGGCAACCATTATTGTATCATCAGTTGTATATGATCGGCTCTTGTATTTTAGAGCATAGATCAAATTATTCTTTTGACATTGTCACGAGCATGGGGATGCCTGCCTCATCCATATATATGTCACACATTATTTGTATCTCACCCATTGATGGGAACCATATTAATACAAAAACCAAAAGCCACCATGCCCCATCCCTGGAAGCACCACCTCACCGTAGCAAATCCTATGATGTCCGTCGGCCATACCATGAGCTCATGCCCTCACACATTAGGGGGAAATCTTTTAACCCAAAAAATCCCTCACTAAGCTCTCCATGACCTACACCACCCAAGGAAACCACTTCACGACCCTCCATTAGACCCCCACACCCTCAAAAATGCTTAAGGATGAAGAAAAGGGTTTAAAACCCCCAAAAAGGAGCCTAAATAACTCTCCTAGGGGCTAAGGCCTCCAAAAAGGGAAGGGACTAAAACCCCTCAAAGGATCCTAGAACCCTAAAAGGAGCTAAAGTTAGGGTGGAAGGGGCTAAAAGTACAGAAAAGGGGCTAAAGCCCAGACCAAGGGCTTAAAACCCTAAAACCCCTAAAAAAGCTATAAAAGGAGGGTGGGGGCTCACTCTCAAAACACTTCTCTCTTACATACTGTTATTCTTCCCATGGATGCCTTGAGACCCTTTGTCTCTCAAGCCACCCACACTCCCTCTCCTCCATCTCCATTGAGCCATAGCTCCCCCATCCAAGAGAGAGAGGTGCTTCTTCAAGCCAGGGCATGGTGGCCCAATTCCATCAAAGAGAAGGTATAACAATGTTGTTTCTTGCATTTGCTTTAGTGTTTTGTAGTTTTTTGCTAACTCATTTTTATTTGTAGGTTTGTGTATAACATATTTTTTCAGGTTTTTAGTTTCTAACAGTTGTTTGCAGGTTATTGGAAATGGAACCCTAACCCATTGTTTGCAGAGGGGTTCTCCATCATTTCTCTTCTTTATGTTCTTTATTTTATTTCTATCTAGTTTTATTCCCGCTTTTGTTTTCTACATTTCCACATAGGAACCTATCCTTTCGTCCTATAGACAGAAGGTAGCCATTCCTACACCTGTAGCAAGGAGAAATACCTGAACACACATATCCTATTTTTACTGATTAGTTGAGAGGCCTAATAACCCAACATGTCAAACTTCCCCTCACTTTTAGGGATGGCTTTCCTTGGAAGACTCAAAAATACATTTTAATAATACTTTTTTTGGATACTATTGACTCGAATTACTACAGAGGTTTACCTCAATAATTTACATCACCAACTACATAAATGAAATCCCTAATCGAAGGAACAACATCTCTAGAAGGGGTAATAACACTAATAATAAAAAATAGAATATCGTCTGCAGTTACATTTATTTAACATTCCCTCTTAACAAGGAAGGTATTCTATAACAAAATACATATGTACAAATGACTAGTAAGTCTATACGTTGTAACACCCCGGTTTTGACCCCGTTTGAATGATGTATATAATGTAATTAATCGTGGTGAGGAGCTAAAGGAAAAATCCCCACCATCGATTCGGTTGTGTATGTTTCGGGAATAGGGATAGTTTCCGATGGTATATCATGTTATCTGGCACATTATAGTTTGGCATCATGTAAACATGCACATCAATTAAAATAAACCTACAGCCAGCTACGACAGTGCAACATTAAAAATGAAAAGGGCATGATTCCAAAGGATAAGGGTGGAGGATGTCAAACCTTGGACTATTGGGGGGGGGGGTGAAAATCCATGTGTTACCACCTTGTTTGATTTACCATCTTCCCTTGTCTCATCCAACCACTTTAATGTCTTGTTGAGTAGTTGAGGTAGTTATGGCTAGGAGTGGAGTCTGGCAGGGTTGTCAGTCCTTGCCCATGTGTACACTCCACCAGCGAGTTGACCTCACATTGGAAGCAACCTCCATATCCATCCTCTCCATGACACCACTCTTCCCAGGTCTGTTCACTCTCATGAAGGGATGTGCAGGAGGAGGTCGGTTCATTTTCCTCACGCACCGGTCAGGGGATTCTCTTTTGGTTTTGTGCATGCAGCGAGCTGGAAGAGCAGCCTTAAGGGAACAATTTCTGCTGTGTATGTGAAATAGATGTGGTTTTAATCCACAATTCTGGCTTGCTATTGGTTTAACCCGCTATTTGGGTTTCTTTCATTCTTCCCCTGATTTTTGGATGCCGTTGAGAGTCTGATTTCTTCTTCCATTTCAGACTGCCCATTACATTGGGGAATTTTGTGTGTTGTGGGCTCGTGGATGTTGCTTGGCTGTTGATTGCCACATCTTGTTAGCTCAGTTTTCCTCTGTCCACGCTGGAGTTTGGCTTCTCCTCCGTTTTGAGACTGTGTAAGGTTGCCATAGTTTTCATTGTAAGTTTGGGCTGTTGATGTACCCTGGTTTTGGGTTGCTGTTGAGTTGTTTTGTTTTGCTGCGGTATGCAGTGGTTGGTCTTTGGACTGTTGTGAGTGGGATTAGAGGCTGGGTATGCATGAGAGGACTGGTGTTGAGGCCACCAGCTTGGCATCTAGCCTATCCTATCTCCTTGATGACCTGGTAAAACCCTACTGTGTGGGTTGGCTGATTGGAAAACCTTGGCTATGTGTAAGCCTGCATTGACCCTTATTCCTTGAGGAATCATGCCCAGCTTGGGGGTGGCAGCGTTGTTGAGAGATTGATGAGCACGCTGGCCTATGCTTGGGTGGAGCGTTGCAACGATGTAGCTGGTTGCGGGGATAGTTCTTCATCAAAAGATAAGTACTCCTGACTATCCCATCTCTGCAATTATATCTACTGTTTCATGAGAATGATGAACATGCTAAATGCCGGAATGTATATTTTTGTTCCGCTGAATGTTGAGTAACCATGCATCCTTGTATCTTTGTATGATGAATTATGCGTATTGGTATGCATTATTTTAAGCTTTTTAATATCAGCATTGATGTATGTTCATGTTCATGGGGCTGTTTTCCCGTATGATTGGCATTAGTAGTGTCCTCCTCACCAGTCGAAGGGTCAGGGAGGTTACATACGTCATAGGAAGTTTTCACAACTACATTATCATTATCATCATCTGTGGGATACCAAAATCACGGAGCATCACATTTTGATCATCACATCACGAGAACATATGTATGAGAATTGTATATCAATGCATCATCATGATCATTGCATCTCGTCGCATCATCAAAAGTATCACATCTCATTGCATCATCATGAGCATAACCTCATTGATATTGTGCACTAACCCAATATGTTGGAAAAGAGGTTTCATTCTAGATAAGTAGCAATGGAATGTTGTATAGAACCATAATCCACTTACCCATCACAAGCATATTAGTAATATACTTTCCATTAATCCAAACATTCTATCATGCATAATACATTTCCTTGAACATATATATGTACATAACTAAACAATGTTAGTTAAGAAACTAGATATATAGGAAATGACAACTCAAATGCTTATCTTTGTTTGTATGGTAGACTCCTTATTGATCTGTATGTCCTTGCAATAATAACTGGAGCCTTCATCATCTGATTCTAGGAACCCGTGTGCTGGTTCGAAGTGTCACTAACTTCATTCCTTCTTATCCAATGGTGAAATAGATAAGAGTATGATATTTGTATTCACTAGTAGAATTCATATTCCTAATCACTTGAGGAATCTTCCTTCTCTTATATGAATCTTTTATTAGTTGGTTCATCATCATCAGCGATGTGAGCATCATGTCTTTTCTTATTTGACTTCTTGTTGAAGGAGCCTCTATTTCTGGGACAATCTCTTGAGTAGTGTTCATTATCATCACAAATGTAGCATCAAATTTTTGGAAGGATCTCTTCTCAATTCCTTTCTTCTTATGTTGTGATGATGGGCCTCCTTGTTTATGTGATTTATTTTGGAGTAAATTGTAAGATCTTGATCTATAGTTTCTCCCATATTATCGTGTTATGAGTAGATATTCTTCTTGTGTGCATCCTTCCCATAGTCTATTGAAAGAGATAAACTTCCTTCTTACACATATTCCTTGAATGAATGAATCTCATGATATTAGAAGCCCATTCAAGTTTTTAATCTCCATTTCTTCTTCTTCAATTTTGTCTCAAATGGATTCTAGTTTCTCCTTGATATGAGAGATTATTGTGAAGTAAGATTGAATGCTTTTTGACATTTTCATATTTACATCCTTGAGTTGAGTTCTCAAGGTCATGTTCTTGTTGATATCATTTCCTTCATACAATATGGTAAACATCGAACATATCCTTGGGAATATTCAAGGATGATACATGTGATATTTAATGGATACATAAATAATCCTCTTGGATTTGACTAAGTCCTTATTGTTCTTTGTCTTCATTCCCCTCTAGATCTGTGGCTTATTCTTTATCAGAGTTCTCTAAATCATGCGTCTTCAAGTATTAGAAGCACTCTATACTTCCATGTTTGGTATTTCTCAGCTCCTTCAATATTTTCCTCAGTATTGGTACTATTTTTCATGATGATAAAAATGAGAATCTAAAATATAAATAGAGAGGATAGAAATTACCGATGAGATTGCTTCAACTTAATGCTTGCTTGAAAGATTTTCTGGAACAATGCTTCTAGTGAACCTAGTGTTTGATGGAGAACCATAAGTTTTCAACTTAGGTATCTTTCACATCTAATTGGATAGAAATATATGCCACTTAAAGGTGATATGAGCAACAAACTCATTTCCCAAAACTATGGACAAAACTACAAAATATATGATTCCCTAGTTTACTCCGGAAACAATGTTAAGTCAAAAATTGAAGATCCATAGAATGAGAAAATTATTCCATAAAAATATGCGCCCTCCTAGGGATAGTTTTATTGTCCTCCTTTTTCAACTGATCACTGGAGGGAAGTACGTGGAGCAGGAATCCCTAGTTTCTTAAATTTCTTCTGCATAATTTCTTGATCTTGTTTCTTCTATATATTAGACATTTATTCTCTTAAAGGTATGCACATTTGTCCTGATGTGGCACGATCTGTCTTCTTTCCAACCCCATAGGTTAGAGAAGACCTGGATTCACCAAGAGGAGCTTATGCAAATTTTCTCAATGTGACTTATTTGAGTACTAACAAACTTGTACAGACTGCCATGTGTCACTATTTCCCCTTTAAAGTATGAAACTCGGACCAAAAAAACCAAACTCCGTACCCTATCTGCAACATCTTTCAAAATTTGATTTGGACCTTCCTAGCCAGAGATATAGAAATTATCCCTATAAAGTGTCCTATTTGAGACTGGATTCTAGAGAAGGTTAGAACCCTGGATTTGAGGAATCGTATCTCCTAAAGTATAGAGATATGTGGCTGAAATTCATAGGAAAGGAATAGTAATATTTCTTCTTAGGCCAGTAGAAATTTAATATCCTAAGCCTTCTCCAATAGTGAGTGATAGCGAATGTAGCAGGATGACTAATTTTTTTCTTGTAGGGTTTTCAAGCATGAAATCCTAATCTCTAGTAGCTTCCATTGTTGCAATATTTCAACTGTACAATTAATTCTTCTAGGGTGTCTCTGGTACCATGTTAATTTTGTAATGGTTATACAATATCTAAAAACATTTAGAATCATAAAATCATAACCATATACAAAAGGATTACTTAAATAAATACAAGCACAACCACACAAAAGAACACATATATTTATCCTAGGAAACCCTCATAAGGAATAAAACCCAACAAAACTTCCTCGATATAGACTTAAACCAAGTATAGTGTAAGATGCAATAATAAGACTTATAAGACCCCAAGAATAATATTGAGCTTCTTCCTCTCTCCTAGTTGGACTATTTCTTCTCTCTCTAGTACAACTGCTTGAGTTTTCTCCTTGTCCAAATGAGGGAGTCGCCTCTCCTATTTGTTTTGACCAACTAAGAGGCCTGATAACCCAATTGGGCCAATTTCTCCTTTCTTCCATGTCCAACTTGCCTTGGAAGACTCAAAAATACATTTTAATAATACTTTTGTGGGTACTACTGATCCGACATACAACAAAGGATTTACCTCAAGATTTTACATGACCAATTACGTCAATGGCATCCCTAATCGAATTAACAACATCTCGGTGAATGGGTAATAACAATAATAATACAAAATAGAATATCTTCCGCAGTTACATTTCTTTAACACTAAAGTGTAAGAGTTGTGTAATATTTGTGGGGAGACCTTCACAATGTATTTATACGATGATCCAATATTTTCTTACCCATGTTTTTTCATAGTGTATGGTATTTACCATGGTTTTTGACCCATTCTCATTTTAGGGTTTTTTGGTCATTTTTGGGAGAATGGGGGTTTGTTGCAATAAATGCTCAATTTCCTTGTATTTATGGGGGAAGGTATAATCATGTTTTGGACCAATTTTTGTGGAATTTAATTATGAAGGTCAAAATGGAGGGAATATTGGTGGGATTATGATGTATAATTATTGTTTGGACTGAATAGAGCTATGTAAACAATATTTGGGGTTAACAATCCTACAACCATTTGTTTTGATTGTGGGATTCTTATGAATGGTGTAGATATCAGTTTAAGGGTTTTAGACTTAAAATTCATGTGATTCTCATATGAAACATTTATGTTTTAAATATATATAGGTATACTAAGTAGGAGTATACTATTAATCTACATAGGTTTTAGGTACTTGGTCTCGAGATCTGAGATTGGGATCCTCTACCTAGTTAGGGTTTATGGGGAGCATTCTACCTAGGATGGAAATAGTATATGATAGTCTTTATAAATTTTATTTTACTGTATTTGTCTATCAACTGATAAATACAATCTTGAAATATATAAAAATTGAAATAAACGATTGTTGGCCCTAGTTGAACTTAGGTAGAGTTCTGTTGGAATTTTTCTCAAGTATGAAAAGATTTAGGTTGTAAGAAGGATGAAGGAAGCTATGACAAAAGTATAAGAAGAAGGAAGAAGGATTTTTGACATAAGAAACCACAGAAAAAAGAGTAGAAAGAGACAGAGTTCATGATAGGGTAATAGTTTGTGAAAGAGGAAGAACATGCGAGAGAGGAAGAGTGCATGATAGAGGAAGATTTCAGGACAGTAGAAGAGTTCATGATAGAAGAGAAGCTGTGATAGAAGGAAATGATGCAAAAATATGAGTTGCAATAGAGGAATACATGCCATAATGTGTGCAGCAACACAACGTCTAGAAAGCGACCGTTCAGAAAGATCGTGGGTATGGGGTCAGCTAGAGTCAGCGAAATTCCCAAGTATGAAAGCATCTTTGTAATTTTGGGTCATTAGTGCCTAGTGACATGTACTTATAGAACATGAATGACAAACTATTGGATAATGGAATGAAGTGGACTGAGAGCGAAAGGTAAGAGTCTATAATAAGGAAGAACCTAGGATACGTGCGTGTTGCTACTTTTGGATCATGAGCTTTTGGCTTAGTTTTTTCTATGTGTTACTAGCTTCAGGAATGTTAAGTTAGTGTCTACTACTTTTGGTTGTTTTTATGTTGTTGTATCTATTCAGTAGTTGTTTTGGAGAAGAGTCAAAGACGTCTGCAGTTGAGTGAGAAAATTTGTAAAGAATCCAAGTAGATCCAAGCTATTTATGGATCAATAGTAGAGTAGGATAGTTAAGAGTTGTAGAGTTATAGAAGAAGTTGACCCAATCTAAAATGTGTACAGATAAATGATAGAGTCAAGTAGAGAATAAATGACAATAGAAGACCAGAGAGCATGAGAGGAGAGAGAATTATGTATAGATAAGAGCATCAGATCTATAAAAGATTATGCATCTATGTGTGCAGACAAAAAGGTTCCATATATTTCTCATGCCAGATGAAGAGCACATTTATGGTTTTTCTAGTATGGGTTTACATGTTAAATTTTCTTTAGAATATGTGATTCATAAATGTGTTGTGTCGCATGTATGTTGTTGTGAATGAATGTTTATGTATTTGCTTACAATTGAGTTATATGCATATGTTGCACAGTGGTAATCGGATACACTTATACTCCATGATATTTACTGTTATAGTATCTGTGATGGTTGAATAGAATTGCATATTAACTATGCATAATTAGTTTAAGTAACCCACCCCTTGGATTTGGTTGGATAACATGGTAAGATACCAAAGGAAGTGAAATACCCCACCCAACTCCGGAAACTTGGTTTTGACAGTTACCCATAAGAGAGATATCTCAGGTGAGACTGCATCTGCATTGTATGTACTACCGACTGAGCCTTGTTATGTCAGGATGATATATTGTGATTTGTTGCATGCAAAGGAGGGGCTGAACCTGGGTTTAAGAACAGAGATAAGAATCGTCAATAAATGATTCCATTTCCAGGACTGAATAATTGTGGTGATGGTTATGTTATGGCATATGACAAATCCTGAAATCCAAGATTGGGTGGATTTTAAAGCATTAGAACGTGCGAAAGAAGAGCATAAAGGATTTCGGTTGAATCCAATAGAGTGGTTGGGTTGAAACTTTTATACAGATATTCATGAGATTTTATTTTTTGAGTTTCCTATTCTGTTGCATGAGTGGTTATCAAATTTATCCACCCAACCAATAAATTTTCAAGGAGGAGAACCGACATAGTGGAATCCTAAGTTGATTCGGCGGATGAAGAGTGTTAGCAACCTTGTGTCGAGGGATGCTTATTTTTTGGTAGATAGTATTTTGTAAGGTTATATTTATGAGTTTGTTTTCAACATGATAACCTCATATAGTGAGGCAGAAAAAAAAAATCCGAGGACCCCGAGAAAGAAACTTGTTATCATTGAAAACGTGGATAAAGATGCTCATATGCGGAAAAGGATTCCTAAGAATGTGAAAATTAGAAGAACTATGCACATAGATTTGTATATGTTGCAGACTGAAGTGTGTGAAAAATGGAGCAAACTAAGATGAAATATTCCCTTTTGATATAGGAAATGAACTAGAGGTTGGATATTTGAGAAGTGGAAGAAGGATTTGGTCGGGAAAGAGAAGAAAGATCGTGGAAGGAAGGGGAAGTTGTAGTATGACCAGAGAAGAAGAATACAAGATCACGTCACATGTTGATGAAGGTTCTTATGACGAAGAAGAGGAAAATAATCTGATATCTAAAGAATAAGAAGAAGCAGAAGCTCCAGACCTAGAGCACAAGTATGATACCCATACAACCACGCACACATCACTGAAGGAAAGATCTAGAAACTCATATTCAAGTGGTTTTGTAAATACAAGTAGTAATAACATTGTGAATAGAGGACAAGAGAGTCCATCTAGTAAATCATTTTTCCCAAGCATACCAATAGTTAACATCATGGTTTGTACCAATATTAAGTTGTCGATATTTAATGGAAAATAGTTAGAATACCCAGAGAAACATTGGTTTCTCTATGAAGCTATGTGGACTGTGCGACAGGTCCGAGATGAAGTGATAAAGAAAGCACAATTGATCACAACCTTGAGGGGTCGTGTGATAGAATGGTACATGAAATTTTTTGTAGTTCTAGTGGGAGTTACGTAGAAAACACTCAACCAAATTCGAGTAGGAATGATACATGAGTTCAGAAAGATGAAATGTGAGTGAAGTGCATCACATTAAAGAAATTAAGTAGTTACCTACAGAGTTTGTCTGGGAGTTTGACAAAATATTTAACACATTGTTGGCGATGTTAATATTTTAGATGTTGTATGTACACCACAAGGAATGGTTCATTGATGCACAATCGTCCAACATATGAATCCTAGTGATGAAACAAAGAATAGTGTCACAGAATGAAGCTCTAGAGACATCCATGAAGTTATAATCCTCATCTATTGGAGTAACCAATGCAAGGATGATGCAAATTCAGTCATAACTATCTAACCTTACGCTGCAATTCCAAGACATTAGGAAAGGGAAAGAGATTTAGGAAGAATTATGTTGTACAAGATTCAGAACATAGGGCGACCATAAAGAGAATTTCCCAGTGCTAATGACCTATGTCACAACAGGAGCATAAAACATGATAAATACCCATGGGATGCATTGGTCTAGAATATATCATAATTGAGACCATCGGTTGGAAGAGTGCTTGTACTTGTAGAATATTATAAGTGCATCGAACTTTCTATATTGTAAATTTTGTAAATCTATAGAACACAATGAGAAGGATTGCATAACATTCTAGCTGCTGCAAGAGAACACAATGGAAACCTACTTGATGAAGAATGATGAATAGAAGCAATATTAGAGAGCACAAAATCAATATCAACCTCCTCAATATCCACTGGCTCAATATCAACAATTGTAGTATACTCATCCACAATATCAACAAAATATTCGTCACTGCAACAATACCGTCAACCTAGGGGGTGGAAATTTTTGAAGTCGAGGACAACAACAAAAAGGAGGAGGAGGATCTAGTCAAGGAAGAGGCCAATTCATATGATTATTAAATTTATCACATAGATCTATGGATCAACACACAACTCACATAATAGATCACACAATTTTACTCAGAAATTGAAGAATGAAATAGTGAAAAAATGTCTTGCAACTATGAATGCTTTCATTAACCAAAAGTAATTAGATAATTAATCTGAGGAAATTAGAACTACTTGAACTCTACTTGACTAAATGGTTAACTGACCTTGTCTAAATCATTATCGTAGTTCATCAGAATTCAAAATACAAACTCAAGTGTCTAATTTAGTGTTAACTAGTCTAACTGATTGAGGTAGGTGAGTAGATGCACCTCACCTGCATGCAGCCATGCAATCCTAGTGCTAATTGAGTAGAACTAATTGTAACGGACTAGAACTAAATGTAACTAACTCCTAATTGATCTTGACTAGTCACCAACCGAACTCAACTAATGGAGGTTGGTATCGACACTCCCAGTGGCTCCTAATTTGTAGGGATTAATCTAGGAGGATCCCAAACTGATGAATGAAAGTGAAATTAGTGGATTTTGACCTCAATTAGTGTTCACCACACTTTAGTAACTAGTACATGTGCCCCAATTAGGCCAAGTGGACACAATGGTGCTAGTGACTAAAATTAGACTGAAAGGACTCCCGATTTAGACATGACTCTTTATTTAGACATAAATTACCAAATTGGACAAGGAAGGATTATAATCCTAACACCCCCTGAATGATAACTTGGAAAATTTGTGGGCCTTGGTAACTAAGACCAGACGTTACCCATTATAGTAAGTAAAGTAACTACTCAATACAAGGAGATTGGGAAAAAACACATGGAAAAAAATCCCCCCTCTAACCAAGAAGAAAGAATCGGGATTCATGTTTGAAAAACTTGAAAATATGTTGCTACAATATCTGTGATGTACCGAAGCAACATGAATGATGTTTTGTACACAGGTATCCTAGGGCCTGGCATGTATACTTCTCCATCTTCTCCCAGAATGATGATGAAAGGAAGGAGGAATGTAACCTTTGCCTCTTTGTAGATGAAGAGGTGTATGATCCAATCTATTCTTGTGAATGTAGTGTGACTGATCATCTCTTTCCATGTAGCATCTCACAAGTATTTTGTTGCATCTCTCTAAAGGAGGTGAGATTGCATGACATAGCACAAGGGTCTTTGTATTCTATATGTCAGATGGATTTCTAGTCATCTTCCTAGCTTCACGCTTGGGAGTAGGGACTGGATCTAGATCTGAATCACCATGAATCTCAATCTCATAAACTGATACAACTGGATCTACAATACTAGTGGAAACTGTAAAGGAAGTAGATGGAATGTTTTTACCTCCCCTTGCAAGTTGTTTCCGAGAGTGCACTGGTTCTAAAAATTGCATGAAGTGTGAGAACTCATGTTTCCAGTAGAGATATCTATGATCCCCAATGAGTCAGGACCAAATATCAGTCACTTTGGAGAGACAGTATGAGTCATCTGGTATACATATAACATATTTGCAGCTAAGGAGGTCACATGAAGCACATATTTGAACTTTCCATGTTCAAGCTTGATAAAAACCTTTCCTTTGTCTTGAATTCGATTGTTCTTTTCCATCTAAATACTAGGAACATCAAAATAATGCAAGGAAGAGAATGATTATCTGGATGCAACCATGTGATTGGAAGCTCTAGAATCAATAAGGCATGTGCTGTTGAGAAGCTAGCCTTCAGTGCATGGCATGTCTCTTCATGTTCTTCAATTTCTTCTTTATGGTCAGCATTCCTTGTGCTAGTATGTACCATAATGTTATGTTTATTCAGAAGAAGAGGCATCTCATCAATTTTTCTTCTCATATAGGAGATTTCTAGATGAAATCCCCTTCCACGGTAATAATAGAGTGTCTTTCCTTTTCCATTCTTCTTGCTTCTCTTCGAACCTAAAGGCTCATTTGACTGCTATGTATCCACAGGAGACTCATCCTTTTGCTTCCCTTTATCGTTCACTACCTTAGGTCCTCTTGCAACTGATGCTTGATATCTAGAAGATCAAATGATCCCCATTTGGATCAATTTGTCATTCTCCCGAGTGAGAGATTCAATGAAGGAGTTAAGAGTAGGCATCCTCCAATTTGTAGTGAGATTCACTGAATTAAATGTTGATACAAAGACTGAGTAGTCTACACCAAGTTTTGAGAGAATGGAAAGGATGAGCTGATCATCTTCCTTCTCAACCTTGCACAGCTTCAACAGTAACACTATATGCTTGAATTTGGTGAAGAATTCATTTAGTGTTTTGAAATTGGCTCGATGAAGAGAAATCAACTCATTCTTTAGCTGATAGATCCTCAGGTTATCTTGCTTGTCAAATAAGGAAGAAATCTTATCCCAAACTTACTTGGGAGTATTCAATTCATTGATGTGGAAGAGAATATCTCAAGGGATTGAGAGGCACAAGCATCCATATGCTTCATAAAACCTATTCAAGTACCTTTTTTTGTCCACATAATGAATTGGCTCTTCCTTTTTCTCCATTATGAGGCTGAAGAGTCTTTTGGAGCATAGATACATCTCCATGTCCTCCTTCCAATGGTGGTAGTTGAAAGGAGTGAGAAGATACATTGGAGGGACCATTTAGAATGCAAAGAAGAATACTGAGCTGCTGTAGCGAATGCAGTGAAGGAGACTGAGCTGCGTATAGTGAATGCAGTGAAGAGGACTGATAAAACTGTAAATCACACAATCAAACAAACAATTAAGTGGTAAATTCTCCGCTTCTGGTGCAGTACTGGAAGGAGCAATTTTGCTCAGAAAAAAAAATTTGATCCAAGTATGAATCTGTAGTAGGAGAAGTGCCTTGTCAAACTAAGGCTCTGATACCATATTAAATTGAGCACATACATATATGAATCAACACACAACTCACATAATAGATCACCCAATTTTACTCAGAAATTGATGAATGAAACAATGCAAAAAATGGCTTGCAAGTGTGAATGATTTCATTAATCAAAAGTAATTAGACAATTAATTACAATAAAGTACAATGGATAAATAGCCTCATGCAATTTGAATCCATGTGAGGAAATTCAAATTGGTTGGACTATACTTGACTCAATGGTTAACTAGCCTTGTCTAAATCATTATCGGAGTTCAAAATCCAAAATCAAGTGTCTAATTTGGTGTTAACTAGTATAACTGACTGGGATAGGTGAGTAAATGTGCCTCACCTACATGCAACCATGCAATCCTAGCACTAGCTGAGTATAACTGAATGTAAGGGACTAGAACTAAATCCTAACTGAGCTTTCCTAGTCACCAACTGAACTCAACTAATGGAGGTTGGTAGCGACACTCCCAGTGGCTACTAATTTGTAGGGATTGATCCAAAAGTATCCTAAAATAATGCATGCAAGTGCAATCAGTGGCAGTTGGCCTCAATTAGTGTTCCCCACACTTTAGTAATTGGTACATGTTCCCCAATTAGGCGAAGTGGACCCAATGGTGGTAGTGACTAAAAATAGACTGAAAGGACTCTCAATTTAGACATGACTCCTGATTTAGACATAAATGACCAAATTCGACAAGGGGGGATTATAATCCTAACAATGCTATAAATATGGACAACCAGGAAAATTTTCTTGATATTGTGTGATTCCTGTGAAGACTTATTCATATTTTAAAGAAGTTGACCATATCTTCAAACAATGTCCACAACTGATTACAAAGTGGAAATATCGAATGGTGGGAAACACCAATCCTACATAGAATCCCAACCTAAATCCTAATCAAAACATCCAAATGATTTTCTGTCGAGCCAAGAGAAGAAAACATCGTTGTCATAACAAGAGGAGGTGTTGTGACCATAGTAGATGAATATGTGCAGCATGGACAACCATAGGTATGAACAACTGAACAAAAGAAAGCACCATTCAATATACAAAAAGAAAAGGAATTATTCTTGAACGTGCGACCAGAATCTGTCGAGAAAAAAAAAGTGTTGACACATGGAAGAAAAATAGTGAAAATTCCTAAGATATTTGACCAGCTATTATGAAATAAACTAATCGGAAAGGTTAGTAATCTTAAAGAGTTTTTGAAAAGTTGCTTATCATTAATCCATGATAAAGATGCTGGCATGGAATTGAAAACAATGATAGAAGAAAATCATGAAGAGATCTGACTAGAAACAAGAGTCAACCATGTGGGAATAAGGTTAAATACTAGTGGTGAATTGTGAATGACCACCCAAATATGAGATTAGGATATGGATTATATCATTTTATATCTGGGATCCGATCTTAATATTTTGACAAGACATACATAGGAAATCATGGGAAACCCATCAATTGATTGGCCTGACATTTATCCCAGTCTATCAAATTAGTCAAAGGCCTGACATTTATCGATTGAATCAATTAATTGTTGAGGTAGATGGCCTGAGAACATATGTAGATTTTGAAGTGATCGACATTGTCGATGATAAACCCATATCCTACACTTTTGGGGATCGACTAGGCAATAGACAATTATACCATCATAAATTTAAAGCGAAGAACATTGTCATTTGAGGATTCCTAGATAAGAGTGGTCTCTCCAATTAATCCGCCAGAAGGACATAGATATGTTGAACCAGTGCACAGTCAAGCACAAGGTGATAAACTGGATCATATATATAACATCATGTCATCGAGAGATGACTATATAAATCCAACAGATGATGGAATGCTGAGTTGGTAGAGTGTTATCTCCTGTACATCTGATTCAGGCGAAGCATTAGAAAATTGGCAGAATTGGATTCTTGAACTATCTATGAGAACATGGGAAATAATTACACAATCTATGCGACGGGTAGGAGCTAAGGTGAGTGAACTGCCTAAATATGAAGGTTTACCTAACCTTGCATCTTTTGTAGTAGAATTTGAATAAAAAATTACATAATCACAATGTCTGTCTGCCTTTTAATTTGTGTTGAAAGAGACAGTCACTAGATGATGGGGTACACATCAATAATCTATCTTCGAACGGATGCAATGTAGAAGATTGCTATATATCAGATTTGGAGAACATATCAGTTATAATGCTTGCAAATATTTAGGATCGACCGATCCTGTTGAATATATTGAGAATTGTCATACAGCATCGAAATCATATCCGTGAGAAGAATGGGTTCATCACTTTGTTCATACCCTGGGTATGATAACAAGAAATTGGTATACATCAGTGGAGCTACAGCGAGGAAATATTGATTGGGAAGAATTAGTTACTTGTTTCACACATACATTTGAGTTTGTATATGATCATCCTTTGATGTATGTTGCATCGCAAGTGATGAAAACAAATATATTTGAATAAATCCATGTTGCAATGAAAAAATTCCACCAATTCAATGTAACAATCCACCATCGGATGGAATGTTACAATGCAATAGGATAACTAGACGATGATAACCCGCTCGATGTAAAAATACCCGATTCAGAAGGTATGCACACAATAGAAGGACTTGGTATTTTTAGCGACCAATTCCTAATCCCGCACAAAATTGAGAAAGTTAATATTGGCTTGACACAAAATCCAAAGTTCACCAATATTGAAGATTATTAGGATGATTAGACTGTAGGAAGGTGTTACGGAGAAAACTTTCTATGGCTTGGGGTACCACAACAGACAGAGTAACTACATAAATCAACCCTTTCCTATATGCAAGAGAAACAAAACATCTAACACTAAAGGATATCGAAACATACCTTATTCCGGATGGTTGATGTAGATCCCCATTGAGCTTTTCCACTCTCGCTTGTATTAGCAATTTTCTCTCGAAACATTCAGTAAACAAGACAAGCGTGCTATATAATGGTGTTAGACCTACTCTAGCATATATAATCAATAACATATAAGCATTTAAAAGCATCCATGGATTCAATATTCATTTAAATACAGATTATTGGACATGAAAAGATATTTCTATTAATATAAATCAGAGATTACAATAGCGACAACCTCTATCGGCACGTCTGCGAACTGGAGAAACTGAGTGCTCCACCTGGGCCTCCATCTCTCGATAGCAAGCTCATAAGAAAAGGCAATCTTGGGAAGAATACAAATTGCTACAAGGGAAAAAGGGATGCAGACTCAAGTATAAGCTCTGGCAACAATAGACAATAGTTTTCTTGCTCTTCAATTCCTCCCCTTTTCAATGTATTCAAAGGGTTCCTTATATAGTGCTTGAATGGGGTAAAAGATTGGTTAGATCCAAGTGATATCAAGGCATATAGAAGGACAAGAGACAAGTGACTCAGATCCACATCAAGGAAAACTCCAAAACTATTTGGCCTTTTGCACACATCCTGATGTACATGGGTTTGAGGGTCATATCCACATATATACGCGAGAATAGGTTTAAAAGTCACCTATGGCAAATAATTCATGTTTTTAGGGATGATATTGGAAAAATCAAAGGTACAAAAATGGTCCATGGGGTCAAAAGAGTCTATAGAGGGAGAAGGAAGGCCATAAATGTGTCATCCACCATGCGTGGTAAAATCAGTTGTAACAGACGCCCCCTAATATGTGAGGTCATAGGGATGATACGATGGCCGAAATACATTACAAATCCATCCCAAAAGTGGAGTAATGAAGAACCAAGTGGAACAACCAGCCATCCAACAATATAACACAATAATCAAACTCTGCACATAACTATAAGACATATAGTAGTCCCAGATACATAAGAGTACAATGGCCATGAATAGGCATGGTACAAAATATTACATGTGTGGTCATCACCATGTACAATATGTTAGAATAATCAACCCATAGTATTTACCCACTTAGACATTAATTCATTTATTTTTGTCTTATTTGCCTAGTTCATGAGTCCCACCATGTGCAAGTTGTTAATTGCCTATCCATAGAGGTCAAACTTGCCATATTTGACTCATGTAGCACTTGGGAAAGCCTTAGGAATCAAATATGCTTTATTCTTGGCCTCCTAGGCGCCTATCTGCTTTTTCTGCTTTATTCCCTGCTTTTTCAGTGTTTTAAGGCACATAGGAAAGCAAGACTAGGTGAGGTGAATCAGCTTTGTTTCCTCTTCCTCCTCCACTCTTTCCTCCATGAAAAATCATGTATGAGCTGCCATTACACCACTCATTAGCTTGCCCATGCGCCCTTTCCAATTCGTGAGCCTCATGACAGATTTGGGTTCATCTTTTTACACCTATGGGGGATTTGCCTATTTTGGGTAAGCCTGCTTTATGCTAGCTTTGGATGCCTCCTTATGCATTTGACCTATTTATGTATTCTATATATTCAGCAACCTATGATATTACAGGGTTGGCTATTGTACACTGAGTTAATATAATTTTGTGTTACAGCTCCATTTTCAGTCTCCATTGTTGACAATTTTGCATGATCAATTGTAATTTGTTGTGAGTGAAATTAATCTATTGCTGGTCAGAATTTATACATGGTATCAGAGCCATTGTAGGTTATTACTCTCCCTCAAAAATTGTTTTGTAGGTTCGACATCAAGACTGGGAGCCTTCTACTGACAGCCGGGACGG
>LPNX011008938.1:16678-116923 GCA_001517045.1 Pseudotsuga menziesii | reverse complement strand
TTGTTAATTGCCTATCCATAGAGGTCAAAATTGCCATATTTGACTCATGTAGTGCTTGGGAAAGCCTTAGGAATCAAATCTTCTTTATTCCTGGCCTCCTAGGCACCTATCTGCATTTTTTGCTTTATTCCCTGCTTTTTCAGTGTTTTAAGGCACATAGGAAAGCAAGACTAGGTGAGGTGAATCAGCTTTGTTGCCTCTTCCTCCTCCACTCTTTCCTCCATGCAAAAGCATTTATGAGCTGCCATTCCACCACTCATTAGCTTGCCCATGCGCCCTTGCCAATTCGTGAGCCTCATGACAGATTTGGGATCAGCTTTTTACACCTATGGGGGATTTGCCTATTTTGGGTAAGCCTGCTTTATGCTAGCTTTGGATGCCTCCTTATGCATTCGACCTATTGATGTATTCTATATATTCAGAAACCTATGATATTACAGGGTTGGCTATTGTACACCGAGTTAATATAATTTTGTGTTACAACTCCATTTTCAGTCTCCATTGTTGACAATTTTGCATGATCAATTGTAATTTGTTGTGAGTGAAATTAATCTATTGCTGGTAAGAATTTCTACACAATATATATAGATCAGAATCTCCATGATGAAGATATACAAAGGATCATGATCTCCATGAAATATGAAGATATACAATGGATCAAGATCTCCATAATGGCTGAAGATATCTGACACACACTGGAATCAAGTCACGAGATCTGAAATATCATGAGCATTGGCATGATCAAGGCAGTAGCATATATGAAATGCCACTAGTATAGAAGGTCTTATACACAATCTGCTATGAGTACATGTCCTAATATGTGAATAGAGGTGTCGAGGTCGAACATAGTAGTCCATCGTCTGATTACCAGTCATTGATGTATACCATTAACAGATGTGAGATCACCCATAGATAATGAAAATGGGAATCAAGGTACTAGAGTGAAAACTAAAAAGTGTGAATAAATGTGTTGAGGTCAAACACTTGAGAGAATCCATCGATCAGGGGACACTGATGTATCCCCAGTATGGTCGCCAATTGAAGAGCAAGAAAACTATAGTCCATTGTTGCCAGAGCTTATACTTGAGTCTACATCCCTTTGTGCCTTGGAGCACTTTGTGTTCTTCCCAAGATTTCCTTTTATTATGAGCTTGATATCAAGAGATGGAGGATTGAAGTGGTGGAGGCCCAGGTGGAGGAATCTGTTACAGAGAGAAATTCCTATGGCTTGGGGTACCACAAAAGACAGCTTGACTCCAGAAATCAATCCTTTCCAATATACAATAGAAATTAAATATCTAACACTAAAGGATTAGACCTCATACCTTATTCCGGACGATTGAAGTAGATCCCCTTTGAGCTTTCCAACTTCATCTTGAATTGATAGATTACTTCCTCAACAAGAAGTAAACAATACAAGAATTCTATATGTTATGGTGTTAGATCTATTATAGCATAGAAAATCAATAATGTATAGGAATTTAACATAATCCAATGGATAAAATATTCATTCAAACACACATTATTGGACAGGAAAAGATATTTCTATTAATATAAATCAGAGATTACAAGATACAACCTCTATCCGCATGTCTGCGAACCAGAGAAATTGAATCCCCCACTTGGGCCTCCACCACTTCAATCCTCCATCTCTAGATAGAAATCTCACAAGCAAAAGGAAAGCTTGGGAAGAACACAAAAGTGCTCCAAGGGACAAAGGGATGCAAACTCAAGCAGAAGTTCCATCAACAATGGACTATAGTTTCTTTTCTCTCAATTCTCTCTTATGCCTTCAATATACCAAGGGGTTCCTTATATAGCATTTGAAAGGGGTAATGAAAGGTCGAATCCGAGCGATCTCAAAGCATATGGAAGGCCAGGAGTCAAATGAGTTGGATCCATGTCAAGGAAAACTCCAAAAGGATTTGGATTTTGTACACATCCCGATGTACATGGTTTTAGTGGTCAAACCCACGTATATACACGCTTATAGGTTTAAAAGTCACGTGTATCATTTTTCACATGTTTTTAGTGATGGTCAAGGAAACATCAGAGGACAAAAAATGGTCCATGGGGTCTAAGGAGTCTGCAGCAGGATAGGGGAAGGCCATACAAAGTGTGATTCACCTGGAGTGGTGAAATCAGCTATAACATATGCCCCCTAATCTGTGAGGTCAGAGGAGTCATACGATGGCCGAAATACATTATAAGTCCATCCCATAAGTGGAGTGATGAAGGATCCCAAATGGAAGACTAGCCACCCAATCAGCATAGTATGATAGTACAACTCTACACATAACTGCAAATACATATAGCAGTCCCAGATACATAAGAGTACAATGGCCATGAATATGCATGATACAAGATATCACATAAGTGGTCATCGCCACATACAATATACATAGATCAAAATCTTCATGATGAAGATATATAAAGGACCATGATCTCCATAATGGTTGAAGATATATAATAGATCAAGATCTCCATAATGGCTAGAAATATCTGACATATACTGGAATCAAGTCACAAGAGCTGAAATCTCATGAACACTGGCACGATCAAGGAGGTAGCATATAAGAGATGCCACCAATCTGGAAAGTATTCTACACAAACCGCTATGAGTACATGTCCTACTATGCGAATAGAGGTGTCGAGGTCAAACATATTAGTCCATCGTGTGATTACTGGTCATTAATGTATACTGTTAACAGACGCAAGATCACCCACCAATGATGAAAATGGGAATCAAGGTACTAGAGTGCAAACTAACAAGTGTGAATAAATGTGTTGAGGTCGAACACTTGAGAGGATCCATCAATCAGGGGACATTGATGTATTCCCAATGACTGTTGATGGTGAGAGAACCTACCACTAATGACTGCAAGTCTCAAGGCACTCAAAAATGACTCTAGATTCCAATCCCAGAATAAATGATCTGAACTCGATGGGATGAAATCCGCTGGAAGGAGGGAATTAAGGCATCCCTCATCATCCAACATGAGGTACTCAGCAAAGCTGTATAATGTGGAAGGACTCGATCATAAGGTGCATGAACCAGTAACTGTACTGGGAATGGCCGACATGAAAAGTCAAGAGAACTGAGGAATGGCTGACTCAGGCTTCAAATTCCTTTGAAAAAGAGCATAATGGTGTATGGTGACTGAATAAAGGAAGCATAGACTCAATATACAAATTGGGACATCTATGTGACACAGGAGGCATCGACAGAGGCTCCATAGGGACTGGAAGCTTAACGAGTCGGTGGAGATAAACTCAGATAAACGAGTACAGCTCCTAAAGTCAAACTATGACCCAACCAATGGATGTGATATATAGTGCTCTGTTTGAAGGCGACATGACTCGACAACTGCCAAAGATAACATCTTTCTTTGTCCGACTTTTTGGTTTTTTGATTTTTGTTGTTGTTGGACTTTTTCAATTATTTAAAAAGATTGAAAAAGAATAAAATGGATTTATAGTTACAGACTAGGAAGAGACGAGTGTCATAATGGAAAACAAACTAGTTCCAAGTAGTGGAACATACCTATGCTCAATGTAATGATACATGTGTAGGAGATCGACACTCGGGGGAAAATCCCCTCCCGGTAAAAAAGGGAAACAAGCTGCAAAGGATATAAAAAATGGCTCTGCATGGCTAGACATGAGACATGCTCAGGTTATATGGCTAAAACACAATGTCAGGGGAGTCAGTATAAAGCTCAACAAGGTAGGAAAAACTCATGATAATGCATTCACAACTTGACATGAGGGAGTCCTGAGGGAAATAGGCCAGCAAAAGATCAAGAAGAGTATGAGGCTCTTGCAAAATGTCATGGAAGTACTATACAATGGACTCCCACACCCTAAAAGAGAAAGCGTCGGCATGGGCACCAAATGCAAATAAGGTGCTAACTAGGGTACCCATGTAAGGTGAAGCTCTACCACTCATATCATGCCACTTCTAAAATAGCAAGAAGGTTCCATGACATAATAGAGTGGGTTCGTACCTAAGGTCATGGTGATATGGTCATAAGTTCATGCAAAATGCAAATAGTGATGAAACCTAACCTATATGCTAGTTTAGACATGATACCTAAGATTGGCATGAGCGGGTCAATCCAACGGCTGAAACAACACTGAAAAAGGTCCTCTATATCATGAATTATGTCAAAAACGGTTCAAAATGGTTAGAAATTGTCGAAACTATAGGAAAGGGGGTAAAAAATTTCAAATATTTGAAAATTTTATATAAATAGTAAACAATTCAAAATATTATAAAACATTTGAAACTTTTACCCATTTGAGTTTTGATTTTCAACAACAAATTCCAGGAGATCCAGCCGACAGAATCCACTATCGTTTCTTCCAGGTATTTACCCATGCTCTTCTCTTTCATTTTGATGCAATTTCATGAAATTCCATGGTCAATTAAGCTTTCTAGGCCAACCTAAAATGGGCGCTGCGGTCCACACAGAAATCGAGGTTTTTTCTGCGTATTGGGATGGATATACATGGAAAATTCCCTCAAACCCATGTACATACGTGGCTGTTTTGAGAACAGTCATGTATGAGGCCGTGCATAAGGTTTTTTCAATAATATAATGGGAAAATTTGCAATTTCTTGTGCAGGATGGTCCTAGAGTGGAGAGAGCGTGAACATGGTGAGGTAGAGGAAACAGTAAGGGCCGATATAATGGCTCAACAGGCTCTCTGTGCATGTGGACTCTACAAGTTTTGGTGTCTTGGTGGTTTCAGGGCCAAACCAAGACTATTATAGATGCTGGTGGATTACTGGGATCCATAATCGGAGTCCTTCCAGATAGATGGGATGTCCCTCACCATAGAGGTGGAGGACATATACTTAATTACAAGGCTTTCTAGACGAGGGGAAGTGGTGAACCTTCATTCTCATGGTGGGCCAGGAGGTGGCCTAACTATCGATGAGTACATTGCAGTGTATTACTATCCAAAAATAGAGAAAGTGGGGAGTCAGGTCCCTACCAACGCTATACAGGTGTTGGGCCTAAAGGCCATACTATTGACATTGGGCAGGATAGTAGGCTTGGCATCACTCCACCAGGCCTCGTGGCTTCTGATGTTCTATGTAGTGGAGTGCATGAGACCCACGATTTACGACTGGAGTAGTACACTACTGAGCAACATGAAACATCAGCTCAGTGAGTGTAAGGCAGGTAGAGTGAGAAACTTCGGGTTCAGCAGCATTTTGAGCATGTTTTTCTTTGACCGTGTTCTAGGATTGAGCCCTAGAGTGGAGGTTCCTTTTCACGGGGTTTGGGATTTGGCCCAACAATGTTGGGCAGATGCTATGCGTAGACTAGGGGGTGGTAGGGTGGCCAACCCATATCCAGCTGACTTCTTTCCATGGTGGTGGGGATAGATAGTTGCCATCGATGACCACCCCTATGCAGGGATATATTTTTGGGGGGACCCGGACTTGCCGCTACCGCCAGGATCAGCATATGGAAATATAGGTGACGAATCTTGACCCTCTCTTTTTTAAAAATTTTGAGTTATTTAATTTTTTTGTGTTTTCTTGATTATATGGAATCAAAAAGACATATTTTTGTGTGACATCTACCATTTGTGTGCAGATGTGGGACCACGATGGCCAGAGGGTTTCCCTCATCATAGATGGAGGGGAAGAGGGGATGACATCATGGGTGTGGATGCAGAGCAGACACTCCAGAGAATTCATACCAATTTTGTGAGACTGACACATAGGGTTCCCATGGCGCAAGTCGAGGACTTGCCTGAGGCTATGCAGCAGCAGGTGGTGGGTGTACCATGCGCATGGGTGCGATTATTCCGATGGCTGGCTAGATCCGTAGTGACCTTCCATGATCACAACCCTCCTCCTCCTCCACAGGATTAGACACCTAGGAGTGTATACATTTTGTACTACCGTGTATTATATGTTGGTGGCTCGAAAGCCCCAATTTTGTATCATGACACTATGTATTATCACATTTTGGATGTATATAAAAAGTTTTATGGTGATTGATTTATTTATTTACATGTGTAAAAATTATGCTTGTGATTAATTTATTGTGAATGAAACAAATGCCAATCTAACACGTAGTTAGCATATGAGTCAGCAACTTGATTATTATTTCTTGGAATATGTATATATGTTATATTGTCAAATTTTCGTTCTAACAATCTCACACGTAAGAATCTTCTCAATAACGTCAGATCTCTAACATGGTACAAACTATTAAGCTATGACACTACCAACTCCGAATCAAGACGTACCTCAAGAGAGAGAGAAAAACATGCGAAATGGCATCCCGTAGAAGCTCGATAACGACAGTATATTCAACAACATTGTTAGAAGATGGCCGTAGACATACACCTCCTGAAGAGAGTACCTAACCCATAGGAGTATAAATCACCCAAGCAGCAGAGGCTGAGTATTGAGTGTGACAGCTTCCACCATCCGCGAATCCTATGTAGGTGGAAGATTCCATTGACATCTGCCAAAAGAAATGGAAACTAATCACAAACCCAATCATGATAAGAAAAAAACCTAACTATGCAAAACTATACAATAATATACAATAAGCATCCTTAGCTGAAGATCATGCATAGTATTTCTTAAGATAGAGCCCATTTATAGGCTCCGCCAAGGCTGTTCCTTCGTAATCCACTAACTCATACGCACCCTTCTCTAATACATGCTTGACCATGTAAGGACCATGCCACATAGGATTAAATTTCCCTGCCCCCAAGGGTTCTTTCGGTTGATCCCACAAAAGAACAAGTCTCCTTCATTAAACGCCCTTGGACAGACAGACTTATCGTATTTGGCCTTTACGCGACATTTATTAACTTATAGAGCCACCAGGGAATCCTGAAGCTGCTCATCAAGTTGCTCAAGGTGAACCAAACGCTCCTCCAATGGTGAAGTGTCCGGTAAGAGTTCTACAGCTAGCTTCAAAGAAGGAATCTCGCATTCAATTGGCAATATCGAATCCACTCCATGTACAAGTTGATATGGAGAAAAACCAGTGGTATTCTTAACAACGGTTCGATATTCCCACAAAGTAGGATATAACATGATGTGCCAATTGTTCTTTCTTTGCGCAAATGGTTCATTGGAGAATGGATGTGAGTGATTTATTCACTTCCTCTACATGTCCATTCACTTGAGGGTAATAAGAAGAGAAATGCTCTTACTTATACCCTAACTTTGATGCCAACTCTTCCATCATATGGTTCTGAAAGTGCGAGCCATGGTCAGTGA
This sequence comes from Pseudotsuga menziesii, assembly GCA_001517045.1. Lineage (NCBI taxonomy): Eukaryota > Viridiplantae > Streptophyta > Pinopsida > Pinales > Pinaceae > Pseudotsuga > Pseudotsuga menziesii. The sequence goes on along the minus strand of LPNX011008938.1, from coordinate 109,659 downwards.
CAAGCTCTTTTGGAATCCCGAACCAAGTAATAATTTGGTTGAATACAAAATGGGTGGCTGTCTCACTATCATATTTTACTGTAGGCATAGCCTCAGCCCATTTTGTGAAGTAATCAACAGCCACTATAATATGATGGTGCCCCCTAGCCGAAGCTGGGTTGCAATCCATAAAATTGAGCCCCCGCTTAGTGAAGGGACCGGGAGTGATAATGGGATGTAACGAGGCAGGTTTTGAGTGCATATTACGTGCGAACACCTAGAAAGGGTGGCACCTCTTGACCGCATCAACACAATCCTTAAAGATCGACGGCCAGAAATAACCTGCTCTTAAAATATTTTGAGTTGTAGAAAGCCCAGATAAATGACCACCACATGCCCCTCCGTGGAAATATTTCAGCACTACCTCAGCCTCTTCATGAGTTAAACAACGTCGTAAAATGGAATCTACTAAACGACGGTACAAAGTGTTATCCACTATGAGGTAGTTCTTAGAGACGTGACATCATCGTCGTCGTTCATCTTGTGAGAGGTGAGTAGGGGTCTTCAATATTTGTAAATATATTATGATATCCCCATACCATGGGTCTAATGTTGAGATTAAGAAGATGTGTTCATCGAAAAACATATCTTCACAAACCAACTCCTCGGCCTCGCTCGGGAAATCTAATATAAGCTCTGCAAAAATTAAAGACTTCTTCGATTTTTCCAAAACAAACTCAAGATCGAATTCTTGCAGAATGACAATCCATTTATTATATTTTCCCCCAATCATCCTTCTGGTGAGTACAAATTGAAACAGATTGACATGGGCTACAACCAAGGTTTGGAGAAGGAGAATATAATGTCTCAACCATTGAACTGCATGTACGGTAGCTAAAGAAAGCTTCTCGACATGAGAATAATGAATCTTTGTGTCAATAATGTTCTGGCTCAAATAATATATGACATTCTCTTGGAGCTCCTCATCCTCTTGAACCAAAACCATACCAATCTTCTCTAATGATGCGACCACATATAATAGAAAATCATGGCTATAGTCCAGGGGACTAATCACCGGGGCCGATGCTAGAGCTCGCTTGAGTGCATTGAAGGACTCCTGGGCTCACTCATCCCAATAAAAGGGGGTGCCCTTCTTCAAGAGATGAATGAAGCCTCTAGTCAAATTGGTAAAGTTGACAACAAATCTTCGTAAGAAGTTTTCCATGCCTTGCAAACACTAAATATGATGAATATTCTTCGGGGGAGACAACTGAAGTATTGCCTCAACCTTCAAAGGGTTGACTCTTATATCCTCTTTAGAAATGATGAATCCTAACAAACGACCCGACTTCACACAAAAGATGCACTTATGAGGATTTAATCTAACCGAATAGTGCCGGCATATTTTGAATACCAATCTCAAGTGATAGGGGTGACGCATTCTCATCCGAGAATGAGCAGCAAGGTCATCCAAAAATACTTTGATAATTGACTTGAGATCGTGGAAGATCAAGGTCATTTCCCGTTGAAATGTAGCTCCAGAGTTTTTAAGGCTGAAAGGAATTTTCCGATATGCAAATGTTCCCCAAGGAAACATAAATGCAGTCTTATGTTGGTCGTTAGGTTTAATCTGTATCTGATTATAGCCGAAAAAGCCATCCATGAAGGAGAACACCTTGCTACCCGCACACTCATCCAAAATATGATCAATAAATGGTGTGGGGAAGTTGTCCTTAGGACATGATTGATTCAAATCATGGAAATCAGTACATGTGTGGATCTCTCCCTGCTTCTTATCCACCAGAATGGGGTCTGAAACCCACTTCGTTAAGGGAATGGGATAGATGAAACCAGCTTTCAATAACTTCTCTATCTTTGCCTTAATCGCGGGTGCTTTCCTAGGATTCACTGCACATAAACGTTGTTGAATAGGATTAGCATTGGGGTAAGTCTTAGTCTCGTGCTCAACAATACGAGGGTCAATACTTGGCATCTTGTCGTAATACCAAGAAAAAATATCACTAAATTACTTAAATAGCTCGGTGTATTCAAGAATCTCAGCATGGGAACATTACGCCCCAATATAGACATTCTCTATCGTGCCAGGATTGCGAGAGATGTTGATAAGAATTGTTGAAGATATGTTCGCCATGTTTCCATCAGCCATCAGACCAGGAGAGCTTAATGGAACCATAGGACTACCAACTCTCTGACTAAGAACCACCCTAAAATCCTCATGCTCCAAACGGTCAAGCTCTGGAAGAAAGTACGATCTATGATGGATTTCCTCCCATGGTGGATCAACTCTCGATATAGCCTCGATGATCACTTCATCTTAAGGGAAAACCATATCAAGGCAGTTGTGTGCATGAGGGTCCTCCTCCTCCATCTGCGAAGAGGAAGGACTAGGCTCTGCAACACACTTGAGATTAGCTTGATAAGTTATCATAGTTGCAGGAAACGGTACGTCCGTCACGATGAGCTCGCTTGAAGTACTCGGTGCAGGAAGAATCCAAGGATATTCCATATGACTCATGCGAAAAGACACCGATCTCATAGATGTTGAAGCCTCATCGAAACTAGATCCTATCATGAGGATCGGTGCAGGACAACTAAAGCTTCCCATGAGGGATGGGTACATGCCTACACCCACACTCTCAGTTGTCGGCTGAGAGTGTTTAACGATTGGGATTGAAGCTCCCAAAGATGCGGTAACAGATGGATTCTTAAATGTCGTTTGATCAATCGTTATGATATTCCTTTTATGAAGAAAGAATACAACGCAGAACAGGGAAGAAGAAACGGCTTGCATACTGTACATCTAGTTCCTACCCAGCAATATATTGTAGTCAAGGGGCTCATCAACCACCTCGACCTCTATCACAATGGTATTCCCTCCCAAACAGACTTTGAGGGAAGGAAGGATGCCATGCAGCCTAAAAGATCTTCCATCAAACACAGTTAAAATGGTTGCTGATTTAGATAGCTCAGGGGAACCCAGACCCTTCCAGCAGGATAAAGACATCACAGAAGTAGTAGTGCCCTCATATATCACAGTGCGCTTAACGATCATATTAAGACATTCTACGTGAATCAAACGAGACACATAGTAGGGAAAGCGAGGCTGAAGTCCTACAGTTTCAAATTTAATCACAGAGGAAGAATCATCATCGTTCACACCAAGGGTAGAAATAAACGCCTTCCTTTGCGATAGACAAATCTGAAGCACTTCCAATGCAGACATCACACAAGGAGTGTGGCCCAAATCCTCAACAACTGAATAGTTCTGGGCGGCTCGGGAATTTGGATTATGCACTGAACACTTAAGAAATCCCTTAGGAATGTGAGGTGCAGTCTCAGGTTTATCCATAGGTTTCTCAATATGCAAAGGGGACCCTGGTGGATCAGGTTCTTTGCCTAGGCTGGGTTGTGACAAACCATAATCTTTCGCATGGGTCACAACTTTCACAGCACAGACCATGTTAATGCACCCATGACCACTATTCTTCCGCAGATCATGATCATCACCAGACTGGTCATGGGACTTTGAGTTCATATTTTTATTGTGCGGTAAAGGGTTAGTTAGCACAACTGGGCCCTGTGCCAAGAATATCAAAGCTTCCTCAATACGAAGGAACAAGTAAGTGAGGTGATCGTCCTTACATAACTTACAAGGGAACTTAACCTTACGTTTAGCTTGCTTGCCCCCCACAACATTCCAGTTGTTCTTGTCATTACCATTAGCATTCTCATTCTTATTCCCACCCTTACAATTATTTTTACCCTTTTTTTTATTCTGTCTGGGCTTCTGGTTACCCTTCTGGTCCAACGATTGCACAGAAAGTACACTCGCCATTTGGGCAGGTTGAGATGAAGCTGTAGCTTGTCCCGAAGTAGATTGGTTGATTGACAATTGACTAACTCATTTTGCAACTGAATCTGTAGGTTTCGCACTTGCACAACCCACAATGCGATTGGCATGTGGTCTAGGTTTGACTTTGGGGTTGAAACTGGAACGAGGATCATTGGGAATAATCTCATATAACAAACTAGACTGAGCATAGATCAAGTCCAATTCCTATGCCCTAAAAATTGCTTGTTCCTCATTCTGCACTCTGGATGTGGAAACATCCTTCACTATATATGGAAATAATGACTTGAGGAACCACTCGAGGAGGAGCTCCATTGGTATAAAGGATTTAATTAACCTCTTCCGTCTACGCCACTCTTGAATATGATAAGAGATATGTGTGGCTTTATCTTGCCAAAATGTCGACAAGAGTTCAGTACCAACGTCATAACACACTGGTAGCTAGAAGTGATTTAGAAAAGTCATCGCAAGGTCATCAAACAAAGCGAAAGCTCCCCTAGGTAACTCTATATACCATTTCGTAGAAAGCCCTATAAGGGTGCATTGAAATAGCCTCAAACAAATTGAGTCCTGATGTAAGGAATTTGAAGAGCACCATAGGTGAAACGTAGTAACGTGTTCACTCAGATCCTCTCCCGATTTTCCCTTGAACTTAGGTATTTCTGAAGGAAGCTTGATAGGGACAGCCGGCCATGTCAGGTCATGAGCTACAGGATCATTCGTCAATCTCGACAAGTTAGGAATATTGAGCGTCATGAGGAAAGAGAGCCTAGGATGATGAGGTCGATGGACCGTTCCCTGATTCATATAGGTCTCATTACCACCATGGCCTTGGCCATAGTGCCCTCCTCCCATATGACCCATATAGGGTGGTGTGGAATTACCATAGTGTGGTGGACCTTAACTAGTAGGAGCTACAAAGCTATAATTAGGAGAGTAAGCAGGTTATTGATACCTGCCCCCGTAAGGTGAAGAACCCTGTCCATACTGCATCCCGTAATAGGGTCCATAGGTCATCGCATGCGATGCCCCATGAGACACTCCATAGGTATGAAGATACGCTCCGGAAGTAGGAATATACATACCGAAAGTAGGGATATACGCCTCGGAAGTAGTAACATGACCTCTAGAACCATGAACATAACCTCTCGAAGCAACGGGCGGTATGTAAACTTCAGACACAATCGATCTAGTAACCACAGTATGGACCTGACTCGTAGCCATGTGTCGACTCGAAGGACCACATGAATAAGGTGGAGGGTGAACATTTGAAGAACTAGGGATAGAGGATGAAGGAATCTGAGTAATAATGTACGTGCTGTTCCCTATCGTCACTCGTCTCGGATCTAGTATCCTAATAAGATCACTAACCCTAGACCTAGGAGGAATATGTGATGTAACTTTCACCACTGGGATGGAAGGTGCAATGTGACTAGTGCTCCCAAACCTCTCTGCATGGTAAGGAATGAGAGTGCCCCCAGGCATAGTGTTAGGCTCGAAGTCAGATTTGACATGAAATACCAAATCATGGGTAGGAAAACTAGACATACCATAACTACCATAGCTAGTGCTAGTGGGTTCAAAATGAGTCTTGACATCCTCCGACATTGCATACCGGTAATGCGTCAATGGGGAATCAACCCTAGAGTGAGTAGGTCTATCATGCATGGTTCCTATCTTAGAAATCACAGGACCTAACTCAGCCAAGTCAGGTGAAGGATCGTAAGTAGGAGTAAACTCCCCATCGTCTACATGAATGGGAGAAGGTGGTTTAGGAATACCTTCTAAATGGTCTCCCATGGTGTGTGAATCAATGTGCGAAATAGTCTGCCTGGATTGTCTAGGTCTCTCTCCCAAAGGAGGAGGAGAAGTAGAAGGTGGAAGTCCTGCTAAACGATGAGAACGGTGAGAAGCCGCACCCGAATCCAGAATGACTCAAAAAATAGAAAAGACTCTCTATTTACGTAAAACCTAGGCCAACTATCATGCACAGATCAATCACTAATAAAATCTAAATCCAAATGTAAGCAAACAAGGGTTGGATAAGTGAGCTCTTGAATGAAGCAGGTATGTCTTGCCTAGGAGAGGCTTGAGACTCCCATACACAACAAGTGGAGGTACGCAACCAATTATTGTGGCCCTCAGCTTCAACGCGTAAAGCAACTGTGCTGTCTGACCCCAACCTGGCTGGGACACCCACAGAATAACCCCTGCAAAGTACCCCATTGATATCCTAGGTAAGGCCACTAAGGTCACCTCAATATAATCAATGCTCAGGCGGACAGTCGCAGGAGGGATTGACCGTATGGGCAGGGTAGCAAAGCCCGAAACTCTCTCGAGAGCCCCCGGATACGAATACAATCCTGGAAATATCTCTGGTGCTACTCAGTTATGAATAGAGGTCATCCCAATAAATAACCTCTCACACTGCCTCGCGCTTAACTCCCTTTTGAGAGGAGGATCCTAAGAAACACTGGTTATACCAAGGATTTCACACACTCACCTGGACAAGCACATACATGTTGTTGTTTAGTGATCTTGGAGAATTTACTTACAATGAACTATTCCAAGATCCTAAAACCTAAGCTTGTTGGTGCTCCCTATAAATGAAAAGAGTGTATTTCATTTTAATTTAGCATTGATTTTAATTAGATTTATTACTCAAAAGAGGGATATGGTTGTGCAACTAGTGGTGTTATGACACAACATGAAGTAAAATGCACACCTAACAATCAATGCAAATGCATTGTGTCCATGAAAACAGGGTATGCTACTATGTGAAATGCATAATTTTTCTTCAAATGATGAATGCAAGCTTTCCTATATGAAGTCCTAACTAATACTCCAAAGCAAAATCTAGTTCAAGTACAATGCAAAATGCAAAATGCAATGCATGATGATAAGCAAATGTTTTTGGATTTTTTGAAATAAAATGAGATGTAAAAAGCAAAAGAATGACTCTATGACCCCTAGACTTTGCAAGCACACACAAACAACACTCAAGCAAAGAACTAAGGTAAAAGAACTCTAATGCGCTAATCTCAAACAAAAAATAAAAAATGGCATGACAAGAACCTTCTTAAAAAGAAAAAAATTAGCCTAAAAAAAACGTTTCTGGTCAAGAACAGAGGTATAAACAGACTCTGCCAGTGCCAAAGGATACTCAGCAAATATCAAAATTCACCCAGAAACCATTTAACTTCCACAAAAAGGAAAAATCAAGGGCATATGCAACTGTTTGCAGTAAACCCGCGTGTATATGCGACTGTGAGTTAAAAACTCGCGTACAAGAAGAAAGGTGCATAAAATCTAGGAAAACAGACAGGATGAGACAAGCTTCACACCAATTAGACACTACCAGGCATACAGGCCCCCAAACCTGACATAGAAACAATAGAGAGAGCAATTCAAATTCATTGAATGCCGATAAAACGACCGCCAAAGGACAACTACTAGGAAATCCCCAGCGGAGTCACCAATTCTGTTACGAAGAGAAATTCCTATGGTTTGGGGTACCACAAAAGACATCTTGACTCCAGAAATCAATCATTTCCAATATGCAATAGAAATTAAATATCAAACAATAAAGGATCAAAGCTTGTACCTTATTCCGGACAGTTGAAGTAAATCCTCGTTGAGCTTTCCAACTTCAGCTTGAATTGATAGATTACTTCCTCAACAACAAGTAAAAAATACAAGCATTCTATATATCATGGTGTTAGATCTATTCTAGCATATATAATCAATAATGTATAAGCATTTGACATAATCTAATGGATAAAATATTCATTCAAACAAACATTATTGGATAGGAAAAGATATTTCTATTAATATAAATCAGAGATTACAAGATACAACCTCTGTCGGCACGTCTGGGAACTGGAGAAACTGAATCCCCCACTTGGGCCTCCACCACTTCAATCCTCCATCTCTAGACATCAAGTTCATAAGCAAAAGGAAATCTTGGGAAGAAGACAAAATAGCTCCAAGGGACAAAGGGATGCAGACTCAAGCATAAGTTCCAGCAAAAATGGACTATAGTTTCTTTGCTCTCAATTCTCTCTTATGCCTTCAATGTACCAAGGGTTTCCTTATATGGATTTTCAAAGGGGTAATGAAAGGTCGAATTCGAGCGATATCAAGGCATATGGAAGGCCAGGAGTCAAATGAGTTGGATCCATGTCAAGGAAAACTCCAAAAAGATTTGGATTTTGTACACATCCTGATGTATGCGGTTTTAATGGTCAAACCCGCGTATATACGTGCTTATAGGTTTAAAAGTTGCATGTATCATTTTTAACATGTTTTTAGGGATGGTCAAGGAAACATCAAAGGACAAAAAATGATCCATGGGGTCTAAGGAGTCTACAACGGGATAGGGAAGGCCATACAAAGTGTGATTCACCTGGAGTGGTGAAATCAGCTATAACAGACTCAATTTCTCCGGTTTGTAGACGTGCCGATAGAGGTTATCACTATTGTAATCTCTGATTTATATTAATAGAAATATATTTTCCTATCCAATAATGTGTATTTAAATAAATATTGAATCCATGGATGCTTTTAAATTCTTATATGTTATTGATTATATATGCTAGAGTAGGTCTAACACCATTATATAGCACACTTGTCTTGTTTGCTGAATGTTGAGAGAGAAAATTGATAAGACAAGCGAGAGTGGAAAAGCTCAATGGGGATCTACATCAACCATCTAGAATAAGGTATGTTTTGAGATCCTTTAGTGTTAGATGTTTTGTTTCTCTTGCATATATGAAAGGATTGATTTATGTGGTTAATTTGTCTATTGTTGTACCCGAAGCCATAGGTAGTTTTATCCATAGCAGAAGGTCATTTATTTATTGCATGAATTTTAGGATATGTTCCCTACCAAATTTTTAGAGATGAAGGGAATAGTCAAAGATCCAGGATAAGTGAGAATACCTTTGAGGCTCGATGCAAAACAGGTGAAGCAACGACCATAAATATTGAATCTGTGGTATAAATAAAAGGTCAAAGTTGAGTTGGACCGAATGGTAGATGCATGTATTATAGAGCATTTCAAGGAATCATACAGGATCATCTCGATAGTAGTACAAGACAAAAAAATCTATTCATGAAGTAAGAATTTGCGTCGACCTGAGAAAACTGAATGATGCTTGCTTACATGATCTGTTTCCAACTCCATTTACAGATGAAGTACTAGAGAATGTTGGAGGTCAAGAACTGTACTCATTTACTCATGGGTTTTCTAGTTATCATCAGATTAGAATCACAAAGGAAGAACGACGCAGGACTACCTTTGCGACAAAGTAGGGATTTTTTTAGTATACGATAATGACCATTGGAATTAAGAATGCTCTTGCAATTTTTCCAGAATAGTAGTTGTTGCTTTTAAATATTTCATTAACAAATTTCTTGAAGTCTACTTCGATTATTGGATGGTATTTGCACTCATAAAGACCAACTTGGGATCCTTAGGATGTCGATGGAATGTTATCACCGGTATCTAATTTCTTTAAACTTGAATAAATGTATCTTTTTCTCCCCATTTGGACTCGTATGGGGCCATGTGGTTTGTCACGATGGAATTTTGGCTGAACCAACTAAAATGGTGATCATTCTCAACCTACCACAACCTAATATAGTCAAGCAGTTGAGATAAACACTAGGACACATGGGATTCTACATAAAATTTATCAAGGGATATGCAGAGGTGATTTCCCCAATGAAAAAACTGTTGAAAAAATATGCCAAATTACATTGGACGAAGAGTTACCAAGAGAGTCCAGAGACATTGAAGAATAAGATGGCTACAATGCCCATACTTGTATTTATATACTGGAAAAATGAATTTCATGTTCATGTAGATGCATTTTCTGTCACACTTGTTGTGGCGCTAATGAAACCAAGACAAGGGTCGATCAAACATCCTATTGTCTTTGCTAGCACAAAGTTGTCAATTGCAGAAAATAATTATATCATGATATAAAGAGAAGGGTTAGAAATGGTATACGCTCTACAAAATTTCATACACTACTTATTGGGAGGACATTTCAAGATGTACACAGACTATTCCACATGAAAATACTTGGTTAATAATCCAGTGTTCAGGGGAAGATCTTCCAATGGATTCTCATCTTTCAATAATTTTATTTTGAAATTAATTTTAAACCCAGTTGATAGAACTTGGGACTAGACAATCTTTCGAGGATAGAAAGTGGTGAAGATCCCAGTAATCTGGAGGATAATATCCTTGATGAGAAACTATTTGCTGTTGGGTCCTAAAATATCCCCTTTTTTACCATATTGATTATACCTCTTTTCCTTGTCCTACTTCATTTCTGCACACCATATAGATGTTTTTCCTCACATTGAGCTTAAATTCCAACAGGTATGATTAATTATTGTTTTATTCTATCCATGCCTAATATTTTTATGGTTAAAACTCCATCTTTCTAATTATGATAATATGTCTTGATTTTATAAAGATAAGTTCATCCTAGAGGAACACATGTGTAACATATTAATTGGTACCAATCGTTGCTTAGTAGTCCTAGCTCTATATGCTTGGATGCAAACAGATATCATTCTTCCACAAGTTAGCTAGAACAGATTCAGCTACAACACTGTGCCACTTCTTAAGCATAGCCGCAATAGATAGGGTATCTTCCATTTAGTTGATTTTGTTTGATCTATTCATGGCCAGAACAACAACACTCCCAATATTCCCTATTTCTATTTAATCTCACTCAGAACTATAACAACTTGTTGTAACAAGGTATCCTGAAGATCGTAGATCTTCATGGCTGCCTGATATTAGTGGGTGATGATCATGATGTTCATGTAAAAATATGGGGAGGCAATTTGAGCCTGGGGTTGGTTGATTATTATCAGAGGGTGTAAGATGTTACAGAGAATTGTAACTATACTTTTTCATTTTAATACAAGGAGAAGGATTCTTCATATTTCTGCATCTTAATTTTTGTTAGTCTTGACATCTTTGTTCGAAGGCTAGGCCCACATTCCCATAGAGATTTATGATTCAATTAGATGTTTTGATATTTTTTAGTTGTGTGGTGTGGAAATTAAAGTAGATCCATTTACAGTTAGCTGCAACAAGTGATGGATGATCATTGTGTTTCCTTTGATAGTTAATGTTTGTATTTCTATTAAGCTATAACTATGTGGTGTGATAGTCAACTGTGTAGGATAGTTTATATTATGCATGCGTGTCAATATCTATTACATTTAATCTCAAATCTAGTTCCTTTTAGTTACTTATCTTTCTGAGGGATGTTAATTTAGTCAGATTATGATTTAGAATTGTTTAGTTCAATTACTGTTGTTTTCAATTCTTAGATTTGTTGAATTAAATAGGTTATGATTGATTTGCTTATAGTTTGATACTGTAGGATTTAACATCTTGCAAAAGTAAGTCTAGTTATCTATTCTTAGATTTGTTATTGATGGATTGATGTTGTAGGATGGTAATTGCATTTCTGAATTGTTAGATGAGTAAATTATAATAGTTTTAGTTATGAGAATAGTTTGATTGAGCATATAGGTAGGATAATCATATTTCATTTATTCATTCAACTACTAAAGTGTTTATGCATAGATTGTGCCAATTATCTTTGAAATAAAAAGATTTCCCTGGGTTGACAATTTATAATGAGAATTATGTGTGTTAGTTATAATTAATTAGCATATAGGGTGATAAAAATTTTGGCACTGTTATTGGGGAAGATAATTAATAGGCACAGTAGTAGTTGCATTTATTCATTTTTCTTCAATAATTTCTAAGCTTGCATGTTTTGGGTTGCATGAATACAATGAGAGTACAATGTGACATTCCTAGAACCCCCAGAACTCCCCAAATTACTAACTTTGTAGGTGGGAGAGGTCGTGGAAGTAGTCTAGCCTTGGGATGGATGACATTCATTAATGATATAATTGACAGAGCTAATTCTTCTACCGAAGCTCACCATTGGGGACCATCATTTGTCCGAAGAATCTCGGTTACTCCTAGGTTGGAAGCATTAGTTTCAATAGTGGAGAAAACAACAGAAGTTGCGACACCATCTGGTGTCCCTATGAACGGAGATAGAGACAGTGGTGTGGGAGGAGGTGAGCCAGAGGTAGTTTACCATGTTGATGGGAAGGAGGTCACAAAGGAGGAGTGGTTACAACTTCATCAAGAGTGGGAAAATTAGAATAATAAAATACATGAGAGAGCAGAGGAAAACATGAATAAAGGATGTGACCATGATGATCATGAGGACGGATTAGGGGATAACCATCATAATGATGGAAACCCTCCACATGAGGAGACCATTTCCACAATTAAATTCCCCATTTTATAGCCAATTGGTTAGGCCCCCATGAATAACATTTCACCATCAGTATTACCGAGATTCCATGGGAAAGCCACAAAGGACCCAAACCAGTTTCTCTTCGAATTTGAAATCCTCTGTCGTAGCTACGACTACACGTCTAGTGAACACAAGTTAAAAGTTTTCCCTGCTACTTTGAAGGACAACTCCATGCGATAGTTTATGAGCCTGGGTGGTGAGACTATCGCCACCTGGGAACAAATGAAGAAGGTGTTCCTTGGAAAATACCAAGAGTTTTGCAAGACCAAAGAAAAAAGGGAAGAACTATCTAAGATGATGCAGAAAGAGGAAGAAAGTATGGAGTAATTCGTGGAGAGACTTATGTAAAATGTATAGAGGGAAAGACAAATTGACATGGGGAAAGATGTGCTCAAAATTATCTTATTGCGTGGAATCATAGAATATTTCCTAGATATGTTGAATGTGTTGGCAAACGGGGATATCTCAAAAGAATCCTTTCAAGAAATCGTCGACTTATGTCTAAGATATTCAAGACGATCCTCCAGAACAAGTAACCATGAAAAAGGATTCGACCGAGATGTATTTAGTATAACACATACGTCACCTAATGAAGGAGCCACTCGAGAACAAATAGGAAACCTTCTCGATAAATTTAAAATAGAAATGAGGAGCTCCATTTCCTTAGAAATGGATGTCATGAGAGTGAAGAAGAGGAAATCCATAGAATACTTGACACTTGGCGTATTCTGTTTGAGATGTAGGAAGAAGAACCCACTAAAGGAATGCCCACTTGACAAAGTGGAAGTATGTTAGCTCTGTGAATTGAATCATGATACTAAGGAATGACCTTCGCTTCACTAAGTGAAGGAAGTCTTGTAGGCATATACTTTTGATGTGGAGCAATCTTACTTCATTTCTCAAAAGAAGCCTTGGAAGCCTCAAAATCAAGGTATGAATATAGACCCATCACCTCTCTGGAATAATATGAATAATATGAATAATATGAATAGTAGCAATAACATGAATATAAAAAATCCTTCACATTATTCTAACAACCAATGGCATCGATCGCAAAATTTTATGCAGAGTCCTAACTCTTGGTCACCTTGGGAACAACAATAAAATAAGACAACTTCTTGGTGTCTTGGGTGGAAAAAATCCCATCCAAGAAATTATTTTCCTCATAAAGAACCTCTTCATCAATGGTTTCCTCATCAACATTACCCTCCTCAGCGATACCCTCACCAACCGTACTAGCAACTGAACTGCAATTGCAAAACAATGTTCCACAAATGAACATTCCCATACGACCACATCTTCTTGTCCAACCTAACCCTAAACCAAACAATAAATCATTTCATCAATTTGAGACTGCCAACATGCCCTCTTTCTCCATTACCTTAGTTCCCTGGAATGACATATGCTTAAGATCAGGGAGGGTAGTGGAGCCTTTAGTCATTGAATATGTTCCATATTATGTGATTGAAGCAAGAATGAATCATAAATACCCATATAATATAGCAATCCCCATAATCAAGGATGCTAAGAATCCTACTAAGATACTGGTTGAAAAACAGGAAGAACCACTCATTGAAACACAACCTACACAATTACTTAGAGAACTGACATATCTTGAGTGAATGGCACTACAGAGAACAGTGGAACAACCTCAATTTAATCTCTTAGGAGAATTAAATAACTTATATGTCAAAATTCCACTATTACAGGCCATTCATGATGTGCCCATCTATGCTAAAACATTCACAGATCTATGTGTAAGAAAACCAGGAAGAAAGCGCAAGGATCCTCCCACTATCCATGTAACAGGAAAACTCTCTGAATTAATAATGGGAAAAACTCTCTTGGCTAAGTATGATGATCTTGGAAACTCTACTGTTATAGTACACATTAGAAACAATCATATACAAAATGTTTTGGTGGATTTAGGTGTAGCCAAGGATAATTTAAGGGGCAAAATTTATCCATGGGCTATTTTTAGGGGGTTTTCTCGAAAAAAAATATTCGCCATTTTGCAATTTTTGAGGCCTTGTTTCGCCCAATTTTGAAAGGGTAAACTTTTTTCACCCTAAAAATCACCAAATTATTATATAAATGATATAAAATCCTTCGAAATTAAAATATTTTTTCAAAAATATTGCCAAACATTTTATAGTTGGTGTTTTAAGAATTGGCAAGATTCACAAACATTTATACACTTGTAAATAAGTATGGTTCCTTAAAATTATCCCTGGGTGCAACTATCAACGTTATGACCATTGAAACTATGAGAAACTTGGGCTCACTAACCTTCATCGAACTCCTACTATCTTATAACTTCTTGACAGGTCCACAGTCAAACCCAAGGGAATCCTTGAGGATCTCGTTGTCTCAGTTGATTCATGGGAGTACCCTATGGACTTTTTGGTTTTACAACCAAATTCACACCTAGGGGGACATCCGTTGATCCTAGGAAGACCTTGGCTAGCCATAGAATATGCTTGCATTAGCTTCCAGTCAAGGTCTATGACTAATACAAAAATACCGACCTTATACCCTCCAGCTCGACCCAACTTAGAAGATGAAACTCCTCTATGGATAGAGCTGGAGGAGGAAGAAGGTGTTCACCCATTGTTAATGATAGGGAAAGACTTAACCTTTAAGGATGAAACAGAGGATGATACTATCAATAGTTTCATCAGTGAGCCCACATATGTCAATAAACATGTTTACCGGATCCTGAACAGTACTTTGGGTGAAGAAGAACAAGAAAATATAACAAAGGAGACCCTTAGTCACTGATGTCAACATAATTCCAGTACTTAAAAACTTGAAAAGCATTCCATTTGAGATAGATCCAGGAAAAACACTGAACATTAATTCAAATATTTCTCTTGATGAGTTGGAATGCATGATCAGTCTGATGAAACAACACAAGGGAGCTTTTTCTTGGGAGTACATAGATATGAAGGGTATCCCTTCTAATCTATGCACCCATCACATTTACATTAAAAGTGTCTCACATCCTATGTGTCAACCACAACGAAGGATGAACCCTAACTTGAGGGATATAGTGAAAGAAAAATCCAAAATCTCTTGGAAGTTATATACCCAATCTCAGACAATGAGTGGTTTTCTCCACTCATGATAGTGGAAAAGAAGAATGGGAAGTGGAGAATCTACGTAGAATATAGGGAATTAAATAAAGCAACATAGAAATACCACTTTCTCCTACCTTTTATTGATCAGGTACTTGATACCTTGTCTAGGAAGAAGTTTATTTCCTTTATGGATGGATTCAGCGATTACAATCAAATATAGATTGCTCTCGAGGAGCAAGAAAAGACTACGTTCACCAGTACCTATGGTACCTTTGCATACAGGGCACTTCCCTTCAGTTTGTGTAATGCACCTTCCATCTTTCAAAGAGTTGTGATTGGGATATTTTCTGAGATGGTTAATGACAACATGGAAATTTTAATGGACAATTTTATCCCATATGGTAGTAACTTTGAGGAAGCACTGAAAATTTTAGAAAAGGTTTTAGTACACTATGAACAGACCCAGCTACCTTTGAGCATTGAAAAGTGCCATATTATGATGAACGAGGGCATAGTTCCAGGGAACTTCATCTCTACTGATGGTATCTAGGTAGACCCATCTAAGATCAGGGTAATTGAAAACATACCCACTCGTGCAACACAAAAAGAGGTATGTAGCTTCTTAGCCTGCATGCTAGTTATTACAGAAGATTTATAGAAAAAAATTCCAAGATAGCTTCTCCTTTATTTACTTTGTTGATGAAGGATGTGCAACTTGATTGGAATGATGCATGCCAAACAATGTTCATAGAACTTAAGAAGAGGGTTGTCTACAAATCCTATCTTAAGGGGGCCCAATTGGGATCTTCCTTTCCACATTTCCTCAAATGCCTCTGGCACTACCATTGGAGCAGTGTTAGGACAACAGGAAGGTCATTCCCCATATTCCATTTATTATATTAGTAAAAACTTGGCCCCTGATGAACTTAATTACACTATTACAGAGAATAAATTTATGGCACACAGGATAGCCCACTTTTGTGCACACTGACCATTCAAGCATCAGTTACTTGATGAACAAACCTATCGCTAATGCTGAGTAACTAGATGGTTGCTACTATTACAGGAATTTGACAGACCTAGGAAGGAAAGCGGTGTTGCTGATTTTTTTATCTCGAGTTACTAACAATGATGATAGCTTACCAGTTGAATATTCTTTCCCAAATGAACATTTGTTTGTAGTTTCAGCTCATTCCCCTTGGTACGCAGATGTTGCTAACTATTTGGTTATAGGAAATATTCCAACACATTTTTCAAAGACAGAGAAAATAAAAATTATACAACAAAGTGACAGGTACTGCTGGATAGATGGACATTTTTTATATATGGGTCCTGATCTTGAGATCAAAAGACCCAGGGATGCAAAAAAATATGTTCAGGTTTGTGATAGTTTCCAAAGGATGGGGCAGCCAAATAGACTAGATGAGATGCCTCTTCAACCATAGTTTGTGGTTGAACCTTTTGAGATATGGGCCTTGGATTTTGTAGGGCCTATCAACCCTCCCTCGAAGTAGAAATCTTACATCTTATTTTTCACCGATTATATGACAATATGGGAAGAGGATGTAGATTTGGTCAAGGCCAATGACTAGGATGTAATAGATTTCTTATATGGAGAAATATTCACCCATTTTGGAATACCCAAGGAGATAGTTACAAATGGAGGACCACAATTTGTGTCTCACAAACTGGAAGCTTCGTTACAGAAATATCACATTAATCACAGGATATCCTGACCTTACCATCCACAGTCCAATGGCCAAGTGGAAAGTAAAAACAAGGTAATTGTGGCCATCCTCACAAAAATAGTCAGGATCCATGATAGAGACTAGGATGACATACTTCTAGAGGCATTGTTGATCTAGTGGATTATTCATCTTCAAAATTACACTGATCCAACATGGTACAATAGCTATTAATCTATGGTTCAAAGAACATAACATATGCTAAACATAGTGCATGACTAGTCTTAGGGGCCGTGCAGTACGACATAACATCGCGCAGCTTGTATGGGCCGCGCAACTTGCATGGGCCGCGCAGCTTGCACAGTTTGTGCATCATCAAGAGGTAATCTAAAATGGTTTGTGGCAAAGCCCACACGGTCACATATGCTACGATGCTGCGACATTGGTCATATGCTGCGATGCTATGACATTGGTTATATGCTGCGATGCTACGACATTGGTTATATGCTGCGATGCTGCAACATTGGCCATATGCTGCGATGCTGCGACATTGGTCATATACTGCGATGCTGCGACATTGGTCATATGCTGCGATGCTGCGACATTGGTTATATGCTGCGATGCTGCGACATTGGTTATATGTTGTGATGCTGCGACATTGGTCATATGCTGCGATGCTGCGACATTGGTCATATGCTGTGATGTTGCGACATTGGTTATATGCTGCGATGCTGTGACATTGGTTATATGCTGCGATGTTGTGACATTGGTCATATGTTGCGATGTTGCGACATTGGTTATATGCTGCGATGCTGCAACATTGGTGAAGTTGGTGGTGACCTCAAATGGTTATGTTACATGTGGCATAGCCCAGTTGCAGGTTATTGCAACGTGTTGTGAGTCAACACATGTGTGTGGAGTTAGTTGCAATGTTTCGGGGATATGGAACGTCATGGTAACATAATGCTTGTGTAGTGATTTGGCGGGATTGCATGGTTCAATTTTGGCATATGGTTGTAGCGATAGTAAAGAATATAACAGCTGTGGTGATAAAGATGATTTGAACCCGTTACTTATCCAAAAAACGTTAAATAGAGGATCTCTGGCCACATTAGGGAGATAAAGGGAGAGATTCAGATTGTGCTAGAGCATGGAGCTTCGTTTTTCTATTATGAGAAACTTGGGGAGGATGCGAAGTGCTCATATGCTGTTTCTTTTTGAAGTCGACATTCTCTGTTATAATTTAGCTTTCTTTGCCTTTCGAAGGATAATTGTAATTTCCAGAAGAGAGGTCTTAAAGACTTTGTACAACATTCTGTTTGTAGTTGCTGAAGTTGATTCTAGAACCATTTTTGTACCATCTTAAAGATATTAATTGGATCGGTACCCATTGGAGAGCGACCCGGAGACGTAGCCCAGTGGAGGGGGTGAACTCCGTTATCAACCTCTTTTTGTGACTCTCCGTTTCTGTGTCTGTTTTTTCCCACATCTGTTTATCAGTGTTGCTTTTCATTTCTAGTTAGGCATTAAATTTTATGTCAATGTTGTTCCATGAATTAAGCAAACTGGAAAACGTTTTCTTTAAATAAACTTTTAATGCACATAAGTTGAGATCCAACGGATCAATTGTGGGCATATCACACCACATGGTGCAATACCACGGGCTTCTCCCCATACAAATTGGTGTATGATAACAATGATGTATTTCCCATTGAATTTGAAATTAAAACCTTAAAGACAAGTTTAGAAGAAAACTTTGACTTAACTGAAGCTCAGACGAATAGATTGGATCAGTTAAATGAAATAGATGAGAAACTCACATATGTTGTGCATCAGACAATGCTAATTCAACAACAATGTTCTAAGTGGCATGATCAGTTCATAAAAAATAAAGTCTTATGTGAAGGAAAATGGGCCTTATTGTATTATTCAAGATTCAAGAGAGAATTTAAATGTCAGTTGCGCAGAAGATGGCTGGGACCCTGCCAAATAGACAAAGTGTTTGATAATGGCACAGTTCACCTGGTTACTATTGATGAAAAACATATGCCATTATTCGTTAATGGTCATAGGTTGCGACTGTGTCATAATATGATTTCAAAGGATGCATTCATTTCATGTGTTGCAGTTGATCTAGATTTCCAGTTAACGCAACGGAAAGAATGTTTCTCTTCTCCTGTGAATTCTTAAAGAACACTGCAATTTCCACACAAAAATCTGTACATAAATAAAATTGTTTTGTTTTTATTTATATTTATGTTTTCTCTTGCGCTTGATCAATTTTCTTCTAAAGAATGTATACAGGAATCTATTTGAGGAGAAGCTGTCATGACTAGACCAAACAATTTTATGTCCCTTAACTTATTTTCCTGTTATGAATTACTCCTTGATGAATATGAACAATTCAATAGCAGTAGCTAATGAGATGAATATTTTCCCATTTTCCCCATATTTTTCACAGTTGTAGCTCTTCTAGACTTGCCCTATTTTTCTACTACAACTCTACCAATTTCCGTTGATTTACCTACTTTCGCAGCTGTGACTATGCTTTATTTGTCCTGTTCTCTAGCCGCGACTTCGCCAAATTTTTTCGATTTCCCTACTTTTGCAGCCGTGAATGCACTATATTTTCCCTATTCTCTAGCTGCGACTTTGCCAAAATTTTCCAATTTCCTCACTTTTGCAGCTATGACTCTAGTATATTTGTCCTATTCTCCAGCTGCGACTCCACCAAATTTTTTGGATTTCTCTATTTTCGCAGTTGTGACTCCGTTATATCTGCTCTACTTTCCAGATCATGTGATTCGTCCAAAATGATGTCTATTTTTTTTCCTATATTTATAGCTGCAGCTCATCCCGATTTATCCATAAACCATCTGTGACTCTGCTATATTTTCCTTATCTTTCCTATTTTCGTAGCTGTGACTCCCCCATAATTGTCAATAAAATAGATACAACTCAATGAAATTCATCCATAAATCTCTTCGATAGCTCCAAATATAGTTACACCAAGGATGAAAATATGGCTATTGATTTTCCACAAGTGCCATCCAGCTTGGATTTACTTGCCAATCAAAGAGGTGAGGGTAAGATCATAGCAATGCATGCACAATTATGTTTTAATTGATGGCTCGGATGATACACTAAATCATTATGGAAATTAATGGTTCATTTTACATTGTGAAGGTACAGATTCTAGCCACTTTCATGATTAGGAAAAAATTGGATTTGAAAAAATGGATCATACTCTGCCTTTTGTACCCATCAGTAAACCTGCACCCATTTAATTATCAAATAATCTATCTAAATTTGTACTTGGGTTATTATACAACCGTCACCTTTTTTTCCTAATTTTTGAAAAATCTTGCGAATTATTCACTTATCATAACTGCATTAACTTTCCTAAAATACTCGATCCCAACCTTGATTGTTCGTTGAATGTTCCTATGCTGCAGCTTCCACTTTTGGATCTGTAACTTCCTATTTCGATAGTAGAACAAAGAAGGAGAGGTAATATGGGTATACTATCCCAACATGAACTTGCTAATACAAGGGATTTGCATAAAAACCCAGAGGTTTTCATAATTTTGGAAGTGACGGTATGGATTGAATATTTTGAATGCCCAAGTGATTTTTACACAGAAATAGCATTACAGTTCACCCTCAAATTGAAATACACCCATTCAGAGGTCAAGGGGATACGCATAGAATTCACAGAATAAATTGTGGCTAAGGTTACTGGGTTACCTCAAGTAGGAAGGACCTGGTTTGGATGAAGAACGCACAATGTGGCTATGGTGTAGGATTTTCTTGTAGCTAGTGAACAGGTTCGTCAAGGAAGGCATGGGATAGCACTAGAATCATTACCCCATCCTTAGAATGAAGTGGCCATATTCTTGAAGAAATATATCACCTATGAAGGTAGGTATCAAACTGTCTGCTTCTCTGAGTTTCACTTTTTATCTCATCTATGCCACATGAATCTATTCAATATGTCATTTTATTTGTTTAAAACCCCACACTACATGGCGGGGTTTGTAATAGCACTTCAACACCCACTTGCTTCTCTTACCAACCATGGCCTAGTTAAACTACTTATCTTAAGGGCCTTGTCACAACATAATTGAATGTGGGCACAGTTGACAGCTCAACCCAGGATAATTCGGGGACCACCTCAGTTGGGGGGTGTTGAAGTAGAAGAGGGGGACTGAAGTCCCTCAAATTCATTTGGGGGGAGATCAAATAGGGTCAGATCATAACAAAAATAGTTAGGAGGGAGGATTGGAGGAGGCTACAATAGAAGAAAACCCTATAGAGGGATTAATTATTGCGGAAGCTTTAGTAGTAGAAGCTGAGACTGGAGAAGAATTGGATGCTGCGAAAATGGAAGCTGAGGTTTTCAAAGCTACAATGGAAGACAAAGATATGCAGATCTTGACCATTGAATCTTCCCCTCATTGGAGGGGAACTTTAATTGAATAAGAGATCGCGGTGGTAGAGACAAGAGAATATGATGGATCGGGAGATATTCCTTCGGTACCAGTTGTAGAATTTGAGACCCCTTTACCACACAAAAAAAGAAGAATATCCAAGGAGGAAGGTTAGTCATCATGGTAGGCGAAGAGAAGGAAAACCATGTTTGTCACAACAGTAGAAGTGGCACAGGAAATATGGGAAAACATCGAAGAAAATATTGAATTTCCCATTTTGACACCCCGGTCAAACGCTGTTACACAAGAACCTGTTGTAGAAGAACCGCAAATTGAATGTTTTTTATATGAGAATGACCCTCTAAAAGAGGAGGTTCAAATGCTTCAGAGAGAAACGGAAAATTGGAAAGAAGCATGCAAAAAGTGGATACATTGGTAGATGCTGCAAATCAGTTGGAGGATTCACCTCTTATTGAGGGAGGAGCAGAACAGGAAAAAGTGGTGTGTCTAGAGTGTGGTGAAATTTTTAACTAGTCAGGATATAAATTCACAGTGTGGTATTTTGTTGCACAAAAATATGCACAAACAATTGAAGAAGAAAAAGAAGCACCCACAGTGGATCAAAGGGATGAAAATGAAATACAATTTGGCATGATCCTTGAAGTGGAATTAGGGGAAGATTAACAAATGAAATCCCATCCATTACGGGATACTAAAATAATCCTGGACCAATCTCATCTTTCAGGAGACATTGGACTAACTCAAGAGAAACCTCAATAGTTGGAAGAAATTGGGAAACAGGATGTTTCCACACAAGAACGAACATCATCAAAATTATTTATTGTGGATGACTTTCAATTGGAAGCAAAGAAGTTAAAAGTAGATACAATCCCTGGCCAGAATCTAGAGGATTTCGATGAGAATCCGGGATAGTCTAAAGACACAAAACTTGTCTAGGAAGAGTGTCGATAGGAAGATGATGCTTTTACACAAGAACCAGCATCCCCAAAAATATTTGGTGATAAGGAAACACAAGTTGAAGTGGCTAGGGACGGGATTCAGAAGAGGGATGTTATCACACAACAACCATCAACCCAAAAATTATTCGTTGAAGCAACCACACAAAAAGAGATTGTTGCAGTGATGATGGAAGAGGATGCTGTCACACAAGAACGAGCATCCCCAAAATGGTTTGTTGAGGCATCTACATAGAAAAAGAATGCTATAGCACTAATGGAGAAGGATGTTCTCACATAAGAACCATCATCCTTAAAATTGGTTACTGAAGAAGCTATACAGGTAGAGACTACTGCAACATTGGTAAAAGAGAAAGATGTTATGCTCCCACTTCAAAGTGAGAAGGCTAAGACATCTGGTAATAAGGTAGGAATGCAGATTCCTCAAGAAATTGTTTGAGATTCAGGTGATGAGAAAGATACAGAGATCTCACTGTTGAAGTTAAGAGTAAATAAATGGAAGGATCATACTATCCATTGTTAGAAGGGAATGGTTCCTTTTTTTAACTATAGAAGGGATATCATAGAATTAAGGGGAAAATGGGCAGCGAAGTTGATTTTCCAAAGGTTTTGATGGGAGGAGGTGCAAAAAGAGTTGAAGGAATTGAGGAGATTCAAGCCCATGCAGAAAGAGAAGGACCAAATGTACACTCTTTCCCATGTATTGATGAGCTATAGAGCTCCGTTCCCCTCCTATCCAGTGTTCCTGTATGAACAAATGACCCTGTTAGAATTACAATCCCTAAAGGAGGGAATATCTTATTAGTTGACACCTTCTGCCCAGTTCTTGGATACTTTTATCAAGAGCAGCTTTGATGAACATAACCTATTATGTGAGATTTATTTGCATGAGATGGCTTGTCCTATTGACATTCACTCTAATCCTACTCATTACTTGGGAAATGTTCAGTTAAGAGTCTTTGCCTCTTTCATTAATGATCATGTACAGTGGCAGAATGATTTTCAGACAAATTCTGAGAATGAGGTCAATTCCAATCTGTGGATTAGGAGTGAACCTCAATCTCCTCGGTTTCTCCTCACACTCCATGGAAGGAGGCTTGTATCTCCTATGAAAACTAAGTAGTTGAGGGAACTGCAAGAAAGGGTTATATCCACCCGTGTTGACTAGATATTCAAGAAAAAACATCTTTCCTTGGAAGGCAGTAAGCACATATGACAGTCTGCTTATTCAACCTTAAATAAAATGGACCCTTATTGTTCCAAAAAATTTAAATAGGAACTCATGAGGTGGGAAGGATATGTTGAATGCATGAAGAAGTGTGGATTTCACTAGATGGGACTTGAATATAAGTTTCTACATATATGGTGGCCAGCAAGGCCATGCACAGATGATTTCACACTGACAAAGGAAAAGGACTAGCAGTGCTCGAAATACTGGGCTGCTCGTAAGGGGTACCTGGATGAGGGTGAACTAACTAAAAGCTCCTACAATTTTTCCTCTCTCAATGAATAAGTCCCAAATTCAAATTTAGAATAGTAGAAGTTTTTGTATGAGGACATGCAATTGTATAGTTGGGGGGGGATGTTTGGTCCTAAAATAGCCCCTTTTTAACCATATCCATTTTACCTCTTTTCCTTGTCCCACTTCATTTCTGCACACCATATAGATGTTTCTCCTCACATTGAGCTTAAATTCCAACATGTTTGATTTATTATTATGTTATTCTATTAATGCCTAATATTGTTATGGTTAGAACTCTCTCTTTTGAATTATGATAAGATGCCTTGACTTTATAAAGATAAGATCAGCCTCGAGGAACATAGGTGTAACAACTCACTTGGTCTAAGAGAGGAGATGAATATTCACTACCAGTTGTTACTTAGCAGTCCCATCTCTATACAATTGGACACAAATAGAGATCATTCTTACACGTGTTAGCTGCAATAGATTCAGCTGCAACAACGCATCGCTGCTTAAGGCGTAGATGAAACATATAGGGTATATTCCATTTAATTGATTATGTTTGATCTATTCGCGGCCATAACATCAACACTCCTGATATTCCCTATTTCCATTTAATCTCACTCACAACAATAACATCTTGTTGTAACAAGGAATCCTGAATATTGTAAATTATGTTTGATCTATTCGTGGCCATAACATCAACACTCTTGATATTCCCTATTTCCATTTAATCTCACTCACAACAATAACATCTTATTGTAACAAGGCATCCTGAATATCGTAAATCTTCATGGCTTCCCGATATTAGTGGCCGATGATCATGTTGTTCATGTATAAATATGGGGAGGCGATGTGAGCCTGGGATTGGTTTATTTTTATCAAAGGGTGTAAGCTGTGATAGGGAGTTGTAACTATACTTTGTCATCTTAATACAAGGAGCAAGATTCTTCATATTTCTACGTTTTAATTTGTGTTAGTCCTGACGTCTCTGTTCGAAGGTTGAGCCCGTCTTCCCACAGAGATTGCCAAGTTAATTAGATGTTTTGATTATTTTTATTTTTGTGGTGTGGAAATTATAGTAGATGCATTTATAGTTAGCTACAACAAGTGATAGTTGATCATTGAGTTTCCTTTGATAGTTAATGTTTGTATTTATATTAAGTTGTAACTGTGTGGTTTGAAAATTGACTGTGTAGGATAGTTTTTGATATGCATGTTTTCAAATATGTGTTACAGTCAAGCTCAACTCAAGTTCCTTTCAGTTACTTATCTTTCTCTGGGTTTCTAATTTAGTCACATAATGATTTAGAATTGTTTAGATCAATTATTGTTGTTTTCAATTCCTAGAATAGTTGAATTAAATAGGTTGTCATTTATTTTCTTATAGTTTGATACTATAGGATTTAAATTCTTGCAAAAGTAAGTCTAGTTATTTATTCTTATATTTTTTATTGCTGGATTGATATTGTAGGAAGGTAATTGCATTTCCTAATTCTTATATGAGTAAATTAGAATAGTTTTAGTTATGAGAATATTTTGAATGAGAATATAGGTAGGATAATCATCTTTTATTTATTCATTTGACTACTTAAGTGTTTATGTACAAATTGTGCCAATTATCTTTGGAATAAAAAGACTTCCCTGGGTTGACAATCTATATTGAGCATTTTGTGTCTTAATTATTATTAATTAGCATACAGGGTGATCAAAATTTGTGATAACCATGTTTGATTATCAATATAGAGATATCATACAATTTTTTAGTATAGGGTGTGCGCTAGCTAAATTCAACAATGCGCAGAAGAAATACTTAGCTATGTGAGATACGAATTTCCAGCTGATTGTTGGACAATTGTATAAGATGGGTCTCGATGAGATTATTTTTTGTTGTGTCTTAGAACATGAGTGAAAGATGATATTAAATGAAGCACATGCTAGTGTCACAGGAGGAAATTAGGTTAGAAAATATATGGTGCACAATAGTTTACAAGTATCTTTGTGGTGGCCTACCATGCATCTAGATGACTGATATTATTGTCACAACTGTGATATATGCCAAAGAACTAGAAATCTGTCACGACGATATGAAATTCCATTGGCACCTCAGGTAACATTGCAGGAATTTTATAAATGGGTTTTTTAGTTTGTGGGCCCTATCAGTCCAACAGAAAAATGCACATCTGCACACTCTATTATTACTATGACTGACTACCTAACCAAATGGGCTGAAGCAGTTCTAGTAAAGGATTTTACTACTGCGACTATTGTGAAGTTTTTGTTTGAAAATGTCATGAAAATATTCGGTTTCCCAAAGATTATAATAAGTGATAAAGATACATGCATTCTGTTCACTATTTGATTGAAAAATGAGAGGAATAATTTCAGTTTCAACATAGAAAAACAACACCATATCACCTTCAAGTAAATGGTGTTGTCAAGTCCTTTAACTAAATCCTAGAAAATGCATGGAAAAAGAATTCTATTGTTCAATGATATGTATGGGATCATAAAATTTATGTAGTATTATTGGAATAATACATGACTTGTAAGAAATTGACAGACCACACTCCATTCCGCTTGGTGTACGTATAGAAGGCTGTGATGCCAATGGAATCTATTGTACCAAGTCTAAGAATTGTTACAATCATAGAAATGGCAGATGTTGATGCAGTAGAGGAGATATTGTTACAACTTGTGTAGTCGAAAGAAGAACTTTTGTTGCAGGGTATCACCAAAACGTTGAAAAAGAAAGACGTGAGGTATGGCGAGATCGACACATTAAGAAAAAAATAGTTTCAGGTAGGACTACTTTTTCTTATGTATGATATAAAATTATTCAAACATACAGGAAAGTTAAAAAAACATTGGCTAGGTTTGTATATTGTCGAGGAGATCACTGACAGAGGATCAGTTAAATGAAAAATCTAGATGGAACATGAGTCAGGGGATTGATAAAAGGAAGTTGGTTAAAGTCGTATCATGATATAAGCGAATTAGTCGCACAATATACATACATACACACACACACACACACACACACACACACACACACACACACACACACACACACATCTCTCTCTCTCTCTCTCTCTCTCTCTCTCTCTCTCTCTCTCTCTCTATATATATATATATATATAAGTTTTTGGTTGCAGAATGCTAGTTTTCCACCGTAAAAAGAAAACTTTCGCAAACTCAGTGTCTGGCACAAATTAGAAATTCAGGGTGAAGATACTTAGTCTGTCGCAAGAAAATCAATTCTGTCAAAGGAGAAATACATGTCACAGGGAGTGCAACGATGTCACAAGGAATATTCGTATCACAAAAGTTTTCAGAATTCTAAATCCTTGATGGTAACATGAATTCCATAAACAAGCTAAGAATCTAAGCACACAATTAACCTCATTAGGAATTGGAGAGAATTAGCATAAGGAGAGAAGAAGAGTAATTAATGAACAAACCTTAATGAACTATCAGTAAATGATAATTGATATTATTACAATGGTAGTACATCCTTATAAAATATATTTGAGTTGATGGAAGAAAATTCATTGCTAGCTCATAAATAAAACTTAGTAAATATGATCATAAACCATGATAGGTGTCTAAAGAACTTCCCAAATCAGTCAAGGACCTCACAAATTAGAAAAAACATGAGTGAGTTTTCAAGAGTGATGGAAAAAACATGCTAATCCTGGAATGTGGAGAGAAATTCATGGAGGATGGATTGGCAACAAAAGATACCCATTTCCTTGTTAACTAGCTTTACCTTAGCCACATAAGATCTAGATAAAAGAAGAATAAGGAAGAATCCAAAGGAAAGTGCAATTACCAATTCTGGGAGTCCATAAAGCAGTCAAGATAAACCAAGAATCTGAAATAAATAATTCTTGGGGTATATATGGCATGTGTTGACTTTAAGGTGAAAGTGGATGCCAACTAATTAGCTAGAGGGTAGGAATTTAATCAAATAATGATTAAATATTTTATCCTACGTTATGAGTGGGTTTAATAATATCCCAAAACCCCCCTTTAAATCTGAATTTATGATGGTATGTAAAAAAATATAGGTGTATAGAGGGCCTAACAAGAAGGCTATGGTCACCCTTTAACAATTATTATGTCCAAAAAAATAAGGAAAGAGGCAAAACCACATGGGAAAAATACTCCCTCAAGAAAGGACGTGAGAGGAAAACCAAAAATGTTGTTGATGCTGCTCCAAAATAAATTCCAATGTATGGAGGAATATTCTTCTTCAGAAGAAGAGAAATATGCTCGCCTAGATTAAGGACAGGTGAAGGATGGAAACTAGGACAATGTAGAACAATTGAGATCCAATTATGTGAAAGCTATTGAGAGTTGTAATCAGCTCCAAGATGATTTAATGGCTTGAAATTTGAACAAATAGAGATGAAATCATCTCCAGATAGGTGAAATAAGAGTCCAAGAGAATGTATGAGGTCTCCAACTTCATTTACACAAAGAGGATGTGTGCAAGTGATCATATATGAAGATATAGAAGGAATAGGATCAAAGAGTGTGAATGCATGGCCTCCATGGGTTGATCTAGATTCCAAAGAATCCATAATAACACATATAATCATATCAATAGATTCATGGGAATACAGTGATAATTAATCTTCTGTAGTAGAATTATGAAGGGAGGAAGGAAGGAGACGTTCAAAATCTTCAAGGATGCTATGAGTATTGATTCCAAGAAAAAAGGAGAATATGTATAAGCACCTGAGATAAAGTAAGGTAAGTGGAAAGACACTAATAAGACTTGATTTGGCTAAGTAATCATCCAAAAAGACACTAGCTTGTGCACCATCAATGTGAGAGTTATGCACAAAGTGTGAAGGATCCTGCACATAGATATCAGAATCTAAGATAGAAGACATAGAGAACAACGAATCTGTGGGTAAATCATCATCAGTAAAAATAGTAGCTTCATATGTCACTTCTTTTTCATCATCAGTATCTTCAAGAGACATATAAAAATATTGTTCCTCAACATTTTCTTCTTCATTGAAGGAGGAAGCATTCAAATGAAAGAGGGTAGCAACAACATGAGTTGTATGAGAAAATTATTCATCATAAATAGCTTCATCAGAGAATGAAGAGGCCAAAACATCTTGAGAGAGATCACATGAGGAGATGACATGTTTGCTTCATGCTTCATCTTCTACTTCTTACATACCAAGAGCTTTTTCCAATTTTTTCTAAAGCTCAAATGGATATTCAACAAAATCTATGAGATGATGTATATTTTGAGACATTCCCAAGAACATGATTCCATAATCTCTATCACAATTATTCAGCTAGTCAATATTCTCTTCATAAGACTCAGGTTCGCTCAAAGCACCAATGGAGACATCAAAGAGGCATTTCCTCTTCAAGTATGTGCTCATATTTGGATTCCAATCATCATAGTTGAAAGGAGATAGTAGACGAACTTTGGAATCCATATTGAAGTTTTTGCACCTATAAATAAACCTAAAAATAGGAACGAATAATTAATTGATGATCTCCCAAAGATTTGATATCATGTCAAAAATTTGATGTCCTAGGCACTAATACCATGTCGAAACTTTGAATTTATTGATATCATGTAGAGCATTGATGGATTGGGAAACCTTGTGCTCAGATACCATGTCATAATTCTAAATCCTTCATGGAAACATGAATTCCATAAACAAGCTAAGAATCTAAGCACACAATTAAACACACTAGGAATTGAAGAGAATTAGCATAAGAAGAGAAGAAGAGGAATTAATGAATGATCAATAAATGATAATTGATAGTATTAAAATGGTAATACATCCTTATAAAGGAGATTTGAGTTGATGCAATACAACTCATTGATAGCTCATAAATCAGAGTTACCAAAGACGATAAACCCCATAGGTGGCTAAAGCACCTCCCAAATAAGTCAAGGACCTCATCAGATAGAAAAAACATGAGTTAGTTGTCAAGAGTGATGGAAAAAAACATGCTAATCCTAGAATATGGAGAGGAAGTCATGGAGGATGGGTTGGAAATAAAAGATATCAGTTTCCTAGTCAACTAGCATTACATTATCCATAGGAAATATGGATAAAAACAGAATAAGGAAGAATCTGCAGGAAAGCACAGTTGCTAATTCTTGGATTCCATAACGTGGTCAATATCAACCATTAATCGAAAATAAAGAATTATTGGGTTATAGATGGCATGTCTTGACTTTAAGGTGAAAGTGGATTCCAACTAATTAGCTAGTGGGTAGGAATTTCATTAAATAATGATTAAATATTCTATCCTAAGTTATGAGTGGGTTTAATAATATCCCAATAGAAGTGACAGTTGGATTCCATTAATTTAAAAAATACCTATATATTTTGGCGTCATGATTTTTGGTCATGTCTATGCTTCAAGTCACTTTCGTCATTATTTCATAATAATGACAATGACATCATAGGGGAAAGTGGTGGGTTACATAACAGTTTTCATATGATGATTCACCTAGATAACCCATGTGAAAAATCATGTTTCCACTATTGCAGTTAATGTTGATGCATGTGAGGGTCAGAAAGATCGAGCAAGTACATATTACCTATATTCACCATTATCCTTCAACTCATTCTGATGTTATTGAATGAGGAATTTCTCTCTACAACTCCCAGGGATAAATTAAGTTCTGTGTTTATAGAAGTATGGTTATTATGATTCCTAGTGACACTACAATCAATTATTTTCCATTGAAGCTAAGTTACATACATTAATCATGGAAGATACCGACGAATGTGTTCCACTGGAGGAAGGGATTGAATTGGGAACTTAGAAAAATCTAGTCATCCATGAACTAATGTTATGACCTGAACTACCTGGTTTGTCAATGAAGAAGAGTTCTTATTCCCACAAGAGTAAATTTGTCTCAACACTACTGATGGAGAATGAAGAAGCAGTGGTTGAAATTCAGTTACCAGAAGACATTCCACCAAAACCACCGAATAGGATTGTGGTAGGATTCACCATAATGCACAGTATCCATTGGTAAAACCCATTGGTTCAAACTAGAGTTGAGATAATGATAAGAAGATATAAATTCCATCACCATCACAATCATTTGTAAAAGAATATCAAGATATATCTGGTGATAGTGTTTAAATGAAGCAGATGAGATGGTAGATTCCCATGAAGAAAAGGAATACATTGATGAGATGACATTTTTCATCATAGAAGAAAAATAAGAAGTTGATGAGATGGCACATTTCATAAAAAAAAATAGAGAAGATGATCAGATGACACATTTCAGTGCCAATGAAGAACAATTTGATCAAAATGGTCCTCCTATGATGATAAAGAAATTGATTAAATGAATGCTCGAGCAACTATATGGTACTTGTATTCATCCTTACAAGAAGCTCAATTTTTTTTTTTGATGAAGGGATAAGGACCGAAATGTTTCTAGAATCAAAGGTCACTCAACTTGATGACATAAAAAAAGAGTTTGAAAAAAAGGTCACAGAGCTAGAAGCATAGCTAAAACCAAGTACACGTTTGCATGTGATAGAATAAAAAAAGAAATTAGCAGCAGAGGCTACAAAAATAATTGAAGAAGCAGACTCATCCTATGCCAAGTCTGTCGACTAAGTTTCTCAAACTTGGAAATCCTTGATTGATGATGTCTAACTAGAGAAAGTAACAAAATAGATGCACATAGTTGAGAGAGAAGTAACTCAGCTGAAGAATGAGATGAAAAAGTTACCCTTCGCAGAGAATACGGCCAAGGAAGAAAAAATTAAGAAG
This sequence comes from Pseudotsuga menziesii, assembly GCA_001517045.1. NCBI lineage: Eukaryota > Viridiplantae > Streptophyta > Pinopsida > Pinales > Pinaceae > Pseudotsuga > Pseudotsuga menziesii. The sequence continues at coordinate 78,015 of LPNX011008938.1, read as the reverse complement.
ATCCAACAACAAGTGTCAGTGATGCCATGCAGTAGTAGAAAAGGGAATGTAAATACAAAGAGTTGTAGGATGAAGCGGAGTGGATTATAGGATATATTCATCCTGTACATTAGAGGGTCCAACAAACAGTGGAAGAAACAAGGATCGTACCATAGTAACATCTCAGTTCTGACATTATGTAAAAATTGTAGAAGGAGAGGATGATGTGCAATGAGAGAAAAATGAGATCCTAAAAATATTCTAATATTTTCAAGGTAAAGTCTTCCCAAATGCAGAAGTAGAAGAATAGCCTTGCATGGCTCGAGATGAGCTACAGGTGAGTGTTGGGGGCCTGTTGGTCCCAGGAGAAGTTAGGTAGAATTTAGTTGGATTTTTTCCCAAGTCTGAAAAGATTGAGGTCACTGGAAGGAAGAAGGAATTTGTGACATAAGTAGTAAAAGAAGGAAGAAGGATCTGTGACAAAAGAAATTGCAGATGAAAGAGTAGACAGAGGAAGAGTTCGCAATAGAGGAAGATTTCACGAAAGTAGAAGATTTTATGAGAGAAGAGAAGCCACAATATAAGGAAAATATGTGACAAGATGAGTTGCAACAGAGGAAACCATGTCAGAATGAGTGCAGTAGTGCAGTGACTGGAAAGCGACAGTTCAGAAAGATGATGGGTACAAGGTCGGCTAGAGTCAACCAAAGTCGCACATATTAAAACATATTTTTAATTCAGGTTGTTAGTTCCTACTGACATGTATTACTAGAATAGGAATGATAACATGTTGGATAACAGAATGAATTTGGCTGAGAGCGACAGCAATAGTCCATAAGAAGGAATAACCCAAGCTAAGTGTGGGTTTCTACTTCTCGATGAGGTGCTTCTAGATTGATGTTGTCTATGTGTTGCTAGCTACCATACAGTTAAGTTACTGTCTGTTACTTTTGGTTGTTTTTACATTTTTGTAGTTAGTTAGTAGTTGTTTTGGAGAAGAGTCGAAGATGTATGCAAATAAGTGTGAAGAGTTGTAAAGAATTCAAGTTGATCCAGGTTGTGTGTGGATCAATAGAAGAGTAGACGAGTCAAGAGTTGTAGAGTTATAGAATAAGTTGAGATGATCTAGCCTATATGGGGACCAATGGTGGAGTCAAGTAGAGAAGAACCAATGACAAAAGACCAGAGAGAATGACAAGAGAGAGAATTATGTATAGATAAGAGAAGAGGATCTAGAACATAGTCTATAGCTTAGTGCCTAAACAAAAATGTGCCATATATTTCTCATGCTAGATAAATCGTTCCTTTGTGTTTTTTCTCAGATGGGTTTCCACATTAAATATTGTGTCGAGTGTGTAATTGATAAATGTGGTGTGTTTCATGTATGTTGTTGTGAATGATTTTTTATGTATTTTCTTACAATTGAGTGATATGCATCTATAGAACCATGGTAGTCATAATCACCTATAATCCATTATATTTATTTTTATAGTATATGTGATGGTTAAATAGAGTAACCTATTAACTATGCATAATCAATATAAGTGACCCACCCTGGCTTCAGTTCGACAACTTGGTAAGATACCAAAGGAAGAGAAATCCCCCACCCATCTATGGAAACTTGGTTTTGGAAGTTACCCATAAGAGAGATATGTTGGTTGATACTACATCAACGTCGTAGGTGCTGCTGAATGAGCCTTGATATGTCAGGCCGATATGTTTGGCTTTTTTGGGCACAAAGAAGGGAATGAACCTCGGTTGAAGAAAAGAGATAAGAAATTAAAAAAAATATCATAAAGCTGATAACTACTTACTGATAATGAGTGTGGAAACAATTATTTTCAACTTATAAAGGCTTGAAATTCATGAAAATAATTATACAAAACCAAATTTTAAACCTAATTAGTAATAATCCATAATTTAGATCCGGAAATAAAGAAATGCAGTCTATAAAATGACTTGACATACTTGAACATGTAAGATAAATCGATTTTATATACAATCATAAATTAGAAATAATACAGAAGTACTTATGAGTCGTTTTTTCTTTTTGAATTATCGGGGAATTTCCACTTTCCACCCTACCATAGATGTTGACTCATTCCTTATTCATTCAATAGGTCACCCTAATATGAATGGAGCATGTCATATATACTAGAGGATTTTAGGTGAATTTTTTTATCTTTCGTTACTAATTTGTAGAGTAGTCACAAGGTCCATTTATCAGCCCTTTGTAGAGCCTTGCAAATAACTTTTCCCTTATCCATAGTTTTCTTGGACACACCAAAATCTCACTTTTGTAATATGAGCACTAAAAAATACCTACGACTAAATCCTCTAGTGAACTAGGGATCATTTACCCTTGCAACATCCTCTCTCTTCTATTTAAAAGTTTTTTTGAGGAGAAATACGTCGATAAATTAGGTTTAACTACTTTGTTCTACCACTAGTCAAACTAGCTATCTATATTTATCTTTATCTATTTATTTGATTTTAAAATATTAAGGTTTAATTATAAATAATAAAAAAACCCTCATAGTCTATTAAATATTCTAATATTTAATCATATCATCTAGTTGATTTTAGTTATCAACTAGTCAACCAATCTGATCTCTTTGCATGCTTGATCCCTCTTAAGGTGGCAGTTCCAATAAATTTTAGAAAAAATAAAAGGAGATAATAAATATGAAATTTAATAATAACTAATCTATTTCTGATGCTCCAGAGATCTTAGCTTGACATGCGTTATCCACAAAGAGTCTAAGTGCATTGGATCTTTACTACTCAACACTTAACTCAACAATAGTTCTGGTGCTCCAAAGCTCATTTCTCAACACCACTTTAAACAATAGTCTTGGTGCTCCAGAGTTCGTTACTCAACACCATTAAAAAATTTTAAAATAATTTGAGTGTTACGAAGCTTCATGGCTCGACAGTTATTAAACAGCTCCATCAAAATAAAATAATAAAAATAACTTAGTCTTTGTTTTGGGATATTACACATAGTTCATAAATTCTCTATTGGAAACATGGATTTCATTTATTGGTTTCATGGGTTTTAATGCATCCCTCCCTAACATAGGAAAAATAATTCCCCATGTTCATTTCCTTGTACAATTAGTTGTGGGTTTCTTTATTAATAATGTGCATAGTTGCATACGATTTATAATAATATTATGGGTGATCTACACATGGTCCACTAAACCATATTTAATTATTGATGTATACTGAGGATATCCATGGTAAGTCCTCAGCCTTAGTCTCCTCACTCTTGTTCCTTACAATAATCAATGACGGTACATCATTTATGTATCATATGCCAAGGGGTCAAAATTGGGGAGATTATAGTAATACACTTTCATTCTTATCATTTTGTATACAAAATAACCTTGCTTCTCCCTTTTCAATATAATGAGGTGGATACTTGGGTGGCTTAGCCTTATATCAAAACTTGTCATTGTACCCATTTTTTTGGCACTTTCTACAAGATTTCCTTAGTGGGATTGAGTGTTCATTTTCTAATACATGAAGGTTGTCATAGATAAAATACTATAAACCCATATTTTATTAAGGAATTGGTGTATGCATACTTGTTTTTAAATTGCTTGATTTTCTTTGTTCATAAATTATGTATTTTGATTTTACAGATGTACTCATTTCTAAAAGATAAAAATATATATGGAATCTAATTCTCGACATGTTTGATTCATGATTTAGTAAAAATGAAACATTATAATGGATTTATTTTTTAAGGTTTACAATCCTAAGGTTTACCATGCTACAATGGAATGCCAAAAAGATATTTTTTTGTTAGTCATGTAACTTTTCTTTTCTTTTTGGTTAGGATAAATTCAATTTTTGATTTACAATGAAGCATACAATGAAGCATACAATAGACTTAGAGGAAAAAAGTAAATTGTGGATAAATATACATAGGATTTGAATGATACTTTATTATTTTTATTTCAATATTCTATAAGAGAATGGGAAATAATTTCTTGTTGGTTTATAGATATACCATAATTAAAAAAAAAAAAAATTAATTTAAAATAATTATTATAATTATATTTTTTTTAGCCCCTGGGGTAGCTCAGTTTGTTGGATATCTGATTCCAAATATCGTAGATATTGAGTTCAAAGGTTCAATTCTCTATGTCCTTTAGGGTTAGCCTCCCAAAACTTGAGTCGATAGGGTGAGGTCCCTTCGGATGGGCTCCCTATAATCATTATTGTGGATGTAGCGAGCCCCGACCACAATTTACAAGTATGTGAACCACGTGAAAAAAAAAATCTATATAAGAAAATAAAAATGATATGATAACTACTCTTAATGGAAGGATTAAATGTAATATTTAAAAATAAACATGACATACAATTTAATATACTTACTATTCTTAATATTAAAAAAATGAAAGGAAAAAACAAGAAAATAAACGTATAGCTAAGTTTGGTGTGTTCTTCCTCATACTCAAAATTAACACCTATTAAAAATTTTCTAACTTCTAAGGGCATATACTTCCTGTAAGCACTCAATTATGAGAATTTAGTTTCTTCGATACCTCTTTGTAACAACTTATCCCATAATGAAGTGATTAGTAGCGTGGTTATTTAATGTGAATTTTACCCTAACCCATTCAAACTATTTCGTAATTAAAATAATATTATGCATTAAATAACATAATCATCACAAACGTATAATTCCATACCTTAATGAATACAAAGTATTGGTCCAAATTAGTTCTGTAATGCAAATATGTCAATGTGGGTGAAATTAATCCCGAGGGTAAATTTTCCATTGAACTAATTGATGCAACACAAAAAACAAAGGATACCCCCTCACCAAGGGATTTTCTCAATGAGTATCTAGAGAAAAACTCACTAAGTGCTCTACAGAAATCAATACACTATACGCAAAAATATAGCAAGGGGTAGACAATTAAAACTAAAATAGCAAATGTATAAAGGAGAGGCATCCAAACTTGTAGAAGTCATACATCCAAGGGCTATTGTGTGCAAGAATTGTGCATTCACTTTAACTCTTCAAATCATAATAGATTGATTCATAGATTTCTTCTCCTAATCAATAATAGGCTCAATAATGAATTCTCCCCCTTAAGTTCAGGAATTCTCCTAAGTTCATCTACCTAGTACCCACCTAGATAAGGTTGTAGTAGTTTAAAATTACTCCAATAATTTTTTTATAAAGACTATTCTTATTTCTCAAGGTAGTAGTCAACAAGTATCCATCCTCCCTAAATCAAGGAAAAAATCCTCTTTCACATTCCCCTAGAAAGTAACAGCTCATTCCCAAGATTCTCATTTGTAGTCCTCATCCCCCTTTCAAAGATTATTTACCGTATCTGAATATACTTTGGATGAAATTCAGTTTATGGCTAAAAGTATGAAGGTCATGAAGTGGTAATTGTTGAGTTAGACTCTAACTCTTTGGTCATCAACCGATAAATCAAACTAGGATTTTTTTATATAAAATGTTCTAGATAAACATTTCCCCTTCTCAATTCTTAGTAGGTGTTTTCTCTCTAGGTTGGCTAGTCTCATTAAGAAAAAAATATTTCCCTCGTGTATGATTTTCACTACATTACATCATTCACATTCTTTTAGGATACTTCCAAACTCTAACCAAGGTTAACATGGGTCTTCAGAACATAAATATGAAACAAAGGTTAGTTTTCAAAAGGACATCATAATGCTTCACTTAATTATGAAAAATATGAACCATCAACACATTTTATCTTTTAATCACTAATGCCAATTATTTTAACAATGCACAAATTCTTCCAAATAACAATAATCCACAATGAGGCGTCCAAATAACAATAAGTGTAATAACATCGAATATAGCTTATAACAATGAATATAGCTAAGCAACATGAATGTTCATTGAATGTAGGAAAATGATATTGATCAAAATCCAAGTAATAATGAGTATAATATCTAAAAAAACCCAACAAAAGGCATTGGAATGGGATGTCATGCCTTAAATTCAAATATTCACATCACCCCTTGGAACCAACAAAATGTTAAAAAAATCAATACTTTATGTTAAAGGAAACTATTAGTATATACAATCACTTTATGCAAATAAATAAATAAATAATAAATAATCCCTTTCTCTTTATGTTAAAGGAAACTATTAGTATATACAATCACTTTATGCAAATAAATAAATAAATAATAAATAATCCCTTTCTCTTACTCTAGTTATTTCTTTTATAATATCACCATTTGTGGATTTCTTCCCCAATCAACACTAATCCCAATAATTGATATCAATGTTCCCCTTGAACTAAGGTATGCTCCTAGATTATTCTACCGCTTAAATAATGATGTAGGTTTCAAATTACTCCTATATGTCATAGATCAAAACAATTCTTCTTACTTAATGTCGTAATAACACGCATAACATGTATCCATCCTCCGTAAATAAGGTATAATTTCTCTTTCCAATTCCCTAACAACTCTTTCACAAGAATTTCCTTTGTTTTCCCATTCCAGCATCTTTGAAATATAAACATTCAACAAAAGTTAGTTAGTTTTTTAAAAGAATATCCTACGTGGCCATAAAAAAACAGAAACCATCAAAATATCTTACTTTTTAATAATTAATGATAATATTTTAACAATGCATATATTACACTCATAATAATAAATCCAAATAAAAATAATTTTGATAGTAGCATGATAGTCACATCACTTTCAGAACCAACAAATTATTAAACAAAATCTTATATATATATATTGAAACTCTTTTCAATAATATGATAATATGAATTAATCTTAATCAACAACAAACTATGTATTAAGAACTAATTAAATATTACATTTAGAGTTTTTATAATAACATGATAATCACATCACTTTTAAAGCAAACAAATTATTAAGAAAATCTCTCATATATATATATATATAAATATATATATATAATCATTATATACCCTAACCTTTCTAAATAATATGAATTGGCCTTGGACAACAATCCAATTTGACCAATCATATTTAAAAGTCACATTACTTTCAAAACCAAAAAAATTATTAAACAAAATCTCATATATATATATATATATTTTGAAACTCTTCTCAATCATATAATAATATAAATTAATCTTAATCAACAACAAACCATGAATTAAGAACTAATTAAATATTACATTTAAAGTTTTGATAGTTTTGATAATAACATGATAATCACATCACTTTTAAATTCAACAAATTATTAAGAAAAACTCTCTTTTATATATATATTCCAACCTTTCCAAATAATATGAATTGGCCTTGGACAACAATCCTATTTGACCAATCATATTTACAAAGATAAACAAGATAAGGTGAATTCACATTTGTGATAACAAGTTTTAATTAAATTTAATTATTTTTATTTATTAAAAATAAAAATATTTATTCATAAAATAGTTTTTTATTTGAATTATAATTAAAAAATAATTTCTAATTATTTAATTTAATAAGCAACCTTATTTTTTTTATTATTAATTTTACTAATTATAATATCTAAAAGTACTTTTGACCAAAAATAAAATGAGAGTTTAAAACACTCCACAAGTGACATTTAATTCATTACAATTTACAATGCTATTTAAGCAATGAAGCTTACCTATAACCTTTAAAGCTTTTAAATAATCTGAATTGGTCTCGGTCAACTATCCTATTAATAAGAAAGTGTGAATTTATATTTTTGGAAACAAGTTGTATTTAAATTTAATTGTTTAGGTTTTTTTTTTTATAGATTATAAAGTCATTTATAAGAGAAATTAAATGTAGGTTGATATAATCCGCATCTTAATCAAATAAATTAATAAAATTAATATAAATAATTTATATTTAAAAAAAATTAAAATAATATATATATTAACTTTATTTTAAAAAAACAATATAAAAAAACAATTATTATTTTTATGAATAAAAGAAAATCATAAATTAATTACTACACATAATAATTTAAAAAATAATATACTCAATAATTTCAAAAATGATATATCATTTGGAAAATATCCGAGGAATTGCGGAAACAATATATTTCAATAATAAACATACTAACGGGTCAAACATATTCCACCAGTTTAATGTCGCACCATTATGGACACTGACCAACATCACTGTGTTTGACGGTCAACCTTTCATCATTTTGACAGTACACAATTATTATTATAATAATCAGTGTCAAAGATTGAGGTGTCCCTCTGGATCCATCGCCCATACCTTATGTCGTCTCCTACATATTCCCTTTCTTTTTTCGACATTCTTCAATATTTTTAACTGTATGGAAACATTGACGAAAACGAAAGAAGGGAGTATGGATCAGAATTGCAGTAGAGGGCTCTCCTTAGGTTTAGGTTTGAGTATTGGCACTGGAGCAACCACGAGTGACAAAGATCACGAGAACGTTTCTAATAGAAATGTGAATGGGCCTCCTGTGGAGTTAGATCTGTTTCCATTAGCCCCATTACTTCCTCCTGATCACTCAGGCTGCCGCACTTTGCCATGGGAGAAAACCTTACACGGGATCGGTATATTTCTGGCTTCTTTAACTCTTAATTAGACTAATCGTTCATCTCCATTAACAATTTCTTAGCACGGATTCACTTTTATAATTGACTTGCTAGGTAGCTTTTTTTTTTTGGTTATTTCGGATCATGTTGAGATAATCCTCTTTTACAGATCACGGTGGTGGTGATAGCGATAGATCAGCAGGAAAAGCGAAGGTACCTGTGTCACAGCCATCCGATGCTAACAAAATCCCTGTCTCCTGTTATTCCAACGAACACGCGGGAACCATTAATTTGTCGTCCTCCAACAGCACCGTTGATTCCAACGCGACCAACCCGGTGAGTGCGGATCACATGTTCAAGAGAAAGCAAGATGCTAGCGAGCAGAATGGGCGAGTTTGTTCATGGGCAATCAACGATGTAGCTGAGGAAGAGGGCTGTTCCAAGAAGCTCAGGCTGTCCAGAAATCAGTATGCTCTTTGGGAAGAAAGCTTCCTAAAGAACAGGGTCCCCGAATCTGTAAGTCTAATCATGCTATTTACTTACTAATTATTGCTCTTTCATTTGTGTTTCGTACACGTGATTTATACTTATGTAATTTCTCTTTCTTCGGCAGAAGCAAAAGCAAGCCTTGGCCTTACAGCTCAATCTCCACCCACGACAAGTTGAAGTCTGGTTCCAGAATAGGCGAGTAAGGTAATTTGCTGGTGCCCTTTATCGCCTCATTGTATTTTACATGTTAGCATTAACATTGGAAAGCCTCTCTTTCGAATCAACTGTTACATAATTTAGCGTGATTTCGAAATTTCTGCGGATGAAAACTTTGGATTTGCTGAAAACCCTATTTTAATGACAGCTTTATGTGGTCAAGTCACTATTTTTTTTGTTGAAAGTTTTTTGTTATACCTTTACTTTTATTAAATATGATGAATCTCTATTTCAGTTTATCGAAATTTTTTTGTTATACGTTTACGTTTATTAAATGTGGTGAATTTGTTTCAGAACGGAGCCCAAACAATCCGAACTGGACTGCGAGCTTCTGAAAAGGTGCAATGAGTCACTTGTAGAGCAGAACAGAAAACTACACAAAGAGCTGGAAGAACTAAGAGCTCTCGAGATGTCGTCTCCTCTCAGGCGTGCGGCAACCCTTACGATGTGCCCCTCCTGTAAAACAGTTTCAGCCGCCGACAATAACTCGCATTTCACTCTGGCGAAAGCTCGGTCTATGTTTATGCGCCGGGCACAATGAATTTTCGAGTATAGATCAGAGTATTTTTAGATGCATTCAAGATCAATCCATTGCATGTGTCGTAATTTGTTATGATAACACAGCTGAGCTTAGTTCACACTGTGAATCGATTTAAGGTTCGGTTAAAAGTTCTTCTTGTGAAACATTTTAGGATTTTGCTCAGTAATATCTTATACTAACACAGCTCGACTTCGTTTGCATCGTGAATCATATTAGGGTTTGGTTAAAAGTTCCTTTGCGAAACATTTTAAGATTGGGCTAATTTATATTTTGTATAAATGAAAGGGTTAAGATTTTGTTCATTGATGAAAGGGTAACTTTGTTCATTTGGTTATTTATAGATAGATTTTCTTGTCGGAATGGTTCATGTAAAAAAAAGTTAATTTATTTTTATATTATTTATGTAATGTTTTTATTGATTTTTATATTATTTATTAAGTGAATTAAGTTATAAAAAATATATAACAAGTGGTTGTATACATATTTATTGTAAATATTTTTTAAAATTCTGTTGATTGAAGTACATAACTTTTTATGTTAAATAATGAGATAGGAGGTGAGATATAAATGTTTTACTTAATACTTAATAATGTGTTACAATTGTTTAAAATTAGTTAAATATAATCAATTCTAAATAAATGAGATAAGATATAAATACTTTATTTAATAATGTGCCAAAATTGTTTAAAACTAGTTAAATATAACTAATTCCAATATATTTTATCTAATGAATAAGATAATAAGTGATAATAGTATGAAAATATATTTTATACTAGTTAGATATAAACCTTGTCAACTAGATGAGATAATTGTGATATGACTAATGTTTTTTTAATGAAGTAGATATTGTAGAAAACATTTTAGGTATATTTGTAGTTATTATTTCATTTTAGAATTTTGAAATAGTTTAAGTACCATAATAAATACATTTAACAATAAATTAGTAGCATTTTAGTTGACTAATAATTATTTCATGTACTTCATATTACTTATATATATTAGCAATTTGGATAGTATTTTGAGAGAATTTTTTTAATAGAAAATGTGTAAGATTAATATTCTAATTTGATTAAAATGAATAAAAATAAAAAAGTTTTAGATGAATATGTAGGTGAAGTTGTTTTTCTTTTATCATTTATCTAAAAGTTAATGAGAATTGAATATTTTTATTTAATTGTTGTTTTACATCTTCTATATTTAGATTTGAACAACATTGCAATATCAAAATATTGAGTTCTTTGTGGATTGAAATACATAAATTGTTGTTGGGCATGAGTCTCATTGCACATAAGTTACTTTGATGTATGTTTGTATATTGGGCGAAGACCCCATTGCACATGAGTTATGTTGATTAGTTAGATAGTTTGGGCATAAGCCGATTCATAGGTTTTATTATCATATGTGTGATTCTATATATTGGGCATGGACTCGGATCATCAAAGATTATGGTCGTTGTACGAGAAACTGATGCATTATGTGATTTACCTTAATGCATGTACTGACATGATTATTGTGATAAAATGTGCAGAAGACTGAATGCATGATTGAGTTTTATAATGTGTTGGGTGAAAACCCCGAAGCACATGAGTGATGAGATTTTGTATTTAGCGCAACCTGTGGAGCACAGGAGTGATTAGATTTTATGTTAAGTGCAAGCTTTGTAGCACATGAGTTAGGATATTTTTTGTTGAGGATAAAGATATGGAACACATGAATTATAAGAATTGAAAGTGTTGTGAATAATCAGTGGAGCATTCCAAATTGATGTTGATCATAAGCTATGGAGCATTCGATCAGTCCATTGTATCTCTAGGTGTATTATACAAGTACATCCTAGCATTAGTGTTGAGTGAGACGCTCCAGAAATGCACTAAGTGTAACTCCTAGTTTTTAACGTTGAGCTTGGGCTCTGAATAGCGCTAGGACTTACAAAAATTAAATTGTGTTGAGTGAGAACGACTGTGAAAAGCAATGACCTTATCCTACTTATTTTTAAGTTGATTAAATGAAATTTTGAATCTACTTCTCATCGAGTACTGAAGAACTACCACGATACACTAGTTAATCCAACATACAAGGAGGATCTAGAGCTACCTAAGTTAGTTGACCAACCCTAACTAACACCTTGATAAAAGAAATAGTATAAAGATAATCAAAGCATGAGGTAAATGAGATCATGTTACATGATGCATAATTAAATGTTAAACAATAATATATATATAGTTCATATGTATTATGAATAAAAGAATAAGTATATATATTAAATGTAAAGAAATAATAATAACTTTAGATAATGAATAAAGAGTATGTATTTATGATTTATTAAAATGATTAAATAAATATTTAATCCTAAAGAGTCAAATTAGGAACTAGTAAAAGAGTTCCTAAGTCAAGAAAACCAATTATTAAATCCACACAAATCAATTAAATATTATTTTCAAGAAAGTAATGGACTCTTCATCTAAGTGAAGTTACAACTGCCATTTTTCCTAAAGATTGTCTATAAAGACCCAAGCCAAGGAAGGCTTGGGGATCCAATCTGATTTGATCATTATTATTTTTCCTAGGTAATTTTGGAGAGCAATTTTTCAAAAGCAAGCAATTTTATACAGAACCTCATATTCCAAATAGGAGAAGCATCACCCTTAGGAGCTCTAGACTACTTGCATGTTGGAACTAGATCAGGGGGGATTTGTATTTGAACTAGGAATGGTTTCGGGTCATGGTTAGAAGGAACATGGTAGTTCACAAGTTATCTGGTTAATATATCTAAGGTGAGAGGTAAATCATTTTTATTAATTAAGTGTGTTTAAGCATGCATGATTTGTGCCATCAAAAAAATTGAATAGTTACAGGTATGAGGATTCTTCCCTTTTAAAAGTTCTATAAGTCATGTTTACATATTTTTACTTACAATATTTATTCTCTCAATTGAAGAGTTGCAAATTTTACTTCCGAGTTGTTTATATGTTTCAAGTTATATTTATTGCATATAGTATAACTCAAATTTAAATTCTAGATAGAATTCTAGGGTTAAACAACTATGATATTTATATATTTAGTTCGGAAATTTATGTTAGAATTTGTAACCTAGATTAAAACCCTAGCTTCTAGTTAAAACTTAAAAAATACAACCTTAGTTATGACCTAGGTCACACATTAAAATAAACGAGATATTTATAAATCTAGATAAGTAGACCTAATAATAAACTTGAACTCATTTATTCCTAAACTAAACATTATTTAAACTCTACTTAAACATTAAAATAAATATTAAATAAATAAATTTCAAACGTAGAGTTGAGAGATCAAATTCCCTAAATTACCAACTCAAAAACTTAATAATACATCACAGTACTTCGAGACTGCATATTGCCACCAAACGCATCATCCCAATACATAATTACTCATAAATCTATTACCATTTAAATTAAACAGAACATTATAATAACATTGTAAAAAAATTTATAAAACAACTATAAAAAATACCAAAGGTGTGAATGCCAAGAGCCTATCCACGTTTCTTTCAAATTATACTATTAAAATACTAATACTTCTAAACATTATCTAACACTACCGAGTAATCAAATCCTATAAGGATTGGCTACCAACAATTTTTTTTTTCCAAACAAAGTATAACCACAAAACCTGTCTAATAAATTACAATAAAACAAATAACATCCAAAATAAACAGAGTCCATCCCCAAACGCATCATGTTGGTGGATTTCCAAGAATTAAACCATGATAATTACCACATACAAACACATTAACGAAACATGGGATTACAACTTTCAACACAATTAAAGTATCTATGAACCTATGATTGAATCCTGTAAATACAAGCTAAAATACTCAAACACATTACAGGATGTTTTATTTCACGCAAGGTTTATTCCTTGTAGGCTTCCCGCAATTTATTAAAAATGTTTCATATAAACTACAGAACAGAGCTACACTCTTTCCCAATAAATTACATACACATACACGAATTGTTCCATTAAATAAAACTATATCTATACACGCTGCATTACAAATGCAAGGCCTGGGCCAAGTTCTTATGGATTCTTGTGGAAGGATGAAAAAATAAAAAATCAAAGAGAACTACATTCTCATCAACCAAACACACCCATTAAAACCTCATTTATTCACCATTAACATCATTTATCAAGCCATGGAGACACATGTGCCATTGTAGAGAAATGACACTAAAAACTTAAATAAACACATTACAAGTTTACAGAGCTATTTACAAAACACAAATGGAAATTCTATTAGGATTTATTTACAAACAAAAGTCCATTTCATAGTAAATGGTAAACCAAACACACAAAACCAAGTCTCTTTTTTTAACTATTCAAATTTACAATTACACATCCATGCGAAGGATTTACACAGTCGCTTTTACATAATGCCAAAACAAGTTGAATAAACCCCAACATTCAACCAAAAAACAAGTAGTGAATGCATTACACTAGACATCTCTCAGACCCAGTATCAAAACCCTTTAACAAAACCAGCAAGTTCAAACGTATGGGTACATGCCCATTTCCATTCATGGGGCTTACCAATAATGGTCGTGCAAGTAACCCAACCGATGTGCCTCCCAAAAATGCAAAGTGCCCACACTATTCTCACTTACAACAATAAAAAAAAAAAAAACTCAATTAGAAGTATGAAATAATGACTCTAAACCAATCCAAAATCAAAGGTGCATTCATAGGAATAGTGCATACTTGCCAAACAAGCTCAAGGTAGTCTGGTTTTCCTGCATGGATGTGCAGCTACCACGTGGAGGGTGAGGCCTCCCTCCAAACAACACTAAATAACAAAGAAATGACTTCAAAACCTTAACACAATGCATAAGGAAAGCATCCTGCGAAAACAAAGGTGCATTCAATCCGCCAACCTGAGCGCCATCTCCATGAAATTTGATACCCATAAGTCTATAGTGTGGCTTCACACTTCTTTCCACCATATTAAAACCCATCACCATATTTTGTTAAACCCTCTCATAATACGATTTTCCTAGGTATTTACCATAAGTTTCAATGGTATGCGTTATTCCATAACAAAACCCCTCCACATTAAAGATCAAGGATAAAAATTTTACAACAAAGGTTTTAAACCTTCATCACATGGTTATAAAAAAATGCTTATAACATAATCCATTTTCACCATAGTTGTAACATATAGGATAGGATTAGGAGCCTTTGACCTCTTTTAACTTTTGAGCATAGAAATAGCGTTGTTTGGGTGTGGATTGCTATTGATGTTAGGATGTTTTTTTCCACGTTCACAAGACTAAGTTCACTGGTGAAATCACCTGCAGAGGAATATAAACACATGCATTAGTTGATGATGAACTAAGTAAAACCCATAGCATAGGAAACTTACCTTTCCAAGAGGACCTTTAAGGGATAGAGCCCCGCCACTCCACCCCTTCACATACAGAGGTAAGTCACCCTATTCATAAAGAAAACTAAATAATTAAATACATGTAAATGAAAGTAAGAACATAAATCAGAGTAAGTATCGACAATGTCAATAAATAAATATAGACAGGAAAAGTAATTTTATAAGCGCATTTAAATGTACAAACACTAATGGGCTCTACCAAACATTTGTTGCAAAGATAAACATTTCAAAAGTCTATTTGAAATTTTTGTTTAAACCAATAGAAAATTATTGTTACTAAATATTTGAATTGCAGGATATAAAAGAACAGTCCACATCATGAATACAAAAGAAGACAATGGCCGACATCGAAATATGAATTCCCCAACACGGGAATAATAACTGGTAGTAGAATTAAAATTTGATATAATTAAAACCATATAGATTCGACTAGAAGGCTTCCAAGGCTTCAAAGATGATAATATGAATGAAATAACAGAGCAAAATGAAATCAATGAAGATTTACTTTAGAACATTATGGGAGGAAGCCGTCATGGACAACCTACCCATTCCACCAATCGAAATAAAGAAAATGATCATCACAAATGGCCCAAGAGCCCAAGTGAAGGGAGAGAAGAAGAGCACACAATTGAGCTTCTAGAAAGAGATTGTCATAGTCTTTCTAGTGATATTTCACTTTCTCCTTGCAAAAAGAGGAAGAAAACCTCCAAGGAGAATTTCTAAAGATAAAATCCCCAACCTATGAAGGATAGATGAATACTGAGGAGAGAGATCAAGAATGGCTTCTAGGTATGAGCACAGGTACTTCTCTTAGTGAACCTCTCACATAGCACATGCGATCATGGGATATTAAAGAATACCCTTAACTTTGAGAGATATTTACTTAAACTCTTTTTGTTGAAACCCCCTCCCAATACTTAAAACATCCTCCCCACCCCTTTTTATACCTCAATCCTTATAAACCACCCTACCCACCCCCACCTTAAACCCCTCATCCCCCCAATACCTGTAATAGATTGGTTTGATTTTTTATAATTTTAAAACCCACAATATGAACTAACATGATAGGATATTGGTAAACAAGTGAAGCACCTGTGGGTATCATAAAATAATTTCGAGTACAAAACTACTCTGCTGAAATGAAATCCCATCTAGCCATCTATAATATAAATGGAATAGAAGCTAGATGGTGGAGAGACCTAAAGCATACAAACAAGGATGAGGTAAAAGAAATCAGATGGAGTAACTTTTGCAGAATATTTCAGGAGAAATACATGTGTGAGAGATTCTTTGAGAGGAAAGTGAAATAATTTCATGATTTAAGGATGGGATCCATGACCATGGATGAATTAATTAACATATTTTTGGAACTAT
This sequence comes from Pseudotsuga menziesii, assembly GCA_001517045.1. NCBI lineage: Eukaryota > Viridiplantae > Streptophyta > Pinopsida > Pinales > Pinaceae > Pseudotsuga > Pseudotsuga menziesii. The sequence continues at coordinate 61,475 of LPNX011008938.1, read as the reverse complement.
TAAATTACATGCCTTACATAAAGGATGAGAAAGTGAATATACAACAATTTTTAGGATGTCTTCCTCCCAATTTTCGAGTGAGAATTTAGTTTGACATGCCCAAAACATTGGAAACTGCCTAACACAAATCTAGGATTTGTTACGAGCATGGAAAACTTAGGAAGGATAACATAAATAGAAGTCGAGACAGGTCTAGGACCTTCTCGAACAACCACAGACCTAGTTTTAAACCACCACCCTACATAAAACAGAATAATAGTTTTCTAGCCAACAGAAACTTCAACAAGACATGTACAAAGCCAAATGTTCCTGCAACAAATACCAATTGACCAACAACATGCATAGGAGCCAAGGTTGTCCCACTGCAAGTTAGTTGTTGGAAATGTCAAGGACACCATTATGTCAAATATTGTTACCAAACAAGACTAGTGGAGTATTACACAATCTACAGGAATACCCAACATTAGAGGACATGGCTAGCACAATGAGGATCTATGCAGCACTTGATGGTCGACAATGTAATATCCTGAATTTTGGACCTAACTCTTATGGGAATGAGACCTATTGATTATGATGTTACCTTAATGTTTTTTTTATATACTCGGTCGAAGACCATGTTGCATATGAACATGATGATTTCTTTCATATACTGGGTGTAAGACAATGGCATATGATATATATATATATATATATATATATATATATATATATGTTTGCTTATGTTGGGCATGGACCCTGAAGCACATGATTGATGAGATGTTTTGTGTTCAGCGAGGATCTATTGAGCAAATGGGTAAATTGATGTTTTGTGTTGAGCATGAAGCTATGGAACACATGAAAAGATAATTTGGAAGTGTTGGGAATTTAAGACCTAGAGACTTCCATGTTTATGTTTAGCATAAGCTTTGAATCATCGGACCCTTGGCCATTGTATCCTTAGGTGTATCCTACAAGTACATCCTGGCATTAGTGTTGATATAAAAGCTCTGGAATTGCACTAAGTTTGTAACTCCCTATTTTTAGAGTTGAGTATGGGATCTGGTAAGCGTTAGGAGTTACTGAAAAAGAATTAATGATTCCTGAGTGAAAACGAACCAAGAAAAATATTGATCGCATCTAACTTACTTATAAGTGATTAAATGAAATTTTGAATTTCTCTATTCTCATCAAGTACCGAAGAACTACCATGTTATATGAGGGAATCCAACATGCAAGGATGTTTAGAGTTTCCTAGCCTAGTAGACCTAACCATATACCTAATGACCTTAATGAAGAAAGTGTCGTAAGTCTAGGGATCACAATATGTGAGACCCTAATACAAATGTTAACATAGTAATATATTATTATATATTTTATATAGAGTAGGTATAAAGAGTACACCTAGTAATAATATTAATAATGTAAGAAAGAAGAAATTGTTCCATCTATTACTATTATTACTAAGATAAAGTTTAAATATTATAATACCTATAAAAGTCCAATTAGGAACTAGTTGAAAATTACTAAGTTAAAATATTAAAAGTACTAAATTAAATAAAAAGGGTTAAATCAAGAAATGAAATGATTCTTGATTTAACTTCCACTTTGACTAAAACATCTGTCTATAAAGTCCCAAGCCAAGGAGAGGCTTGGGGATTTATTCCATCACTTTGGATTCATTTTTCTGCGTGGTTATTCTCAAGAGATTTCATTGCGAACATTTTTCCTAAGAGGAAATAGGAGAAGTGATCCATATCTGATATACGAGTTAGGGAAGCCTTACCTTAGGAGCTCTAAGCTACTTGCATGTTGGAAACCAGCTCGGGGGGATCTGGATTTAAACTAGGAATTGTTTCGGGTCATGGTTGGGTGGAACGCTGTATTTCCCAAGTGATTGAGTCATCTATACAAAGCTCGGATATACCTATGAATTATTAATGCTCGGTAACTGAGTGTGTAGGTTTTAGCTATTAAAGGAGGTTCACTTTTCAGGTATGAGATTTTGAACTGCCCATTACATTTCCTAGAATAAGTGTTGGCTAGATTATGCAATTGTTTATATTATAGGTTCTAATCCTATATGCTTTTGTTTGTCCCTCACAAATTCTTTTAGGGTTTACATTTTAAATTATAAACCCTAGGATGTAATTTATTTCTTGTGCTATAATTATCAAAGGTTTTGTTCTTTCGGTTTTACTTCTATAATTTAATATATGTTCAACCCTACTTAAGTCCTTGATAAAAGAAATAGTATAAATCTAATAAAAGCATCAGGTAAATGAGATCATGTTACATGGTGCAGAATTAAATGTTAAACAATAGATATATATAGTTCATATGTATTAAGAATAAAAGAATAAGTATATATATTAAATGTAAAGAAATAATAATAGCTATAGATAATGAACAAAGAGTCTATGTATTTATGATTTATTAAAATGATTAAATACATATTTAATCCTAAAGAATAAAATTAGGAACTCGTAAAAGAGTTCCTAAGTCAAGAAAACTAATTATTCAATCCACACAAATCAATTAAAGATTATTTTCAAGAAAATAATGGATTCTTAATCTAGGTGAAGTTTTAAAACAACTTCCCTTTTCCCTAAGATTGTTTATAAAGACGCAAGCCAAGGTAAGGCTTGGGGATCCAATGTGATGTGATCATTATTATTTTCCTATGTAATTTTGGAGATAAATTTTCCAAAAGCAAGCAATCTTATATAGAACCAGATATTCCAAATAGGAGAGGCCTCCCCTGTAGGAGCTCTAGACTACTTGCATGTTGGAAGTAGCTCTGGGGGATCCGGATTTCAACCAAGAACAGTTCTCGGTCATGGATCAGAGAAACGTGGTAGTTCCCAAGTTATCCGGTTAACAAATATAAGGTTAGAGGTAAGTGGTTTTTTATTAATTTTGTGTGTTTAAGTGTGCAGGGTTTGTTCCATTAAACAAATTGAATAGTTACAGGTATGAGGATTCTTCCATTTTAAAAGTTCTATAAATCATGTTTACATATGTTTACTTATAGTATTTATTCTCTTGATTGAAGAGATGCAAATTTTACTTTCCAATTGTTTATATGTTTAAGGTTATATTTATTGTGTATAGTAAATGTGGTATTTAAACTCTGGTAGAATTATAGGGCTAAACAATTATCACATTTATATGTTTAGTTCAGAAATTTATGTTAGAATTTGTAACCTAGATTCAAACCCTAGCTGCTAGTTAAAACTTAAAAACTACAACCTAAGTTACATCCTAGGTCACATATATTAAAATAAAATAGATATTTATAAATATAGATAAGTAGACCTAATAATAAACACACTAATTTATTCCACTCATTTATTCCTAAACTAAACATTATTTAAACTCTCCTTAAAAATTAAAAAGAATTAAATAAACAAATTGCAAAAGTATTGATAAACAATTGGTCGAGAGATTGGATTCCCTAAATTACCAACTCAAAACCTTAAAAATATATCACAGGTTGGAATATTGTATATTTCCAGCAAACGCATCATCCCAATACATAATTACTCATAAATCTATTACCATTTAAATCAAAGAGAACATTATAATAATGTTGTAAACTAATTTATAAACAACTATAAACAATAACCAAAGGTGTGAAGTTCGAGAGCCTATCCACATTTATTTCAAATCATACTATTAAAATACTAATACTTCTAAACATTATTTAACACTTCCCAACAATCAAATCCTATAAGGATTTCTTGCCAACCATTTTAATTTTCCAAACAAAGGATAACCATGAAACTTGTCTAATAAATTACAATAAAACAAATAACATCCAAAGTAAACATAGTCCATCCACAAACACATCGCGTTGGTAGATTTCCAAGAATTAAACCACGATAATCACTACATACAAACAAATTAATGAAAAATGGGATTACAACCTTCAATACAGTCAAAGTATCTACGAACCCAGGATCAAATCCTGTAAATACAAGCTAAAATACTCAAAAATTTTATTAGATACATTATTTCATGCATGTTTTATCCCTTATAGGTTACCCACGATTTATTAAAAATGCTGCATATAAACTACATAATAGAGTTACGCTCTTTCCCAACAAATTACATACACGGACACTAATTGTTTCATAAAATTAAACTATATCTACATAGGTTTCATTACAAGTGCAAGGCCTATGCCAAGTGCTTACAATTGCGTGTAGAAGGATGCCCAAATAAAAAATAAAACAGAGCTACATTCTCATCAACCAAACGAATCCATTAAAACCTCATTTCTTCACCATTCACATCATTTATTAAGCCATGGAAATGGATGTTCCATTGCAGATCAATGGCACTATTAATTTAAAGAAACACATTACCAATTTACAGAGCTATTTACAAAACAAAAACAAAAATTCCATTAATTGTTATTTAAAAACCAAAATCCATTTCATAGTAAATGGTAAACCAAACACACGGAGCCAAGTCTAAGTTTTTTAACTAGTCAAATTTACAATTACAAATCCATTCAAAGGATTTACATAGTCACATTAACATAATTCCTAAAAGAGTCGAATAAACCCCAACATCCTACCAAACAACAGGTAGTGAATGGATTACAACATACATCTTCGAGACCCAGCATTGAAATCCTTTAACAAACCCAGCAAGTTCAAATGTATGGGTACATGCCCATTTCCATTCATGGGGTTTACCAGGAATGATCACACAATAAAGCCAACAACTCTACCTCCCCAAAACGTAAAGTACCCACGCTATCCTCACCTGCAACAACAAAAACAAAACTCGATCAGAAGTATGCCAGAATGACTATAAACCAAATAAAAATAAAAGGTGCATTCATACGAATAGTGCATACCTGCCAAACGAGCTCAAGGCAATCTCATTGTGTTGCATGGATATGTAGCTACCACTTGGAGCATGAGACCTCCCTCCAAACAACAACAAATACCATAGAAATTACTTCAAAACCCTAAGACAACACATACGACATGCAGTCTGCGAAAACCAAGGTGCATTCAATGCACCAACCTGGTTACCACCTCCATGAAATTCGAAACACATAAGTCTATAGTGTGCATTCAAACTTCTTTCCACCATATTAAAACCCATCACAATATTTTGGAAAACCATCTCATAATACGATTTTCCTAGGTATTTACCATAATTTTTGGTGGTATACATTATTCCATAATAAAATCCTTCCATATTAAAGATTAAGAATAAAAGTTTTACAACCAAGGTTTTAAACCTTCATCACATAGTTCGAAAAACATGCTTATAACATAATCCCTTTTCACCATAGTTATAAGTTATAGGATAGGGTTAGGACCCTTTGAACTCTTTTAACTTTTGAGCATAGGAATAACATTGTTTAGGTGTGGATTGTTGTAGATGTTGGGAGATTTTTTTTCCCATGTTTACAAGACTAAGTGCATCGACGAAATCACCTACAAAGGAATATAAACACATGCATTAGTTCATGTTGAACTAAGTAAACCTCGTACCATAGGAACCTTACCGTTCCAAGTGTACCTTTACGGGATATAACCCCTCACCTCCACCCCCTTACATACAGAGGTAAGTCAGTCTCTTCATAATGAACAATAAATAATTAAATACACGTAAAATGAAAGTAAGAACATAAAACATAGTAAGTATTGACACTATCAATAAATAAATATAGAAAGGAAAAATAATTTTATAAGTGCATTTAAATGTAGAATAGTAATATGTAGACATCAGCCTCATACAGGAAAAAAACCCAAATAAAAAAGAAGAGAAAACTTAGGTTTAGTTCTATGAACAAAGTTTTATTCCGCAGTAAGAAAATGAAGATGTCCTTAAGATCTAGGAGTTTATTATCCTACAAAATTTTTTATTTTATTTTATGGATTTTAGGGACATTACGATTTGTAACATGAGCTATGATTTTCTTAATTATCTCATGGAAAAATTAATTAATTAATGTAACCCACCTAGAAACAAGAACATTTTATGTTGTGAAAATACATCACTTTAAAAGTTATTGTAAATTTTATGTTGTTGACCACAGACGGTCAAAGATGACTTTAATTGAATATTTTATTATTTAATAATTAAAAGAAGAGACACCTATCCAAAGAGGAATGTTCAAGAGTGTTCACTGACTGACTAGGAGGAATGACATGGTGTATAAGGAAGAAATGACAAATGGAAGCAACAAAATTCATTTTCTAGCTCATGCAGGAGAAAACTTCCCTATAATTGTGGTCATGTTCCGAAGAAAGGAGGAACTAAGCAGGTGGCTAATTAAATGGAAAATGACCCAAATACCTAGGAAAGCACATATATACCCATCGAATGACCAGGAGGCTCACTACATTCTACACACTAGAACCTCGTGGATTGTTGCACACTGAAAATTTATGCACAAAAGAGGAATTCGATGAGGGGAAAGCTAAGTTACAAAGAGGAAAACACAAGTTTATACTCATTATATTCATCGTGGTGGTTTAGTGAATAGGATCATGGGTCCTAAAGAAAGTAATATTGGCTACTTTCAGGAGATGCTTGGGAGGAATTGTCTTCTTTGGATGTTTTGTCTCCTTTGAATGTTTACAGGTTCTATACTCTTCTGGTTTATTATCTTTAATTCATTTTTTGTTTATTTCTGAAATATTTTATGAATGATGAAATTTTCCCCAACTATTATTGTTTTCGAAATAAAGTTGGAAAGTTTTATTTCCTATAAATTACAAATTAAGTACATACGAAATGGATTCTACCGCTTAAACAAATTTTCATAGTAGAATTGGTAGACTATATTTTATTATTATTTAGAAAGAGTATCATAATATATATAGCTTCACCTAATATTAAGTATTGTACATATATAGTAAATGATTGGTATTCCTTTGTATTTCTTATAAAATCATAGAGAATAAGCCAAGAAGCTTAACAGAACTATCATCGTTTTTAACCAAAAAATGAATTATTTTTACAGTTAGGGCTTGTTAGATTTAATTGCAGTGAAACCCCAAATCAAATTATAACTAGCCAAAGAAATCATAGATTTAGAGTTAAAAATGATATGGCTTCCAGTTGAGGGTTCGAGACCCATTAAAAAACAAAATACATATGAATATTAATATTTACCCAATATCAATTTCACATAGCTGAAGGGATTGTTATTTTAATAATTACCAAGTATCCATTTCACACAGCCGAAATGCTTATCATTTCAAAAAAATGATTTAGGGTTAAATACTTCCCATTAACCTAGTTTCGATCTAATTGTAAATTCAAAATTCTTTTATATAATTTATAATAGGGTTTGTATAGTAATTATAAAAAAGAAAAAACTTTCCTATTTAAGGATTTTAACACAGGTTGAGGGTTTGAGGCCTGTAAAGCTAAAAATTCCAAGTAATTGATAAAGTAACTAAAACCTAGAGCAAAAAAAAAAACACCCTAAGTCCAACTTAGCATCAACGAAGTATAGGTTGTAACCATTTCTAAAAACAAGCATGGTGTCTTTTAACAAAAGCATGAATACAGTAATTGTAACCAAGCAACACATTTCCTTCACATAATAATAAAAAATATATTAATTACAGACTAGTAAAGAGAGCTAATCGAGGAATTTAAACAAAATCGTAGAGACTATATTTCTTTAAAGTCTGCTACGATTTACAATAATATTTTCAATATTTACAAAATGACCGTAATACAACTTCCCACACATACTCCATGATATGTAAACAAAAAGAGGGGTTATCTCTGTATAAACCCCTATCATATCTTGCAAGCTTATAAACAACTTATATCTCTACCATTAATAAGAGCATTTACCAGCAAATAGAGGAGGCATGTTGAAACCCTTGTATTCTCCTAAACAAAGATAGACCCAAAAGGAAACTTTGTTCCAGATTTCATTTCACACCATATACCATCAAGGACCATAGGTCTTACAAGAACCTTTTTGACGTGAGTTACTGTCGACCGAGCTCACTCTTCCAAGACAAGTAGCAACCATGAAAAGTCAAATAAAAAAATAGAGGTTAAACTTTTGATTTTGACATTATAAAATAAAATTATAGCAAACTGGAAAACAAACTTTGAGAAAGAAAAAATTACCCATCTTTGTGAAGGGTCAAGGCATGGAGTTGAATACTATTGGTGTGGTGATAAACAAAATGTTGGAGTGTGATGTTGGAGTTCACAGATTCGAGTGATGGAAGGGAGACTTCATCTCTCCTCACTAGTCCCAAAACGCAGAAGAGTATGCCGAAGAATAAACCCTTTAATTTTTTGTTAGGGTTTTATCCCCTTTTTATAGCAGGATGGCACCACAAAGCCTTTCCATATGGGCATTTTAATTCTTTTCACCCACCTCCACACGGATCAATTGTTTTGACACCCACTCTCTATAGTTTAGAATAATTTTTGTTACTATGAAAATAATTGTATAACTAAGTTAAACTATGGTCAAATCTTAATTTAAATTAATCAATTCACAGTTGTGGTGCAAAATCTTCTTTAAACTATTTGTTTTCCCTTTAGCCATGTTAGTGTCATCTTGGTACTTATTTACTTTTCGCTCCTTAGTTGTTTAGGAACACAAGGGGTCTAATCCTTCTTTGTGAGACACCTGCAACACTACAAGGTTAAACAATGCATTAGCTTACATATGCTAAGTAAGAGCTATAACCCTGTAACCCTAGCATCGAAATAGGGCTTGTAAGCAAATATTAAAACATGGTGAAACCATACTTATGGATATACAAGATAAGAACACAAATTTTAACTTACGACAAGGCATGCATAACACATTAACTTTTGAAAACAAGTAAATTTATAATAATACTTAAAACATGTATAGTGTTATATGATTCATAATTGAATTTGTCATATTCGAGTTGCTAAGTTTTAGTATTACATGATTTTCTCTATAGGCTAAGTTCTAGGTTGAAAATGGAATGTAGGGTTTGTAATAATTCTTAAAAGCTATGTGAAATGAGATAAGGTATTATTTTGATCTAGACACTCTGTAACACTTTTTTTATGAAATTTTGGAGTTGTTACAATTACCAGCATAGATCCATCTAAAAGGGGATCTACCAAGCATCGAAAGGGATCAAATATCTCAAGGTGCAACCCCTTTTTTTGAGTTGAAATGTTGAGGAAATGTGTAATCCAGTGTTTATGATTTTAGTTTATTTTATGTTGTTTTATATATGTGCAATTCTAAATAATTTAAATTTAATTTAAGCCTACATGTTATTTGTAATAACATTTTATTATTTTTTTTATAAAGGACTCATGTCAACTCTAGGATGAACATGGAATGAGTTACACATCTCTCCCCTACTATGTTGTAGAATGCACCTCTTCCATACAATCATGTATTATGCTTTGTTGAATGAATAATATAATATAAATAAACTTTCAAGTGCATTCTTAGTGGTTATTTCATTTTAGAAGCTCGATACAGTTCACTATTAATACTACATAGATTTAATAGCCTTTCCTTAATGAGTAGGATACTATTTATTAATGGTATATAAAATTTATTTGATACAAGACATTAGATGTTATCATTTTTAAATAAATCAAATAATTATTATGTTTCATGCTTTGTTGAATGAATGAATGAACTAGTATAAATAAAATTTACAATGACATTTTTAGTAAAATTTATTTGATTTTATAAGTTGGAGATACTTCACTCATATCACTACATAGGTTTAATAATTATAAATTTGAACCAATTGTTAATAGTTTGTTAAAATTCCTTTAAGTACTAGTTAGATATAGAGAATTTCAAGTAAATTTTTTTTTTTCGAATGAGCCATAATTTATTTAATGAGTGGGGTTATAGTTGATAGGATCATGTCAAAATTGCTTTATGTTAGTTACATAGAGATAATTTCAAATATATAACAGATTTTTTTTCACTAATGTTTTGTTTAATGAGTCAATTAAAAAAAATCTAGCTACATTTTGTTTGTGAATATTTGATTATAAGAGCATTTAGAGTTCACCAATATTAATACATAGATTTAACAAGAAAATATTGAAGTATTTGTGTTACTCTTACATTAATAAATATTATATTGTATTTCAAATTTCTTATAAACATTAAATCTTATTAGTTGTTTGGAATTTATATATTAAAATAACTAAAATTTAGGGTTTAAAAGAAAATACCTAGATGTGAGTGCCTACTTGCTTGAACAACAACATAGGGGGCCTCACAATGAGAGGTAGAAACATTACACCCTCAATACATGGCCCTCTATCGCCCCCCCCCATGCAACAGTTAAGACTCATTCACTACGAGGAGGATGGAAACCTAGCTGGTGAAGGAAAAATGGTTTGACAATTAATATCTCCATCCAACAATGATCAAACATTCATATCTAGTGATGGAAGAGACACCTTATAGTCACATATGGCATTAGAAGAGACACCCCTGCATTAAATTCCCTTATATGTATTTTTAACTGATTCATGTGTCTTGCAGGATTAAGGAAAGGGAACAGGATTCCCTTGGGCTCATTCTCCTTCTCATGGGGGTTATTAGCAAGTATTGCTTTTTATCTTCCTGGCTCACCACTTTTACCTACATCAACAGTATAGGGAACATGATATTATTAGTAGGATCAGTACCCAGTCTCCTCCTATTCATTTCACCTTGTGTTTAGAGGGGAACCTACAACATTTCATTCCATCCACCATGTCTCGACAATGTGGCACCTCTCGTTGTGGTAGCAGAGGATATGGCCGTGCTCAACGTGATATGGCATATATGATGGAAGAGGGTTCTAAAACCAATGTATCCATGCATGTGAGAGTCTTGATTGAGGAATGGGAATCCCACCTGTTTCCCAAGCACTTGGCTATAGGTAAAGGAGGTGACCAAATAAATCACTCTTGGCTCATAAAAAACATGATGGGAACCTTAATGGAGGAAATGGTAAGTAATTAGAACTATACTTGCATCTCTGTGCTCTCTTCAAATACCAAACTGATTGAACTTGATTCCCAACTCAACAGGATGGACGCGACTTCTGCTCGGAAATGATTAGCCATTGTGATTTTAGCTACAGGATATGTTGAAGAGGGAAGTAGTAGTGTTATTGGGGGACTATCACTAGATAGGATATCAGTTCCTATGATGGATACAATGATGAAAAATCCCTTCCCAATGACATCCACTATCACACCATTGATCAACAAGCGCATCCACTAAGATGAGGTACATGTCCAAAAATATTATCCTCTTCTTGCCAAGCTATCAGACACTACTGTAGAAGAATATTTCTAGGGGGTTTCCACATCCTAGAGCAAGTTTGTCCTCCCTATTTTGTTTCTAATGAAGACTCAGAAGTTGGCTCAGCCTATCACTCATTCCACCTTCTATTTTAAATTTTTCTGTTTTAATTTTCTTTCCAAGCTCCTATTTTATGAGTCTCTAAACAATACAAGAATAAATTTTGCGTTTACATTTTGACCCCCATCGGTTGATGGCTTTTTTTCCATATTTATGTAAGACAAGTCCATAGTGTTGACTGGTTGTGTGGGTCACTCCTTTGGTTTAGACCACCCCAAAATTTTGTTAGTGATGTAATTTTTGATGTTTTTTTGTTTCAAAAGCTTAATACAATTTGTAGACTTACGAAAAAAAAGAGTTTAAAATAAAATTAAAATACTATACAAAGGCGCCTTTTCACAAAGCTAAGGGAACTTTTAGATGCAATAATAAATGTAAAAAACATGCTCAATTTTTTGAAAACATAACATGTACATGTTTATTACATCTAGCAATGTGTAGGCTTCATCCTTCTATGGTGAAGACCATTGAAGATAGGAAAAAGATGAGTTAAGAAATAGGTACACATTTATATTAGATGAAACATGTACATGATATATTGAGCATAAAAGAGTACCTGATTTATATAACATGTTCTGTTTCCCGATTCATCCCACTTTCCTCTTTTCCTCCATAGTAGCATGAATAGTCAAATTTCATTGTCCAAATGGTCAAATCATGAATGTGATCAAGGAGCATTGAAGGACCATCTTGCATTGACGAAATCAATCTCCTCCATATCAGGTAGTTTCATCAAAAACCTTCTAAATAAGGGTGACTGCACAAAGTTGAGGGACATTTTAGATGCAATTGTATATTCAAGCCAATGATTCAAGATCTATAAAATATAAATCATCCCAAGCAATGTCGAACCTACGAAAAATAGTCACAAGATAGTAAATATGCTTTCCAATTAGGATAATTAAGTAAAACACATGTTATTTATGTTTACTTAAAACACACACATGTTATAGTGTCCAAAAATGTGCATGCATTGTGTAAAATATGATTTATGCTTAAAACATGTCATTACCACCATTTTATTCATAACAACATGCATTAACATCTTCGGGATGACCAAAACAAGCAAGGGTGAACGTGATTTGGGTAGTAAAGGAAAACAAGCTCCACCTTTGGATCAATATCTTCATTGTGAGGTATTTACACCAAATCATGTCATTCTAGTTTCCCTACTTTTAATAATTTATATTGTTAGATTTTTAACATTAATATAGCATAACGTTAGGATATTTAACTGAGAGAACACCAAGCACAGAAATCAAACACAAGAGACAATGAACACAGTGCTTTTCCTCGAGGAAACCTTAAATGGAGAAAACCCCACAACTTCCTCAGAGATAGAATCAGCACCAAAAGTGAAACCCAAAAATGGTAAGATGATCTTCCAACAGCAGTAACCTCTTTCTTCCTTACCCTAGTGTCTTTTTCTTCCTCAGCTATGTGCTACAACTGAGTGTGTGTGAGTATGTGATAAATAGAGAGGTTAGCTCTCTATTTATTCTAATTCTTAACTTGACTAAACCCAACTAGGGCTGAATTCACTAGGTGAGTCTAATAATCCTAGTGCCCCGAAACTGTGGGGACTTTAACCCTTAGACAATAGGAGGGTTACCCACCTTAAATTGACATGACTTATTTACATTATAGAAACTCCCAATGGGAACCTCAGGGCATGACATGAATCATGTACATTACAAATACATCTCGAAATAAACATCGGGTTACAATACATAAGAAATACAAGTGAATACATTCCAAAGTTACAATTACATCAACACTCCCTCTTAACTAGGAAGGTATTCTCTCGACACAATTTATCAGCACAAGTCTTCTTCTCTGTATCATCTGGATCATTATCGAGCCTCATCATATTCATCTTCAAGTCATCTCTTTCTTCAAGTCATCTTCATCTAAATCTAGATCATCATCATTGGATCTGGATCATCCCTCGATCTAGATCATATCTGGAGCATCATCACTGGATCTGGATCATCCCTCGATCTGGATCATCTCTGTTGGATCATCATAACTATATCTTCACGGGTTCTATCTCATGATTCTTCTTGTCACATGAAGTTCTACAGAGCCAGCCCTTTTTCATGCTGGTTGTAGGCCTAGCCTCTGTGTAGGTCTTCTTCCAGCACTTATAGCTGACCCTAAGTCAGAAGGGCCCACCCAACACTTATATATGATCATGTAGGAACCAATCCTATAATCATATTAGAAAGGCATGCCCAAAACTCACATCTGACCATGTGGGAACACCTCCCACAACCCTGTCATAAAGGCCCAGTACTCATATCCATCAACCAATGTCGGAAAGGCTCAGCACTTACACTCGGCCATGCAAGGAACCAATCCTCCATGTCGAAAGGCTCTGCACATACATCTAACAACCAATGTCAGAAAGGCTCAACACTTATATTCAACCATGTAGTGAACCGATCCTTCATGTCGAAAGGGGTCTGCACTTACATCTGACAACCAATGTGAGAAGGGCTCTGTACTCACATCTAATCATGTAGGAACCAATCCTACAGTCACATCAGAATGACCCTCAGTCCCAGACTGAGCTTTCCTGGTAACTGACTAGGTTCCTCCGTTCTAAGAATGGCATTCAGTGCTTACTTCTGATCATGTAGCAACCAATCCTACAATCACATCAGAATGGCTCAGCACTCACATATGACATGGAAGGAACCAATCCTCTCACCATGATAGAATGGCTCAGCCCTTACATCTGATTACAGAAGGAACCAATCCTCTCACCATGTCAGAATGGCTCTAGGTCTCATCATTTCCCCTTGTAGGAAAACTCAATCTGGAGAACACCAAGCTTCTCCCTGAAGTACTCGAACTTCACCCTAGCCAATGGATTTATCGACACATCAGCTATATGTTCCCCCGTCGTAACATACTGCAGCTTCACTGCTCCACTCTGCACCATATCCCTGATATAGTGATACTTGATTTTGATATGCTTCGACTTGTCATGGAACAATAGATTCTATGACAACTTCATGTAACTCTCGTTGTCACAATGTATACAAGTAGCATCCATCTAGAGATCAAATAAATCAGATAGTATCTTTCGCAGCCATACTACCTCACAACTAACTAAACAAGCTGTGGCATACTCTGCTTCAACTGTACTCAGTGCCACACATGATTTCTTCCTGCTAAAGCAAGAGATTACACCTGATCCCATACTAAAGCAACACCCTGAAGTGCTCTTCCTATCGATGGCACTGCCTTCCCAATATGAATCAAGATAACCCTCCAAGTTAATCTTCTGATTCACCTCATACTTGAGCCCATAATCAATTGTACCCCTCAAGCACCTCAGAATATGATTTGCAACAATCAAGTGAACATGTCTTAGATCTATCAAGAACTGGATCAAGGTGTTCACAACAAAGCAACGGTCTGGTCTTGTGTTCGTCAGATCCATCAAGGACCCAATCATCTGATGATACATCGTGGCATCAACCATCTCTGATGAAGCATCACTCAATAGCTTTAGGTTTGATGCAATAGGTGTGGTCATGGCCTTGCAGTCCATCATCCCAAACCTCTTCAGGATCTCTACTGCACACTTCACTTGTCCGAGGGAGATTCCATCTGCATTTTGCCACACCTCCATGCCTAGAAAATATTGCATCATACCCAAGTCCTTCATTTTGAACTCTGTAACAAGATTTCTCTTTGTATCAGTAATCAACCCATCCATACCTATTACAAACAAATCATCTACATATAGTAGGAGCATCACTGGGTTGCCATCTTCAACCTTGTAGTAAAGTTTGGAATCTGCTTCACTCCTGGTAAAGCCCAAACTAGATAGAAAGCTGTCAATTCTGCTGTACCATGTCTTGGGTTCCTGTTTCAAACCGTATAGGTATTTCTTCAATC
This sequence comes from Pseudotsuga menziesii, assembly GCA_001517045.1. Taxonomy (NCBI): domain Eukaryota; kingdom Viridiplantae; phylum Streptophyta; class Pinopsida; order Pinales; family Pinaceae; genus Pseudotsuga; species Pseudotsuga menziesii. Next base: position 46,198 of record LPNX011008938.1, on the reverse strand, counting down.
TGCACACATGATACTCCCTGTCATTTGTCTCAAAACCAAGTAGCTGCTCTACCTACACTTCATCTTCCACTGCACCATTCAAGAACGTAGTATTGACATCCATTTGGTGTATCTTCCATTTCATCACTGTAGCCAAAGAAATTACTCATCTGATGGAAGTGTATATTGCTACAGGTGCAAAGGTTTCTTCATAGTCTATTCCTTCTTTCTGGGAGAAACCTCAAGCCACGAATCTTTCCTTATATTTCTCTATGCTACCATCTGCAGCATGCTTGATATTGTAGATCCATTTGGAAGTTACAACTGACTTCCCTTCTGGTCTTGGCATAACATCCCAAACATCATTCTTCATGATCGATTGATAATCTTTGATCATAGCATTCTTCCATTATTTTCGTTATGTCACTTCTTTATAATTGGAAGGTTCTTCATTGATAAAGTCACATAGTAAAGATACATATCTAGAGGAGGATCTGGTTCTCTTTCTTTCTCTGCGATTCTCTTCTGGAGCCCCATATCTTTCTGGACCTTGGATAATTTCTCGTACCCAAGCATGCTTCCTCTTGTGAGGATTCTTCTCTTGAGGTGGATCTATAGGTCTTTGTGGTTCTTCAAATTCTCGATCGTCTTCTTGAATTTCTTTGTTCATGGTTGTATCATGAATTCTGGGTGCTTATGCTTCTTCAAGATCTTCAGCAGGTCTCTTTCTGGATTTGTTGTAAGCTGTGTCTTTGTCAAATGTCACATCCCTACTGATGTCGATCTTCTTGAATCCTAGGAAGTATATTCTGTAAACCTTCAAGCTTTCAGAGTATCCCACAAATATACCCTTCTTTCCTGAAGGATCTAGTTTTTTTCTCTTCTCTTTTGGAATGTGTATGTACATTGGACAACTAAATATTTTAATATGGATGACTCCTGGTTTCTTGTTGGAAAATACTTCTTCAAGTGTCTTATTCTCGAGTACTCTGTGTGGAGTACGGTTCTGTACATACACCGTTGTTCTAGCAGCTTCTGCCCATAACTGCATGGGAAGATCCTGATCATCAAGCATTGCTCTTGTAGCTTCCATGATATTTCTATTCTTCCTTTATGCAACCCCATTCTATTGTGTATTATATGGAGTGGATAACTCCCTCTTAATCCCTACTTCTTTGCATAAGTCTTTGAATTCATTTTATGTGAATTATTCGCCATTATCTGACCGAAAGTTCTTGATCTTATTTTCTGTGTGGTTGTCAATCAAGGATTTGAATTCCTTGAACTTCCTGAAAACTTCATCTTTGTTCTTCATGAAGTAAATCCATGTCTTCCTAGAAAATTCATCAATGAAAGAAACATAGTATACATACCCGCTCAATGAACTTAATGACATTGGTCCGCATACATCGGAGTGGATGATTTCCAAGATTCCTTTTTCCTTTCTCTCGCTACTTGGAAATGTCTTCTTTGTATTCTTTCCTTTCACACACCCTTTGCAAACCCCTTCATCTTTTGCTTGAATTTTTGGAAGACCTTCAACTACTTTGCTTGCAAGTGGTAGTGCTTTGTAATGCACATGTGCAAGCCTTCTGTGCCAAAGTTCATTTGGCTCTATTGTGTCATGGATCAATGCTTGTTCTCGATGACCCTTCAATTTGTATAATCCTCCTTCTTGTTCTCCAATCACTATTGCATCATCAATAGTCTTTCCTCTTGACGACATGAGGACTTGGACATCTACAAATGCAACCCTCATGCCTTTTTCATCCAATGACGATATGGATAGAAGCTTCTTCTTTAGTCCTAGTGCAAACAAGACATCCTTCATCTTCATAGACTTTCTAGAGTCTATCTTGTAGGAGGATTCACCACTACCTTTTATGGGATAATGGTAGTCATCCCCAACTTTCACCTTATGGGGTGAATTATGTTTGGATAGTTTCTCAAAGGATTCCTTGAATCCTATCATGTGTTTGGAATCCCCACTATCAATAAGCCAATATTTGCTTCCATGAGTGACAGTTCCCATGAGAGTGGAGATTAGAACATATTCATCTTCACTTGAAGAGTCTTCACTTTCTTGTTTTTCTCTCTTCCTGGGGGGATGATCATCCTGAGCAGTGTGAGCATGATGTCTTCTTTTGGAGTTCTTCTTCTTCTTGGATCCATTCTTATTCATGGGACAATTTCTAGCAAAGTGTCCTATTTCATTGCGTGTATAACATCTAAGTTTGGATGGATCCCTTATTACAATATTATTTTTCTGATGAGAATGCTTACCTTGGTGATGATGATTTTCCCTTCTTCCTTTCCTAGAGTGTACTGTAAGAGCTTGATCTTCACTTCCCATATTTTCTTCTTGAGATGCTATCTGATATTCTTCTTATGAACATTCTTCCCATAGTCTACTGAACTTGACTAACTTCTTCCTAGCACAGATTCCTTGGATGAAAGAATCCCATGACCTAGGGAGGCCATTCAAGGCTGTCATCGCAATTTCTACATTCTCCACTTCTCCATCTACTGCTTCCAGTTGTTCTTTGATCTGGGAGACCCTTATGAAGTATAACTGGATGGTCTCCTCATTCTATATCTTTACATTCTTCAACTGGTTTCTTAGAGTCATCTTCTGATTGATGTTCTTCGCTTCAAACACTTTGGTTAGGGCATCAAACATGGCTTTAGGTGTCTTGAGGGAGGACACATGTGGTATGAGGTGATCCTTGATATAATTAGCAATGATCCTCTTTTCCATAAACAATTTCTTCTTATGTAAGCCCTTGGTCTCATCTCCCTTTGGAACTAGAACCTCCTCATTAATATAGGAGTGCAACTCATTTTCTTCCAGGACCAGGGAGATCCTATACTTCTAGGCTCGGAAGTTATCAACTCTCTCAAGCTTTTCATCAATCTTGGTATGATAAGACATCTTAACTAAGAACCTCAAATGGAAATACAAAAAATTTAGATCTTACTAGGTCAAGATTTCGGATCTGGATTTGGAGCTGAAATCCTACAGTGTTGGTTCAGGAGCAGATTAGGGTTTTTCTTTTATAGAGTTCTATCCAACCAAATGCTTTCATTTTTATCCCTAACTTTGATTTTTGGGAGGAGATCAATCCAGGCCTGGGCTCACTAAAAAATTTCACTTTTGTGAAAAGTCCTAATTTCTAGTAGCAGTGTTGGGTCCAAAACTGAACAACCTTAGAATTGGATTCTGCTTTGATAGAAAGATGCACCCTGGGGAGGATATTTATTCCACCCTTATTTTGCTGAAAATCTATGGAGAGAGATCCACAAAGTAGGAAGCCCTATTTCTCGCAGCTGCAGAGTGTCTTCTTCTCAGGTTAGCTATGATACCATGTTAGATTTTTAACATTAAGCTGGAATACATTAGTATCTTTAATTGAGAGAACAACAAGCACAACAATCAAACACAAGAGACAATGAACACAGTTTTTTTCCTCGGGGAAACCATAAATTGAGAAAACCTCGCAACTTACTTAGAGATAGAATCAACACCAAAAGTGAAACCCAAAAACAATAAGATGATCTCCCAATAGCAGTAACCTCTTTCTTCCTTGCCGCAGTGTCTTTCTTCCTCAGTTATGCGCTACAACTGAGTGTGTGTGAGTGTGTAATAAATAGAGAGGCTAGCTCTCTATTTATACTAATTCTCGAATTGAATAAACCCAACTAGGCCCGAATTCACTAGGTGAGTCTAATAACCCTAGTGTTATAGCGGATTTCACCACACTAGGTGAATCACACATTGTATGGCCTTCCCCTGTCCCGCTGCAGACTCATTAGCCACTATGGAGATCTTGATATGTTATATATCTTCAGCCTTTGTGGAGATCATGGTCCTTTGTATATCTTCATCATGGAGATTCTGATCTATGTATATTGTACGTGGCGATGACCACATATGTGTTATCATGTTTCATGCCTATTCATGGCCATTGTACTCTTATGTATCCGGGACTGCTATATGTATTTGCAGTTATATGCAGAGTTGTATTATGGTATTATGCTGATTGGGTGGTTGGTCTTACATTTGGGTACCTTCATCACTTCACTTATGGGATGGAATTATAATGTATTTCGGCCATCGTATAACCCCTCTGATCTCATACATTAGGGGGCATCTGTTATAGCGGATTTCACCACACTAGGTGAATCACACATTGTATGGCCTTCCCCTATCCCGCTGTAGACTCATTAGCCCCTATGGACAAATTTTTTTCTTTTGATGTATCATTGACCATCCCTAAAAACATAAGAAAAATGATATACGTGTCCTTTTCCCCGATAACCATGTACATACGCGGATATTCCCTCTATAGTCGCGTACATCGGGATGTGTACATAATCCAAAATCCTTTGGAGCATTCCTTGACTTGGATCTGACTCATATGACTCCTAGCCTTCCATATGCCTTGAGATCGCATAGATTCAACCTTTCAGTATCCCTTTGAAAAGCTATATAAGGAACCCTTGAGACATTGAAAACATAAGAGAGAATTGAGAGTATCGAAACTATAGTCCATTGTTTCCAGAGCTTTTCCTTGAGTTTGCATCGCTTTGTCCCTTGGAGCACTATTGTGTTCTTCCCAAGCTTGCCTTTTGCTAGTAAGCTTGCTATCGAAGTGATGGAGGATTGAAGTGGTGGAGGCCCAAGTGGGGGATTCGGTTTCTCCAGTTCACAGACGTGCCGTCACAGGTTGTCACTTGTAATCTCTTATTCATATTAATAGAGATATATTTTCCTGTCTAGTAATGTGTATTTGAATGAATATTGTATCCATTGGAATATGTCAAATGCTTTTACATTATTGATTATATATGCTAGAATAGATCTAACACCATGAAATATAGTATGCTTGTATTGTTTACTTGTTGTTGAGGACATGCTATAACAATTCAAGCTGAACATTGGAAAGCTCAATGGGGATCTACTTCAACCGTCCGGAATAAGGTACGAGGTTTGATCCTTTAGTGTTAGATGTTTTTATTTCTATTGCATATTGGGAAAGATTGATTTCTGGAGTCTAGCTGTCTGTTGTGGTACCCCAAGCCATAAGAATTTCTCTCCGTAACACCTAGTGCCCCATAACTGTAAGGAATTTAACCCTTAGACAATAGGAGGGTTACCCACCTTGAATTGACATGACTTGTTTACATTATAGAAACTCCCGATAGGAACCTCAGCACATGACATGACTCAAGTACATTACCAATACATAATAAATACAAGTGAATACATTCCAAAGTTACAATTACATCAAAATATATACCCTAATATGAATTGAAACCAAGCATTTTTTAATTTCTATACCCATAAATAAATGTACATGCCTAATGGAAACCAAAACCCTAATTTACTCATGAAAACCAATCAATTTCACTATTTTCTTATATATATTCACAACCATCCTTATGAATCTTAACCGAAATTCACAAATATGAAACGTTTATCAAGTATATTGCAAGGTTGCATACAATTAAAAAAAAATTCAAATAGAATTCATATCTCCCCTAAAATACATAAACAAACATGCTAAATCCCTTTTGTCTACCCAAATATAGAAGTTGGTCACCCAAGAAAATTAATCAACACGTTATATTTTTTATGAAACTTCCTAATCTAAGTATTAAAATAACGTATAGAAGCTTGACATGCTTAACAAATATTTTCCATTGACTAAATGGTACATTTTGGTTAAGTTAAATACAATGGAGTTCAACAATAGGATCTACCAACATCAAGATACATAGGTAGGTCGATGTGTTTGATTACATGACAATCACATACTATCATACATGATGGAATCTAGTGGAAACCTTACAACCCCAAAATCCACTATACACAAATATGCAAAGTATCTCATGGGTATATAGAAAGAGTGCATACAACTAAAATAACATCAAGTGGAATCCATACATGCTCCAAATTACATATAAACAAATATGCTAAATGGCCTATGGATTCAAAAAAAATTCATGCTACAAAAATCAATTACATATCTATCAAAATCCTTTCCTATATTGGGATTTTATTCATCAATAGCACCTTCTACCACCTCCTCTAGTCTCTAACTTTTTCCTCTACCCACAATCTGGGAGTTGGTCCTCCAAGGGCATTAGTAAATGCCTCATAGTTTCGATGAAACTTCATAATCCAAGCCTTAAAATAAGGTTGGAAAGATTCCTAATCAACATATTCCCCAAATTACATAGAAATAAATATGCTAAATGGCTTACGAAGTCCAAAACAATTCATGCTACAAGAAACAATTACATATCTATAAAAATCCTTTCCTATATTGGGATTTTATTCTTTAATAGCAACTTATTCCACCTCCACTAATATCTAGCCCTTGCCGCTACCTACAATATGGGATTTGGTCCTCCAAGGGAATTAGTCAACACCTCAAAATAAGGTAGAGGAGGTTCCCGATCAACATATGCACATAGGAAATTTATTGTATGCATTTGGAAATTGGAATTAATACAAATTTATGACATAAATTTAAGATAAATTATCAACATAACCTTGTGTTATGACTTTACAATTTGACATATCAGTGATTTCAAAATTATTGGGAGTGGAAACAACCTTTTTAGGTGACCAAATGTGAGCTATCTGATATACTGACAAGAGGTTGGCAACAAGACCTGGGGCATACAAAACATTATTGAAAGAACCATAGTTAAGATCTATTCTACCCTTCCCTTTACATTCAATTTCAAAATGACCCCACCAATACAAGCTTAGGACCATTCAAATTATCAAGAGAGTAGAAGGCCTTCCTTGTCAAATCCATGTGTCTTGATTCTCCTGAATCAATGTTAAAATAAGAGGATCATACAACGCTTGCAACGAGTGCAAGAAATCTCTCCTTGTATTCAAAATTTGATGCACCATCTTTCTTCTTTGCGCCTTAAAGAAGAGAGATGGCATGATTTTCAAGAAGTTGAGTCAACATATCAATTTGTTTCTTCATACAATATCTCTCTGGATGGTATCCCTTACTACAATATACGCACTTGCTCATTTCACCTTTACCTTTCTTCCTCTAGGAAATTTTCTTGGATATTGAAGATTCCTCATGAGACTTGGACTTGTATTTCTTTTAATTCGGAGGATTCTTTGGATTGGGATTCTTCTTGCCTTTGGAATCCATATTTGAATATTCAGCAACAAAAGATTTATATTTGGAAGGTTTGATGGTGCCCATCATGACCAAATTATCTTTCTCCTCGGTCCAAGATTCCATGAACTCTACAAGTGAAGTCATCTTCAAGTTTTAAACTATCAACTTGGTGGCATAGAAGGTCAATACAAACATAGAATAGTCAATACGAATATTTGAAATTATGTCCAAGGCTAGTTGGTCATATTTCTTTTCAATACCACACTGCTTTAATTGAAGAACAAGAGTATTTGTAACAACCTGAATTTTTACCTAACACTTATGGGAATAAGTCCCATTGCATGTGATGTTTCTTTGATGTTTATTTTCTTTATCTTGGGAATAAGACCCCACTGCACATGAGTATGATGATTTGTTTTGATATATTTGGCCTAATCCAATGCATATATGTTTTATTTAGCATATATGTGATTGCATGTGTTGGGCGCCGACCCTGAAGCATATGATTGATGAGATGTTGTGTTGAGACTGAGCTCTATAGCACATGATTGATTCAATTTTTGTGTTGAGCATGACCTATGGAACACACGAGTGGTTTGATGATTGTATTGAGCACGAGATTTGAAGCACATAAAACTATAATAATTGTAAGTGTTGGTCATAAGCCCTCGTTAATTCCAAATTTATGTTGAGCATACTATATGTAGCTTGTCCATTGTATCCGTAGGTGTATTATACAATTACATACTAGCATTAGTGTTGAGCAAGAGGCTATGGAATTGCAGTAAGTGTAGCTCCATTTTTTAGCGTTGAGTGTGGAATTTTAATAATGCTCGGAGTTATAGAAAAATTAATTATGTTGAGTGAGAATGAATCTAATAAAACATCAACCTCATCTTACTTATTTTTAAGTTGATTAAATGAAATGTCAAATCTTTGTTTCTCATCAACCACTGAAGAAATACCATGATATACAAGGTAATCCAACATGTAAGGACATTTAGAGCTTCCTAACTTAGTTGACCAACCCTACCTGAAGGACTTAATAAAAGAAATGATTATAAGCTAAAGAAAGTACCATGTGATTTGGGATCATGGTATATGTTACCAAAGTAAAAATGTTAAACAATGATATATGTACATATATAGTTTATATAGGTTATGAATGAAATAGTAAGCGTATGTATTAATAATAGTAACTATAAAGAATAACTAAAAGACCTATGTATTATTATTTACTAAAATAATTAAATAAATATTTAATACCTAAAACATGCATATCTTAGATTTTAAAACTCTAGTTATTCAAATAAAATAGCTATTGAAATTCTGCTCAAACTTTAAATGTAAAGGAAACCAGATAATTCACTAAAATAAACCATTTATAAAATTATAAACATACATACCATATATCCAATCTTTGAGCTCTTAAAATTAAAACTATGTCAATTTAATCATTTTAAATAACTAATAAAGTACAAACTAAAAGAAACAAACTAACCATAGATTGAATCTCTTAAACCATTAAAACTCAAAGTCTCAACATAAATTCAAAATGTTGGCAAATTTCATATTGCCAGCATAGTATGCTTTTGTTTCCACTTTTTAATTAAACCATAAACATCATATCATATCACCCAATAAAAATTTACATAAACACTACAATCCATGCTAACAAAACATAAACAATGCTAAGTATTAATTATCCCAACCCAGCCATCGAATCCTGTCTAGGATTGGTTGTGGGATCTCATCTATTTCATTTCAAATATTTTAACCCAGCCCAACCATCGAAACCAGTGAATGTTTGGTTGTAGCTCATTACACGTATTCATATCATAAAACCAAACGATAAATAGAGAATTAAAATATCTAATACATAAACAAAATTATCAAAACAGAGTCATTCCTTATGCATCACGATAGAGGAAACTCATCTACGAAACCATGAATTCCCATTAATGAAACAAGGAAGCATGTTCTTACACCTATGCTCATTTAAAATTAAAATGAATCCACAATCAAATCGTGTGAGATTCCCAAACCAAAATTAACAAACCACAAGTCTAATTCATCAAACAACCTGGGATCAAATCCTGTAGGCTCCAATAACAAAAAAAATGATGCGAATTATACAGTAAGGGTTTCTCCTTTTAGACTGCCCCAAAAAAATTCCATATAACAAATTTTTTAAACAAAACAGAGCTACGCTCTTTACATCCATTGCACAGTCACATTATAAAAACATAAATATACACTATGTATCCACACTAAGGGTCGAGCCAAGCTTCATGTTCACAGATGTAAGGTAAGACCTAGCCACAAAATTTAATAAACCCATACATCCATGATCTTACCACACAATACCACCATAAGAATACATTACATAAAATAAACAATCAAGCTATCCACGTTGTGATTGCAAGAAATGGCACTATAAGTAAAAAACACACAATAACGATAAACACATAACTTCCATTAAAATTAAACAAAACCCATTAAAAACCATTCCAATGTTTACATATGGCAGAGCCATGGAACAACTACCGAATCACTTGCATCAAATACCAAAAAAACAATCATAACCCCAACCAAATGAAACAACTAATCGATGAATTTTTCCACCCACAACTTGAAACCTTTGTCAACATGTTAGCAAACAGGACCACAGAGCAGTAACACATATACAGTTAAATCATCAAACACGACACTAGACACATTAAACACATTAAACACATTACAGAGAGACACATATATAATGTGGTTCACCCAAACGATGGGCTACTCCCACAAAGAAATTTCCATTCCTTTTATTACAGTTCAGAAAGATAAAGGGATACAACTTGCAGCAAAACCATTGTTCTTCCTCTTCATGTTCTCACAGTATCTCCCACACAATCACAGAGATTGTTTACAATAAAAAATAATACCATGCACAGTCGTGTTACAATGCTTTCTTTTATAGGGTAAATACCATGGGAAAATACTACGGTTAACCTAATACCATAGGTCCACAAAATTGTTGGCCAACACACCTCCCAAAAAAATTTCTCGGGGGCTTCACCCATGAACCCCAAGGCAGGGGGAATGAGTGTACAGTACAGCTGGTGTAAAAACACAACTGAATAATATCTCTGTATCAAGAAGATCAAGCTCCACAACCAACACAACAAACAGACAGTAGTAAGCGCTTTACCAATTTTGGGGCTTACCTAGACAATGGTTGTGTAGGAAACCTATGGAACCACCATCAAGCCACAATAGAGCCACACTTTTTCACCTGCACAAATAAAACACAAATGATATCAAGAGTATGCAAGAAACAATTCTAATCAAACCAAAAACATTACATTGTGCAGACCAACGACATGGCTTACCTACGAGAGAGAGGGCAGGCTATTGAGCTACACATCATGGAACCCAAAAGCATGAGACCATCTAACCAAAACCAATGAAATACCAAATGAATCAAATGAAAACCATATCCAATGCTTGATGCATTCACGAAGGCATTCTTCCTGTGCATCCCAAGAAGCATTTAAGTCACCACCATATCCACCAATGTCAATCAAATGAAAACCCATAGCTCTATATTTTTGTTCACATCGTTGTTCCATTGCTCACCACCCACCAACGTTAAAACATAAAACCCTAAAATTTCATGCAAATACAAGTTTCAATTGCATATGAAATATTTCATAAACCATAAACCCTTTTACCATATAGTTTCCAAAGTATGAATTACAAGGTAATTAAGGTATTAAACCTTAGGATTATTGTATACAATAAAGTTTATAAACACGCATATAATCAATCTCTTATGAACCTCATTTACATATGACTTAGGTGAAGTTAGGCCTAGGAATTTAGTCCTATTTTCACCTAGATTTAAATAGGAATAGTGTAGTGTAGATTTAGTGTTGTAGGATGTTTTTATTGCCATGGTCATAGACAGAGTTCACTGACAAAATAAACTACACAAGAGTAGGAACATGCATTTGTTCATGATGAACTAAGTAAGCCCCTTAAAAATAGGAATCCTTACCTTTTTGAGTGGCCCCTCAAAGGATAAATAATCCACCATTCCACCCCTTGACATACGAAGGAAAGTCAGCTTCTTACGAATAAAACCATAAATGAATGTAAAGACATATAAAATAAAATTAAAATGTAACATAATGTAAGCATCGACCAATTTATGTGACTAGTATATAGGAAGAGTAACCATAGACACAAGTCCAAGTAATATAACATCATCACATAAACACATCATCATCAAACAAGAAAACACATAGAGGGAACACAACTTACAAACCTTAGGCTCAGTATACAACCAAGTTTTATGCCACAAAAGTTTTAAACAATGTCCTTGAATTATAGTATTTTATTAGCCTGCAATGTTTTTATTTGTATTTACGAATTTTAGGCACATTACAAGTGGTATCAGATCCTAGGTTCAAACCATAAGATACCTAATGGGAATTACCAAACATTCGTTGCAAAAATAAATTATATTTGAAATTGTGTTAACTGATAGGAATTTATTTTCTATTAAATATTTTAAACTACAGGATTCAAGAACAGTTCAGATCATGAGAAGAAGAGAAGACAACAACCGACATGGAAATCTGAATACTCCGACACAATAAGAAGAACTAGTGGTCGAGTTAGTTCTGACATACTGAAAACCATACAAATTCTGCAGGAAGACTTACAGAGTTTCAAAGATCATAATATGAATGAAAGAAAAGAGCAGCAAGCAATTAATGAACGTTTCCTTCGGAATATGATGGGATGAATCTCGCATGAACAACCTACTCATTCAACCAATAAATTCAAGAAGTATTTTTATCATAAATGAGCCAGCAACCCAAAAGAGGGAGGAAAAGAAGAACACACACCTAAACCTCCAGAAAGAGATTATCACAGTTTTTCTAGTGATAATTCCCTTTCTCCTTGTAGAAAGAATCAAAGGAATTATGACAACCTCCAAAAAGAGTTCAAAAAGACAATATCCCCAACCTACGAAGGAGAGATGAACATCACGAAGAAAGCGCAAGAATGGCTTCTAGGTATGAGAAAATAATTTCGAGTACACAACTACTCTAGTGAGATGAAATCCCATCTAGCCATCTATAATTTAAATGGAAAAGAAGCTAGATGGTGGAGATACCTAAAGCATACCAAAAATATGTGGTAAAATAAATAAGATCGAGTAACTTTCATAGAATGTTTTAGGAGAAGTACATGTCTGAAAGATTCTTCGACGGGAAGGTGAAAGAATTTCACGAGTTAAGGATGGGTTCCATGACCATGGATGATTTCATTAATAGATTTTTGGATATATTACATTATGTACCTTACACAAAGGACAAGAAAGTGAAAATATAAGAGTTTTTAGAATGTATTCCTCCCAATTTTCAACAGAGAGTTGAGTTTCACATGCCAAAAAATATAGACACTACCCTACACAAATATAGGATTTGCTTCGTCCTTGGACATCTAAGGTAGGAAAACATCAATAGAAGTCAAGACAGGTCTAGGACCTTCTTGGACAACAATGAATTGGCTTTCAACCCACCTCCTTACAGAAAACATAACAACATCTTTCCAGTAGAAAAAAAAACTGCAATAAAATATGTGCAAAGCCAAACTTGCCTGCACCAAATGCCAATAGACCTACAACAAATGGAGGAGCCAATGTTTCCCCATTGCAAATCAAATTATGGAAATGCAAAGGGCCCCATTATGCTCGAGATTGTAAAAACAATACTAATGGAGTCTTTCACAATCTACAAGAAGAACCAATTGTAGTGGACATAGCTATCACACCAAGAATGTATGCATCTTTGGATGGTCGGCATAAATACCATTGGGATACTATGGTCGATTTAGAAGGTAAGGTTTCAAACAAATCTATTTGAATTTTGATTGACCCCAGTTCTTGCTGAATCTATGTATCACCTAAAATTGTTGAGTTATGTAAGCTAGACATAGTTAAACAAGAGAAACCATGGCTGGTACAATTAGCCATGGGTACGAAACAAAAGCTTTCTAAATTATTTATATATTCTGAAATAAACTTGAATGCTTTCCCTACTAGGATAAATTTGAACATTTTACCCTTAGTATGGTATGATGTACTTATTGGCATGGCCAGGTTGGAACAACACCATGTCATTCTTAGTTGTCTACACAAGTCAATCTTGTGCACATATAGCCAAGGGAATTAGACAAATATTCAAGGCATACCTAAGAAGGTTTTTGTTAGGCATATATCTTCCTTATAAGTAAATAAGTGCATTAGGAATGGCTGCAAGCTATTTGCAGTAAAAATTCAGGATGTAGAAGCTGAGAGAGAGCAACACATTGATGAATTTTTGGTTCTCATAGACTTTATGGATGCATTTACTAAGGAAATACTAGGATTACCACCGAAACAAGAGTTAGATTTTTCCATAGAACTGACACCAGGTTCAGTTGTGACTTCAAAATAACCATACTCCAAGAACAAACTAGAGTTGGTGGAGTTCATGTTGTAATTGCAGGAGTTGATTAAGAAGGGTTATATCTGACCTATTGTGTCCCCTTGGAGAGAACCTATATTTTCACAAAGAAGAAGGAAGGTATGATGCAGATGTGCATCGATTACCTCCAACTCAATAAGATGACCATAAAGAACCGTTACCCACTCCCTAGGATAGATGACTTATTCGATCAAGTTGGAGGAGCCAAGATATTTTCAAAGATCAACCTACGGTCTGGCTACCATCAGGTATGGATCCGCGATGACAATATTCATAAAATGACCTTTCAAACACGATACAACAACTACGATTTTGTGGTAATGCCATTTGGGTCGACTAATGTACCCACAAATTTTATGTGTATGATGAAAAATATATTCAGTAAATACTTAAATAAATTTGTATTGTTCTTTATAGATGACATCTTGGTTTATACTAAAAGTAGAGAGGAACAAAAGGATCACCTCCACATAGTACTGCAAGTACTATGAGAACACCATCGTTACACTAAGTTTAGTGAATGTGATTTTTAAAAATCACAGATATAGTACCTAGGTCACATCCTCTATGAGAAGGGGATAATTGTTGACCCGAAAAAATTAAATCTATAGAGGATTGGCCTACCCCTACTAGTGTCACTAATATGAGGTAATTCTTGATATTAGCCTATTACTACCAAAAGTTCATCGAGAAATTTTCAAGGATTGCTTGTCCCATGAACACTTTGTAAAAGAAGGAAAACAAGTTCTTATGGATGACCAAGTGCGAGGAAAGTTTTCAGAAGTTTAAACAAATTTTGACTACTACACCGATACTATGAATTATGGATCTAAATTGGGATTTTCTTGTTTGCACAGATGTAAGAAAATAAGGGCTCGAAGGAGTCTTCCTGCAGAATGATTGCGCAGTCTGTTATGAATCGTGAAAGTTAAGGAATGCAAACAAAGTTGTCTCACCCACGATATTTAGTTAGCAGCCATTATCCATGCCTTGAAGATGTGTAGGCACTACCTCATGGGGAAGAAATTTATTCTAAATACAAAAAACATGAGTCTGAAGTATTTATTTGATCATCGATATCTAAATTCCAAGCAGGCCAGATGGTTAGCCTTCCTTAGTGAGTACCATTTTGAGTTAAATCATATAAAGGGAAAGGAGAAGAAAATTGTTGATTCTTTAAGTCGACAAGCTCTTATGTTATATTAGGTAACTTTAAATCAAACTGATGTGGATTTGCATGAGAGGATTAGAATGGAAAATCGAGTTGACCGTTTCTATGTTGAAATCCTCATAAATTCCAAGAGGACCAGTTTCTTCAACAACAAAAAGAGTATAAGGTAGATAAGACCATACTATTATGGTCCAAAAAAAGATTGTATGTTTCAGAAGGAGACATCAGGTCCAGCATCCTCACGAAATTTCATCCAAAACCCTACTCGAGGCATCTGTGATATCAAAATATGATACTTGTAGTAAAGAAACACTTTTTCTGGCCTAAGTTAAAGGCTGACATAGTGTTTTTTATCACAAAATGTCAAGAATGTAGCTAGTAAAAGTTGAGCACCAATATCCTTCAATATTGCTGCAACCGTTACCCATTTCAGAATGCAAGCCGAAGGTCATTAGTATGGATTTTATCACAGGTATACCAAATAGAAAGAAGCAAAATTATTCTATCTTTGTAGTGGTTGACAAGTTGACAAAAGAGGCACACTTCATTCTAGTAAACTCAACCTAGAAGGCAGTTCACATAGCCAACATATTCTTAATGGAGATATTCATATTGCATGGGATACCCAAGGAAATCATATAGGATTGAGACACGAAGTTTACTAGAAACATTTGGAGATCCTTATTCTCTGGATTATAGACATAGTTAAAATTTATACCACATGCAGAAGGATGGGAAGACAGAATGGCTAAACCAGATATTAGAAGGCATAAGTTAGGATGTATGTTATGAACAACCTGTTGATGTAATTGTAACTTCAGAATGTATTCACTTGTATTTATTATCTATTGTAACTCGATGTTCATTCTAGGATTTATTGTAATGTACTTGAGTCATGCCATACCCTGATGTTTCTTCCGGGAAGTTTATATAATGAGAAATTCATGTCAAGTCATTGTGGGTAACCCTCCTATTTGTCAAGGGTTAAAGTCCCCACAGTTGTGGGGCCCTAGGGTTATTATAATATCCTAGTGAATTTGACCCTAGGTGAGTCATTGTAAGTTGGGGAAATAGTCCCCACCATTGTGTTAAGGATAAACCTCCTTGTTGGTCAGAGGAGGCAAAGTCCCCACAAGTTGTGGGGCACTAGGGTTATTAGACACTCCTAGAGATGTCGGCTCTAATAAGTAATTGTTAAGTGAGGCCGGCATGATGGAGTGGGTTCCAAGTGAATGGAAGAATATAAATAGAGAGTGAGTCTCTCTATTTAGGACACACACACTCACTCATCGGGGCGCATGAGTGTGAGAGATAGAGACTGTTGCTATCGAGAGATCATCTTACTGTTTTGGAGTTTTACCTTTTGGTGCTGATTCTATCTCTGAGGAAGTTGTGGGGTTTTATCCTTTATGGTTTCCCCAAGGATAATTATTTGTGTCTCTTGTCTCTTGTGTTTTATTGATGTGCATGTTATTCTCTCAGTTAAAGATCCTAAGATCATAATGCTAGCTTATATGATAAAAATATAACATGGTATCAGAGATAACCTGAGAAGAAGACATTGTGTAGTTGTAGAATCTAAGTCTTCTTAATTTTTGGGTCTCTCTCCACAATCCATTAGCAAAATTATGCTAGGATGACTCTCCATTGAAGGGTGCATCTTTCTGTTGAAGCGGAATTCGATTCTGAGCATTTTCAGTTTTCAGTGTAGAAATTAGGGATTTCTATAGAAGAGGAATTTTTTAGTGAGCCTGGCATAGGATTGATTTCCTCATCAAAACCAAATTTTAGAGGCCTGCATCAAGTTTTTTGGTTGGGTGAAACTATGGGAAATTCAAACCCTAGTTTTACCCCAAGCTAGAAGAACCCTAAATACCAAAAACTGCTATGTTTTGGTACATTCACTATATCCCAAGATTGGAAAATGTTCAGGAGTAGAATATTGAAGAGGGAAAATATTAAATCCTGATTTACACTGTGTCCAAAATTCAGCCTCAAATTTGCTATATTCTGGGATATATGATCCCTCCCAGTTAGGGTTGCATCCTCTTCCAGAATTCATCCCTAAACAAGACACCTGGGGAGAATTGCTATATCTTGGGCTACACATGTCCAAATGAGATTTATGAAGATTTTATAAAAAGGGAACAGAGTTTAATTTTTGTGATCTGATATGTAGACTTAGAAGATGAACCAGTGACATGTGGAAGTCCGTACAACTTCTCTATTTTGAACAGTCCTATAACAGGTCACCTTGGGAAAAGGACCATAAGTCCCAATTGGTGAAACCAATTCTGATGAAACCTATGTTGTTGGAACAGGGACATGTGAGGCTACCTTAGTGAAAAATTTCAGACATATAGGAGCATTAATTTCAGAAAAAAACAGTAGAAACAGTAACAAGAATTTCTACAGAAGAAAGTGGAAAACTAGGGCTTCCTGTTCCGAGAGCTTCCCTCCACTGTTTTCAGAAAAGGAGTACATTGGAAAGCTCCATTTGAAGATATATACATTTCTATCCAATCAGATATAGAATATTCCAAGTTTTTAAAATTTGGGTTTCTGTGACAAACCCTAGATCAGCCAGCTCCGGAACTAGGACGGACACCTCAAAACGGTAAGATCTAATCTTTCGCTATTTTCATTTGAGGTTCTCATTTCAAAATTATCTATCACATCAGCTTCATGATAAGCTTGGGGAAGTTGAAAAATTCCAAGCCTGGAAGTATATGATCTCTCTAAAGAAAATGGATTGGACACTGACATGAGTATAGAGGTTCCAGTTCCAGAGGGAGATGAGGCTAAAAGCCTTACACAAGAAGAACTTGGTCAAGGCCAAGAAGATAATTGCTAATTCAGTCACGAATCAACTTGTACTACAAGTGTCTTCCTTAAAGACACTGGAGATGTTTGAATCCTTGACCAAGATATTTGAAGGGAAGAATAGAAATCAGAATATGACCTTAAGAAACCAATCGAAGAATGTGAAGATCCAGAATGCTGAGATCATGCAGTCATACTTTACAAGGGTCTCTCAAATCAAAGAACAACTTGTAGCGGTAAAAGAAGAAGTGAAGAATGCAGTAGTGGTGATGTCCACCTTGAATGGGATTCACTCATGTGAGGAATGTGTGCCAAAAATAAGTGATTACTTTCAGTAGACTCTGGGAAGAGAATACACAAGAAGAAGAAGCTCAAGAAGAGAAGGTGGGAGCAACTGAAGATCAAGCTCTTACCATCCAAATAAGATCCCTCAAGCGATGAGGAATATGAAGATATGAACTCTTCAAAAACCTCTTATCCACCTTAGCATTTGGATAAGAAACGATGCTATTATGAATGAAGAAGACGATGAAGTTGAAGGCTCAAGAAGGAGTCTACCCACGAAACAAATAAAGATAAGTATTCAATTGTCATTTCATTGTTTTCTTATGCATTTGTTTATATTCAGTTAATGTAATATGCATGATAGAATGTTTGCATTAATGATAGTATACTACTAATATGCATGTGATGGGTAAGTAGCTCATGGTGCTATACAACTCTCCATTTCTACTTATCTAGAATGAAACCTCTTTGCTGACATATTGGATTAGTGCACAATCTCAATGTTGTCCTGGTAGAGATGGAAGGCATCTAGAAAATTTTCCGTGATATATGGATGAATGTTGTATTGGCTAAAGTAGTTGCATGATCAAATATTTCTGCATAAGAATTTTCTAGTATGAATATTCCTTATGAAATGTTTCTAACCATACAAATGCATTTGACTTGTAGAAAATATCGCATACATAATCGCCTACAAGCAAAGAAGAATGAAGACTTGTTCCAAAGAACAAGCAACGATAGTTCAAAGGAAAAGAATAATATGATGATTGCAGTGACATCATTGATGCAGAACCTTCCAGCCACCAAGAAGAAAGGGAAGACCAGTTCAAGAAGAATGATGTCTAGGATGTAGTTTCAATACATGAAGAGAAGTTCGTAGTTCCATCATGCAGTGGATGGAAACATTGTGGGATACAAGGAAAGATTCGTAGCATGAGGCATAGACTACGAAGATACATTTGCAACCACTAGAGTCACACATGATAGGAAGAATCATGTTTTCAAATGAAAGAAGGCCTTGTACGAGTTCAGAAAACACCCATGGGATAACACATACATGATGAGCTTGATGAAGATCTTAACCTTTGCTACAAGGTTGATAGAGGATGACAAGCTCATAGATGGGTGTGAGAAGAAATTTTGAAAAAGATTAAGATAGAGGATCTTGGTATCCAATGATCCTAGATGGATACATAGTAGTAGAGGAAGCTACTTGTCACTCTGATACATAATGTTTTAGTGCATAAAGTACGGAAGATAGAGGGAGAATGATGCTCTGCTTCAGAGGGAGTGAATACTGTTAACACCCAAAAAAGGTTCACTACCTCATCTACCCCATTACATGGCTCATTTGTCCATTTTCCTGCCATATTTCCATCAAAAACCCATAAAACCATCTAAAAAGCCTCCAAAAGGCCATAACACCCTCTTTTCCTCCAAAAAATATCCAAAATTCCTCCAAAAAAGCAAAAAACCTCCAAAAAGGAAGAAAAAATATAAAATAATGAGGAAAAGGAGGAAAAAACCCTAAACATCTGAAACCCTAACCCTAAACCGGTACTCCACCACTATAAATAAGTGATGGAGACCCCTCATTTCAAATCCACAATCACAAGTATCCTGCCTCTGCCAAAATTGCTCTTGAAACCCTAGCTCACCATTGAGCTACTTTCATCATTGAGAGCCCCTTTTGGCCCACTTCCACCATTGGAGAAAGAGAAGGAACAACCGGAGCTCGGAGCAACCTCTCGGATCAGCGCAACGGGCTTCACCAACCTCCACATTGGAGGTCAGATCAATAAAAAATCATTCTTTACTTTTTGTTGTTTTGCCTCATGAACATGTTTAGATTAATTGTTATTACTGTTTAGCATATTTTATTTCACATATTATTGAACTGCTACTAAGGAATCCATTTTCCTTAGTAGGTGCTCATTCACACAAGCTAGGGGTAAAACCCTAGCTACAGTTTTGGCGACTCCGCTGGTTTTTATTTTATTTTATTTCCCATTTTGTCCTTTCGGCTGTCGTTTTCGGCCGCTGTAAACCGCCATTTTTTCCTTCACAGTCGCGTTCCGACCGCGCTTTTCCAGCCCTTAGCTGCGACCCGACCGTGCCTTTCCAACCCTTAGCTGCGACTAGACCGCGTCTTTTGGCCAGAAACCCGCGACCCAACCGCGCCTGTTTCATTCAAACCCGCCCCCCGACCACGCCTGTTTCATTCAAACCTGCAACCTGACCGCGCCTGTTTCATTCAAACCCGCGCCCCGACCACGCCTATTTCATTCAAACCCGCGGTCCGACCGCTGTTTTTTTATCTCAGATCCGTGGTCTGATTTCTGCAGTTTTTCCTGTATTTGACACCAGCCCCTTTGCTGCCATATTTTCTGCACCTGCACAGCCATCTGTCCTACCTACAGTCCTACAGCCTTTTCTGCACCATTATTCCTGTTACCTTTTTACAGCATTGTTTTTAAAAAATTTCAACATTGTTTATTCAGATAATTTTGCATGGTAAAAGTTTTTTCATTCAGTATTATTATTGTTAGGAAGCTTCCTTGGCACTTCTCTTCTGGGTTCATAACCTCACAAGCACACAATCTGTCACCTAATTCAAAGTGAGACTTAAAAACTACTTAACTCAACCAACATTCTAACCCCACTTGGGGAACACAAAATAATTTTTGTAGTTAGGTAGGATCGGGGGGATAGGCTTCCAAAAACACCCCTCAGTTACTTACACTTGAGACATAGTTGTTTTCTATTAGGGAACCAAAATCCCATAGTATTTTTTGACACGGTCACAACCGGTTTATCAGAGGGCCTCTCCCTTAGGAGGGTTGAAGTTGTGAGATTGGTTCCGGAGGTCTGAGTGGAATACCGAACTCCATTCAGTAACTGAAGGGCTACCTTTCGCAGTTCTTAGGATATCCCTGTATAGGGGTATTGCGGTTAAAGGACCAAGCGGCAGATTTACCTTTCTGGACGTGTCATGAATGGGGTATCTTAGTTGCCATTCTTCTAGGATTTGACTACCTGGTGTCCCTCCCGGTAGGGGGATCCCTTAGCCACTTGGCTTTCCTATTCATATTGTCCGACTTGGATTTCATCACCTTGCAGAGGATATGTCTAGTTGAGTCATAATACTTCTATTTAGGTGTTTGCATGCTCCCTTACCTCCTTTTGGTCTAGTGAGTCCACCGTTTTTTATTTTTGTAGGCAACCTGCTGTTTTTTGGTATTCTGACCATTTCTGTTAACACTCCGCCTATTGTAGCACGCAGTTACAGTGGGTGTTTTGAGTTGGTTGTTGGCCTGAGCGCCCTATTTTTTGAGCTCTCCTTCTGCACACTCGGTTGCATTAGAGTTTTTGAGATGTTTTATACCTACCTCAACCCATAAAGATTTGACACCATTTGTCACCATTGAGTCCCCGAGACATTCTCGGCGCCTCAGAGGCGAGCCCCCACAGCACGGTTCACTTGACACCACCCGTCCTCAACCCAGATCATCATCCCTTGATACCACTCATCATAGATCTTGAGCCTTGTCACTTGAATCTACTCGTCAGCGGCATAGAACTCCGTCACCAGATACTGACGCCCCTTATTTTACCTCCGATTCTGAGCCAGACTCCGAGAACCCCCTTTACACTGCACCTACTAGCCCCATGGCTGGCGTGACTCCCACTCCCATCTTGGTAGGGACCGTTGGTGGCATATCCACCACGACACCAGTTACCACACCTACTTTGGGTATGCCCTCCACAGGGCCCCCCTCTACTGTTCCCCTCACAGCACCAATTCCCACAGCGGGAATACCTATCCCCACTCCATTAGTGACCGATACCACCCATGGTGGTGCAGGACCGTCCTATACCACCTTAGTTCCCCCAATTGGGGGCAACCTCCCTCACATGACCCCTCCACTTGGGGGCATCGGCCCCAACTTGGTCAAACCCACTACCGTGTCACATCCTTCGTCCAATTTTCCATTCATGGTTAGCCTGAACCTGCCTGACCTAGCCAGATTAACCAACGACCCCATCCGACACGACCCTGCGTGGCCTCACATGCCCACCAAGCTCCCCTCTGACATCCCTAAGTTCGAGGGCAAGACAGGTGAGGACCCACAAAACCATATCATGTCCTTCCATCTCTGGTGTTCCTCCAACTCCATAGTAGACGACTCTATTTGCCTCCGTTTATTACAGCGCACTTTCACTGGCTCTGCTGCCAAGTGGTATATCGAAAAACCCCATGGAACCCATGCCACCTTTACTTCCCTTGCCTCGACCTACCTGCAGTTCTTCCAGTTACCTGTCCGCTATGACGCAGGCATTGAGATCCTACTATCATGCAGACAAAACACGGCTACCCACATCACGGACCACATTCATGAATGGCGTCGATGCCGTAGTTTATGCAAGATCAAGTTAGACGACCGGATCTTCCTAGACTGGTTCCTCAAATCCCTCCTTCCTATCATTGCTAAGGATGTAGCATCCGAACGACCCCAGTCTGAAGAAGAGGCCATCCTTAAGGCCCAGCAATTCGATCTCATTTACGCCCAGTTAGGTTATCTCTATACCATTATATCTGACGCCCCTCACGACAATTCCTCCCAGCACGATGCGTCGGGGGCATCCCACGCTGCCGACGGAATCATTAGCCGTGTCTCTTCGCAGCCTCAACCATTTTCCATAGCTCGTCCTACCCCTGGCCCTGACCCTTCATGGGCTACCTCACAGTCTGGAGCAAACAACCCATATGCTCCCATGACACATCACCACCATACCCATGGACCCTCATGTCCACCTCAGTGTTTCGGACATATGACTCCTGCTTACGCCCCCCCGGTCGCATCTCAGCCTTACTATCACCAGCAGGCTGCACCAGCTCTTGCGCTGTCACAAGCCCAGCCTGTTTACTACCCGCCATAGCCAACCCCTGCGGAAAACCCACAACCCACTCCACAGCACTATCAGCAACACCCTCAGGTTGTTGCACCTGCGTAGCCTCCACCTACATATCATCCACCGCAGCCTACTCCACCCCCTGCGCAACCTCAGAATCCACCTGCTGTCCAAGGGCAAGTTTACGCTCAACAAAACCCGTAGCAAAACCAGAACAACCAACGCAACCAGGGCCAACAAAACCGCGACAGAGGCCGAAATCGTGGGAACAACCAACCGACCGAGCAAGCTGGCCAACACCCTAATCCCCCCTCTAGTAATAATGCGGCCCCTGCTAACCAAAACCCTAATCGCCCACCCAAGTAGGCTAAAAACCCTAATTTGTGAACAAACTACCCTTGTTCTGTTTGCGGGGTCTATGGTGACTACACACATTTTTGTCCACATATGGAGCGGGTTCGGCAACTTTGGGCTGCTGATGTACAACGCCAAGGGCAAACGGCTCCTCAAGCACCGCCCAACCCCCCACAAGCTCAGAAGCCACCTTTGGTACTGAAAAACCCCTTACCAACCCAAGGCGTAGTGAACACCCAACCGTTGGCTCCTCCTCAAGCCAACACGCCAACCCAACAACTAATCACTTACGCTGCTCCCGATCAACCCACGCTTGACTCAGGTACCCACCACTTGTTGATGATGTCCTCCGAGGAGATCAACCTCCAGACCCGGCGGAACCAATATGGCTCCACCCCTGAAGCCCTTCCCATTGATACACCTACTAATGCTCATCCCACTGATCAAGCGTTACGTATACCTCCACCTCCACTAGATGGCGCTCCCAAAGCGCCCCGTTTCCCACTTCGCCATATCAACAATAACCCCAATGCGCGGGCTGCTTCCAATTACAACATTGTCAATGACTTAGCCCAATCCCCCGCAGCCATGTCTGCGTTAGAAGTCTTAAAAAACTATCCTTCGTAGCGCAAGACTTTACTCTCAGCCATTGGGGATATCGATCCAAATGATTCGCAGTTAATGGCATTTGATTTGGACCAATCCGAACCTCACCTACCTTCCATTTTGGCATTCCAAGTTTCTATTTCCATTCAGAATTTTATCGTCCGTCGATGCATTATTGATGAAGGTGCTTCTACATGTGTCATGCCCACCTCCATCTGGCAGGAAATGGGATCCCCCCCTCTCCAGCAGTTCTCTACTACGTTGCGAGCCTACGACGGCCGTTCAGCTCAACCACAAGGCCTATTAAATAACGTCCCCCTCCAGCTGGCTGGCAAAACTGTCCTCGTAAACATCGAGGTTATCAATGCACAGCTTGATTATAACCTTTTACTTGGCCGCAGCTACATGTATGCCATGCGAGTAGTTGCTTCTACTATTTTTTGTACCATGATGTTCCCCCATGAGGGACATGTGGTCAAGGTTGACCAACTCACTTACCATGATCCCAATGCCCCCGCGGCACCCGAAAATGTTCTCCCCATGATTGAACAACCTATTTCGGGTGCCACCACCTCTTTCGTTTCTTCTTTAGGGACGGGCATTTACTCTGATGCACCAATGACCTCAACCTTCCCATCTATTCCACCCTCGTCACCTGCTACTGAAGTGTCTAACCTATGTATNCCCCCCGCCCCCCGCCACTGACGTGTCTGACCTATGTACCTTGTCCCATAGCACGCAAACTCCTACTCATCAATCGCCCTTGTTGCCTAAACCCCCTTTGGTACCTAGTCACATTGGTGTTACACCCCTCCATACCATTCCTTTCCTCATCCCTCCCTTAGGAGTAGTTAGCGCCCCGGTCATGGCCACCCTCAGCCTCCCTGGGTTAACCTTAGGATTACCTGTTTGGTATCTTTCGCCTCCTGTTCCCCCGCCGACACCAGATGTCGTCCTGCAACCGGTGCAACCCATTGTCACTACTAGTCAACCACCTCTCGGTGTCACTACCCCTTCGTCCTCCACGAAACCCCCCCCTCCTCTTACCAAACCCACTGGGGGTAGAGGCCCCCAACCTTACACTGCTGTCCCACCTCCTAAGACAGTAAAAAACCCCCCTGTGTTTCGTGCTCCTTCCAAATGCGCGCTGTGCGACGAATTGGGCCATGCAACTCACCTATGTCCTTAGTTGCCGGCATTACAGGAATACATGCAACTACTTGACGGCGACCCCACTATCGCGGTTGTCCATCTAGATCCAACCCCTATGCCTCGCAACAAATCCCTGCGCACTAACCACTCCTGTGCCTTATGCAATGTCTACGGGCATTACTCACATCACTGTCCCGATCTCCCCGAGTACAGAGCAACTCTCTTTGAAATGAACAATCTGAATCTTGAGACAGCACCACCCACCATTGTGGAAATCCACCCCCCAGACTCTTCCTCTTCCGAAGAGGTTAATACCATTTATATGATCTCTTCCACCACTACTCCTTCGTCAACCGATTTGATGACACAAACATTCTGTACAGATGTGGAGATTCTCGAGGCTCTCACTGCCCTGGATTATCCTTGGGATGACATGCACCATCGTTCCTACTTCCTCCGAGATGAATCTTCCTCTAACACTGCTACCCAATTTGCAGTTGAATCCAAAGACTTCCTTCCCCCCAAGGTCGACTGGTTCAAGGACCCTATTCCTGCTCCTGATGCCTTGGAAGAGGGTAACATGGCCAACATTTCACCTGTCATCCAAGTTGATATCGCTGCCCCCCGGAGAACCATTTTCCTTAGTAGGTGCTCATTCGCACAAGCTAGGGGTAAAACCCTAGCTACAAATACAGAAGATCCTGAGGTTCAACATGGTATGACAAGATGGATAGATTATTGATGACTCTAGGCTTTACTGAGAGTAAAACGGATTCCAACCTTTGCTTCAAGGTTGAATACGGAAGACCAGTGATGCTCTTGTTATGTGTCGATGCACTATTTTCTAGGCATGGAGGTGTGGACAAGGGAAGTATGTAGTAGAGATAGTAAAGAGGTTCAGGATGATGGACTGCAAGGCCATGACCACAACTATGGCATCGAACATGAATCTATTGAGTGATACTTCATTAGATACGGTTGATGCTACGATGCATCGCCAGATGATTAGGTCCTTGATGTACCTAGCGAATATGAGACCAGATATTTTCTTTGTTGTGAACGCATTGAGACATGTTCACCTCATGGTTGCAAATCATGTAGTAAGGTACTTGAAGGATACAGTTGATTATGGGCTCATGTATGAGGTGAATCAAAAAATTAACCTGGAGGGTTATGTGGATTCGTATTGTGCACGCAGTGCCATTGATAGGAAGAGCACTTTGAGGCGCTACTTCAGTATGGGATCAAGTGTGATCTCTTGGTTTGGCAGGATGGATTCCTGCATGGCACTGAGTACAGCTGAGGAAAAAAAGGTTGCCACTTGCTATTTGGGAGGTAGTATGTTTCTTTTGAAAACTACTATTTGATTTGGTTTATCTAACTTGCATTTGTTGTATGATGCAGAGAGGAGCAGTGATCTAGATCAAGATCTCTTGAAAGAAGGATTTCTAGCACAGGTTTCCCTCAGATGTAATTGGTCCTGGTGAAGCTCGCAGGTCATCCTTGGATGTAATCAGCCCTGGTGTGATTCTATGCTATAAATGGCCAAAGTGAAGTTTGAAGTACTTCAAGGAGAAGCTTTGTGTTCTTGAGATCGAGGTTCCCTCTAAAGGTAAAATGATGAGACCTAAAGCCATTCTGACAAGTAGGTCAGATGTAAGGGCTGAGCCATTCTGTCATGGCTAAAGGATTAGGTTCCTCCCATGTCAGATATGAGTGCTGACCATTCTGACGAGTAGGTCAGATGTAACGGCTACCACCATTCTGACGAGTAGGTCAGATGTAAGGGCTATGCCATTATTTCATGGCTAAAGGATTAGGTTCCTCCCATGTCATATGTGAGTGCTGGCCATTCTAACGAGTAGGTCAGATGTAAGGGCTGTGCCATTCTGTCATGGCTAAAGGATTAAGTTCTTCCCATGTCAGATGTGAGTACTAGCCATTCTGACAAATAAGTCAGATTTAAGGGCTACCGCCATTCTAATGAGTAGGTCAAATGTAAGGGATACCAAAGACCTATGAGGAGGTAGGAATGTACCCATCATGAAATAAGGCTGGATCTGTAGAACTTCCTATGATGAGAATTATCATGAGATAGCACATATGATGATGACTAGTGGAGATCCAGATTGAGCTATGATCTAGATCCAGTTATGATGACTCCAAGAGATCCAGATCGAATGATGATCTAGATCCAGTCCAGTGATGATCCATATCGAGTGATGATATAGATCTAGTGATGATGATCTATATCGAGTGATGATCTAGCTCCAATCTAGTGATGATGATCCAGATCGAGTGATGATCTAGATCCAGTGATGATGATCCAGATCAAGTGATGATCTAGATCCAGTGATGATGATCCAGATCCAGTGATGATCCAAATCCAGCTGAAGATGACTTGAAGATGACGAGGACTTGATGATGACCCAGATGATACATAGAAGAAGACTTGTGCTAATAAATTGTGTCGAGAGAATACCTTCCTAGTTAAGAGGGAGTGTTGATGTAATTGTAACTTCGGAATGTATTCATTTGTATTTCTTATCTATTGTAACCTGATGTTCATTTCGGGATGTATTTTAATTTACTTGAGTCATGTCATAACCCAATGTTTATTCTGGGAAGTTTCTATAATGATAAATTCATGTCAAGTAATTGTGGGTAACCCTCCTATTGGTCAAGGGTTAAAGTCCCCACAATTGTGGGCCCTAGGTTATTAGAATATCCTAGTGAAGTCGACCCTAGGTGAGTCATTGTAAGTTAGGGCAATAGTCCCCACCATTGTGTTAAGGATAAACCTCCTTTTTGGTTGGAGGAGGCGAAGTCCCTACAAGTTTTGGGGCACTAGGGTTATTAGACACTCCTAGATATGTCGGCTCTAGTAAGTAATTGTTAAGTGAGGCCGACATGATGGAGTGGGTTCCAAGTGAACAGAAGAATATAAATAGAGAGTGAGTCTCTATATTTAGCACACACTCACTCACTCATTGAGGTGCATAAGTGAGAGAGGAGAATCTCTCTGAGTGTGTGAGAGAGAGATTGCTGTTGTTGAGAGATCATCTTACTATTTTGGAGTTTTACCTTTTGGTGTTGATTCTATCTCTGAGGAAGTTGTGGGGTTTTCTCCTCTATGGTTTCCTCAAGGATAATTGTTTGTGTCTCTTGTCTCTTGTGTTTTATTTCTATGCATGTTATTCTCTCAGTTAAAGATCCTAAGATCATAATGCTAGCTTATATGATAAAAATCTAACACAACCCCACCAAGTGGGAGGAATATCTGCATCTCATAGAATTTGTGTAGGACAATGGATACCAGACCTGACCCAAGATGATTCCCTTCGAGGTACTCTATGGTTGAAAGTGTAGAACACCGGTTACTTGGGATATCCTGGTGGACCGACTCATGTTAGGGCCCAATTTACTAAAATAATTGGAACAATTGGTCACCAAGAATAGAACCTTAAAGAAGCATAGGACTGCCAAAATAGTTACGTGGATAAGAAAAGGAAAGATAAATATTATCAAATTGGCGAACATGTTTACTTAAAAATAAAAGAAAAGAGAAGCTCATTGATCTTAGGAAGGTGCAAAAAGTTAGCACCAAGATTTTGTAGACCCTTCAAGATACTGGCCAAGAGTGGGCCAGTGGGTTATGAATTAGTGTTACCTTCTCATATAAAAGT
This sequence comes from Pseudotsuga menziesii, assembly GCA_001517045.1. Lineage (NCBI taxonomy): Eukaryota > Viridiplantae > Streptophyta > Pinopsida > Pinales > Pinaceae > Pseudotsuga > Pseudotsuga menziesii. The sequence continues at coordinate 17,541 of LPNX011008938.1, read as the reverse complement.
TCATAATTTTTTCCACGTATCCTTGTTGAAGAAATATGTGGATCATACTAAACATTTTTGTAATATTCTGAATTTTGACCTAACACATATGGGTGTAATACCCATTTATTCTAGTGTTATTTTGATATTCTATTTTGGTATATTGGGTCTAGAACCCCACTACATATGAACATGATGATTTGTTTGATATATTTGGTGTAAGACAACTACATGTTTTTTATGTATAATTTTATGTGTTGGGAATCGACCCTGAAGCACATGATTGATGAAATGTTTTGTTTTGAGTGAGGATCTCTGGAGCAAATGAGTATTTAAATGTTTTTGTTGAGCGACAAGCTCTGGAACACCAAATTATTTAAATGTTTTTATTGATCAAGAAGCTCTAGAGCATATGAGTCTTTATGTTTTTGTTGAGTGAGAATCTCTGTAACACATGAGTTATGAAAACCTTTGTATTGAGTAGGAATCTCTGATGCACTTGGAAATTTTGAGCATAAGCCCTGGAGCCTTCCAAGTTGGTGTTGAGCATAAGCTATGGAACATCAGATCATTGGCCATTGTATCCCTAGGTGTATCCTACAAGTACATCCTAGCATTAGTGTTGAGCGAGGAGCTCTGGAATTGCACTAAGTTTGTAACTCCCTATTTTTTAACGTTGAGTATGGGCTCAGGATAAGCGCTAGGAGTTAGTGAAAATAATTAATTATGTCCAGTGAAAACAACTCGAGTAAAATATTTATCTCATCTGACTTATTTCAAGTGACTAAATGAAATTTCAAATTTTTGTATCTCATCAAGTATCAAAGAACTACCATGTTATACGAGGAAATCCAACATGCAAGGATGTTTAGAGTTTCCTAGCC
>LPNX011008938.1:0-16515 GCA_001517045.1 Pseudotsuga menziesii | reverse complement strand
GACATGTATAAAGAGTAAGACTAGTAATAATATAAATAATATAAGAAATAAAGAAAGGCTCCATCTATTATTATTACTACTAAAATATAATTAAATATTAAAAATACCTACAAGAGTCCAAATAAGAACTAGTTAAAAGTTCCTAAGTTAAAATATTAAAAGTGCTTAAATTAAATAAAAGGGTTAAATCAAGAAATCAAATGATTCTTGATTTAATTGCACCTTTGACTTAAAAGTCTGCCTATAAAATCCCAAGACAAAGAGAGGCTTGGGGATATTACATCTTTTTGGTGATTCATATTCTGCCTGATTATTCTCAAGAGAGTTCTTAGAGAACATCTTCCTAAGAGGAATAATGAGAACTGATTCAGAACCTAATATCCCAGTTAGGAAAGCCTTACCTTAGGAGCTCTAAGCTACTTGAATGTTGGAACCAAATCGTCGGGATCTTCATTGAAACGAGGAACAGTTTTGGGTCATGGTTGGGTAGAACGTGGTAGTTCCCAAGTGATTCTATTATCTATACATAGGTTTGATCTATCTAAGAATTTGTTAATGCTGGGTATTGGAGCGTGCAGGTTTTCACCCATTGAAATAGCTTCAAGTTGCAGGTATGAGGTTCTTGATTCTTTTCCCTATAATCAATACAAGTTTTACCATTTGAAGTAGGTTTAATTATTAATGATTATGTAGGAGATGTCCGCTATAAACTAGGTCATCTTTTCTACAATTCTTAACCTACGTATGAATGTAAAAGTCTTGTCTATAGTTAATTTCTGAAATTCATTTTCCTAACCAAGTAATTAAGGGTTCTGTTTTCTGGTTTAATTCTACAATTCATTTCTTGTTTTATAACTTAAGGGTTTATGTTTTATTTCTAATTTCTTGTCTACAATTTACTTCCCCTTGTTAAATTTATTTTTCAAGACCTAGAACAACTTAAAACAAAGCCTATATATATTTGTATATGAATTCTACTGGAAGATTTCATATTTCTAGCAAACCTATGTATAAAGTCAATGGACTAACTAGTATCTATAAGTATTAGTATAGGATCTAAAAAGAACTTTAAAACATAATTATAAAACACATTAAATTAGAATATATTAAAACAGAACCTAAAAATAATAATTTCCATTGTTTACTATAAGCAAATCATTCCCATATTTATAAGTAAATAGTAAATCAAATAGAAAGTCTAGCTCTAGAATATTTCTAAGGTATGTAGGCCTAAAGGGATTTATTCACAATAACCAAGCTATACATTTAAACCATAGAATACATTATTCAAATCTTATATCGTAAAAGAGATTTCCTCGAAATAAATCAACCATAAAAATAATAAATGAATTCATTAAAAATATCATAAATAAACAAAGGTCACATGATCGAATCGTGTGGGAATGAATGCCCAAACAAGTATTTCACAATACTCATCGTTTACAACCATCGTAGCCACGATCGAAACGTGATGAGTGTTGGTGAAAATATATGCTAATCAATTCCAACTTAAATTATGAACCCAGGAAGGTATCTTATGAGATGAAAACACTATATGTGTGGGATTGAAGGATTGAACTAATCTAAGATAATACGAAGCTGGTAATATACCTAAAATTGAGTAAGGGTTGTGAATTATAAAACAAATAATAATAGTACCAAGCTATACTACTTTACTCTATAGACAAAAATTGAAATTGCAAGATGTAAAGAAAATACTAGTCTAGGAAACAAGACTTAATCGAAAAAAATCTACTTACGAAAAAATGTGAACTACTCAACAATAATTTAAATGGAAAAGACTATTCAAAATCTAACCATGAAACAAATTCAGAAATATTTTAGCAAGACAATTTCAAAGTACAACAAACTATTAAAATAGGGAACTATGTTATCTTGAAAAAGATGATTGACATAGATAAGATAAGAAATGCATAATAACAGTTAACAATAAATTTAAGAGAAATGATGAACGATTCATAAGCAAATTGTGTTAGAATAATCAACCCATAGTTAGCTACCTTAGACATTAAAATAATCATTTTTGTCTTATTTGCCTAGTTTCATGATTCCACCTTATGCAATTTGTCATCTACACATCCATAGTGGTCAAACTTGCTAATTTTGACTCATGGAGCACTTGGGAAACCTCAAGGAATCAATTCTGCTTTATTCCTAGCCTCCTAAGTGCCCTTTTTCTTTTTCTGCTTTATTTCCTGCTTTTTCAGTGCTTTAAGGCAATTGGGAAAGTTTGACTAGGTGAGGTTAACTAGTTTTTTGTCCTCCACATCCTCCACTCTTTTCTCCTATGAAAAGCATGTATGATTTGTCCTTCCATTACCTTTTAGCTTTCCCAAATGATTTTTCCAATTCATGAGCTCCTTGACTGTTTTGGAAACTACTTTATGCACCTATGGGGGATTTTCTTAATTTTAGTAAGCCTGCTTTTGACTAGATTCCAATTGCCTCCTCATGCATTCGAATCCCTTATGTAATTATTTATTGCAGTAGCCTATGTTGTTACAGGGTTGGCTATTGTACACTGAGTTAATACAGTTTAGTGTTCAGCTCCATATTCAGTCTCTTTTTTGAGTGATTTTGCATGTACAATTGATAATTGTTGTGAGTGTTATTATTCTATCACTGGGTTCAATTTCCACATGGTATCAGACCCATTGTAGATCGATTTCTCTCCTTCAAATTTGTTTTGCAGGTTTGACATCAATGACTGGGAGCCTTCTACTGACAGCCGGGACAATTTCTGAGCTATGGATCAATCTCAGAAGATCACCTTGACTCCCTTCAACTTATTTGAATGGAAAGCATAGATGGAGATACTATTGAGAGTGAAAGGACTCTATTCTATTGGGTGACTAGGGCAACAGAAGAAGAGCCCAATGCAGCTGCAGAGAAGATAAAATGGCACAACAGGAGGGATGAGTCCTATGGTCTCTTGTGTCTGAGTATTTCCAGAGACCTCCTTTTCCATCTTGATGGATTGACATCACCGAATGAAATATGGGAGAAGCTTACTGGTCTTTTTGGAAAGACAGATGAGATGAGGGGACATAAAATCAAAAATGAACTGATCTTACTGAGTCCAAATAGCTTTGAATCCCTGCAAATCTATTTCTCTAAGTTCAAAGCACTTGTTTTGCAGCTAAAACAATGTGGGATCGAAAAGAAGGATGATCAGCTGGTCTTGGCCATAATCTCAAAGCTTGGCCCTAACTATTCAGTGTTTGTTTCGACCTTGTATGCCACAAAGTTGACAGCTCGAGCCTGGAAGATGCCTAGCCTTGTATATTTCATGGAATCTCTCACATAAGAACAAGACAAGCTGGTGATGATGGGCACCATCAAAACATCCAAAGACCAATATCTAGTTGCTGGAGATTCAAGGGTGGATTCAAAAAGCAAAAAGAAAGCTAAAAAGCTACCTGAGCGAAAGAGAGACAAGAACAAGTCTCCGGAGGAGCCACAAGGTTCCAAGAAGAACAACCAGAAGAAGAAGAATAAAGGAGAAATGAGCAAGTGCGCATACTGCCGTAAGGGAAATCATACTGAGATCTCCTGCATGAAGAAGCAAATAGACATGCTGACCCAACTCCTGGAGAATAATGGCATCTCCCTTCCAGAAAAGAGAGAAGGAGGATCAAATTTAGATGACGAGAGAGATTTCATGCATTGGTTGCTGGCACATCAAGCTGAGCTAGTTTCATCATTGATTCTGGAGCTTCAAGACATATGGTTTTGACCAAGGAGGCATTCACCTCACTTGACATGTCGAAAGGTCCACCAATAGTACTGGGAGATGACTCTCTCACTGAAATTTTGGGCAAAGGGAGGATTGATCTTGATCATGGTCAGTTCAGCAATGTGTTGTATGTTCCTGGTCTTGCCTCCAACCTCTTATCAGTGTATCAGATGACTCACACCGGGTCTCCAAAGAAGGTCATATTCTCCCCTCATGAATTTGAGATCACAGAGATCTCAAGTGGTAAAGTCATTGCAAAAGGAGTTGCAAATCATACTTCGAAGGTATACATGTTCTCACACTTCCTACCCTACTCAAACCCCTCTGCTCTTCTGATTCATGCTAATGAGGCAAGCAAGCTTTGGCATGAAATATTTGGCCACCTAAATTACAAGTATCTTTCTGATCTTAGTGAAAAAGAGATGGTCATAGGGTTACCCAAGATAAAATTTCCAAAGGAGTCTGCCAAGGTTGTATCCTAGGAAAACACCTAGAGCATAAATTTGAGAGAGTTAGTCATGAGAGAACCTCTCCACCCCTCGAGTTGATCCACAGTGATGTTTCTGGCCCATTCCCTCATATGTCCATGAGTCAGGCCAAATATGCATTGAATTTCATAGATGAATTTTCCAGGTATTGCTGGGTTTACTTCTTGAAACACAAGTCTAAAGTTTTTGGCCTCTTCAAAGTCTTTAAGGATTTGGTTGAAAACCAGTCTGGGAGGAAAATCAAGGTCCTTAGATCTGAAAATGGTGGTGAGTATTTCAAGTCTGAGTTTATTCAATATTGTGCAGATGCAGGTATTCAAATGCAGCATTCTATCCCTTACACACCACAGAAAAATGGTGTTGCTGAGAGGAAGAACAGATCACTGAAGGAGATGGCAACATGCATGATGGAGGCCAAAACTTGATGTACTGGGGAAAAGCTATCAATTGTGCAGCCTATATGCAGAATAGGGTGCCTCATAAACAACTTGATGTTAATACTCCTTTTGAATCATGGAGTGGGCACAAGACAGATGTGACCCATTTCGGGATTTTTGGCTCAAGGGCTTGGGCTAGAATTCCAACATAAAAGAGAAAGGCTTTGCAGCCCCAAAGCCAAGAGTGTCTATTTGTTGGGTACTCTGAATATTCAAAATGGTAAAAGCTGATAAATTTGAGCACAAACAAATCCTTCACTGAAAGGTGTTTTTAGTTGCAAGAAGAACCCCTAGTAGTAGTGGAAGTTGGAGAAGCCTCTTCACCACCAGAACCTCTGAAAGTAAGTGAAGAGATTGTTGAACATGCTGATTCTGATATTTCTGATAGTGATGAGTTTATTGCATATGCTAACATCCCTACAAGGCCAAAATGGGCATTCAATACCATTCATGCAGCAGGAGAGCTAGCTGGGAATACTAATGACCCTAGGAGGACTATATCTCAATTTGAGAGTGCTCTATGCATGAAGGATGATATGTTTGCTGAGAAATGCTATCTGATGGTAGAATAAGATCCTCAAACATATGAATATGCATCAGGAGATCCAATATGGCAAGCATCCATGAAGTAAGAGTTCAACTCACTCCAGAAGAGAAACACTTGGGAGCTGGTGGATCTTCCCCCAGGGAGGAAGCTAGTTCGGTGTAAATGAGTGTACAAGAGAAAAATTGCTGCTGATGGTTCACCTCTAAAGTACAAGGCCAGATTGGTATCTAAGGGCTACTCACAGGTTCATGGCATAGATTACAATGAGACCTTTGCACCAGTGGCAAAGATGAACTCCATCAGGCTAGCCTTAGCCATTGCAGCTTCAAAGCAATGGGAGGTACATCACATGGATGTAAAGTGTGTCTTAATGAATGGAGATCTCACTGAAGCGATATACATGCAGCATCCTCAAGGATTTGCTACTAACCCATCTCTTGTGTGCAGGCTAAGGAAGTCATTGTATGGGCTAAAGCAAGCCCCCAGTGCTTGGTATGCCAAGATTGATAGCTTCTTGCTATCACTGAATTTTGTTCGATGCAAATCAGATCCAAATGTATATTTGAAGTTGATTAATGGTTCATTAATGATCATTGTGTTATATGTTGATGACCTTCTCATTACAGGAATCTCAAAGGATGAGATTGCTTCCTTGAAGGGTGCAATGAACCAAGCCTTCTCCATGACAGATTTGGGGCTCTTAAGCCAATTCTTGGGGCTTGAGATTGCTCAAACCAAAGCTGGAATCAAGGTGCACCAGTCAAATTATGCCTTGGATTTGCTGAACAAATTCAAAATGAAGGATTGCAAGCCAAGCAAGACTCATTTCCTTTCAGGAGTGAAGCTTGAAGAAGCTGATTTTTCACCTATGGTAAACAATACACTCTATAGGCAATTGATTGGATTTTTGTTGTATATTACACATACTAGACCTCATATTTCTTATGCAGTAAGTGTGGCTTCTAGATACATGGATCAGCCTCATGAGATCCATTGGAAAGTAGCCAAAAGGATCCTTAACTTTGTTCAGGGAACAAGGACACATGGGATCTTCTATAAAGTAAAATATGATCTTGATTTGATTGGGTTTACTGACAGTGATTGGGCAGGTGATAGCACGGACAGAAAGTCCACATCAGGATATGTGTTCATGCTTGCAGAAGGGCCAATCAGTTGGTCAAGCAAGAAACAGAGTGCCATTGCACTCTCATCTACAAAATCAGAGTATAGAGGAGTTGTCAATGCAACAACTCAATGTTTATGGTTGCAGGGGTTACTTGGAGAGTGTGGCTTTGAATCAGAATACTCAACTACTATCTATTGTGATAATCAGAGTACCATTCAAATCTGCAATGATCCAGTTCATAAGCAGAGAACCAAACACATTGAGATCCATATGCACTACATCAGAGAGCTTGTGCATGATGGTTGTTAACACCCAAAAAGGGTTCACTACCTCATCTACCCCACTACATGGCTCATTTGTCTATTTTCCTACCATATTTCCATCAAAAACCCATAAAACCATCTAAAAAGCCTCCAAAAGGCTTAAAATGCCTTCAAAAGGCCATAAAACCCTATTTTTATCCAAAAATATCCAAAAATCCTCCAAAAAAGCAGAAATCTTCAAAAAGGAAGAAAAAATATAAAATAATGAGGAAAAGGAAGAAAAAACCCTAAACAGTTGAAACCCTAAACAGCTGAAACCCTAACCCTAAACCGACACTCCACCACTATAAATAAGTGATGGAGACCCCTTATTTGATATCCACAATCACAAGTATCCTGCCTCTGCCAAAATTGCTCTTGAAACCCTAGCTTACCATTGAGCTACTTTCACCATTGAGAGCCCCTTTTGGCCCATTTCCACCATTAGAGAAAGAGAAGGAGCAGCTGGAGCTCGGAGCAACCTCTCGGATCAGCGCAACGGGCTTCACCAACCTCTACATTGGAGGTCAGATCAATAAAAAAATCATCCTTTACTTTTTGTTGTTTTGCTTCATGAACATGTTTAGATTAATTTTTATTACTGTTTAGCATCTTTTATTTCACATATTATTGAACTGCTACTAAGGAATCCATTCTCCTTAGTAGTTGCTCATTCGCACAAGCTAGGGGTAAAACCCTAGCAACAGTTTTGGCGACTTCGCTGGTTTTTATTTTATTTTATTTCCCATTTTTTCCTTTCGGCTGTCGTTTTCGACCGCCGTAAACCGCAATTTTTTTTCTCCGTAGCCGCGTCCTGACCGCGCCTTTCCATCTTTTAGCTGCGACCCGAACGCGCATGTGGGCCGTTTTACCCACATCCCGGACGCGCCTTTGAGCCCCTTCTCTGCGATTCGACCGCATCTTTTCCTATCGTAGTCGCGGCTCGACCGCATCTGTTGGCCAGAAACCCGCGACCCATCCACGTCTGTTTCCTTCAAACCCACGACCCGTCCGTGCCTGTTTCCTTCAAACCCGCAACCCATTCACGCCTGTTTCCTTCAAACCCACGGTCCGACCGCTCTTTTCTGTCTCAAACCCGCGGTCTTATTTCTACAGTTTTCCCTGTATTTGACCCCAGCCCCTTTGTTGCCATATTTTATGTACCTACACAGCCATCTGTTCTACCTACAGCCTTTTTTCCCACCATTATTTCTGTTACCTTTTTACAGCATTGTTTTTAAACTTTCAGCATTCTTATTTCAGAAAATTTTGCATGGTAAAATTTTTTCATTCAGTATTATTGTTATTTAGGAAGTTGCCCCCGTGGTGTGTGGCACTTCTCTTCTGGGTTCATAACCTCACCAGCACACAATCTGTCACCTAATTCAAGTGAGACTTAAAAACTACTTAACTCAACCAACATTCTAACCCCACTTGGAGAACAAAAAAGAATTTTTGTATTTAGGTAGGATCGGGGGGATAGGCTTCCAAAAACACCCCTCAGTTACTTACACTTGAGACATAGTTGTTGTCCATTAGGGAACCAAAATCCCCTAGTATTTTTTGACACGGTCACAACCGGTTTATCAGAGGGCCTCTCCCTTAGGAGGGTTGAAGTCGTGAGATTGGTTCCGGAGGTCTGAGTGGAATACCGAACTCCATTCAGTAACTGAAGGGATACCTTTCGCACTTCTCGGGATATCCCTGTATAGGGATATTGCAGTTAAAGGACCAAGTGGCAGATTTACCTTTCTGGACGTGTCATGAATGGGGTATCTTAGTTGCCATTCTTCTAGGATTTGACTACCCGGTGTCCCTCCCGGTAGGGGGATACCTTAGCCACTTGGATTTCCTATTCATATTGTCTGACTTGGATTTCATCACCTTTCAGAGGATATGTCTAGTTGAGTCATAATACTTCTAGTTAGGTGTTTGCATGCTCCCTTACCTCCTTTTGGTCTAGTGAGTCCACCGTTTTTTATTTTTAGAAAACCTGCTGCTTGTGGGTATTCTGACCATTTTTTGACACTCTGCCTATTGTAACACAGCTGTTACAGTGGGTTTTTTGAGTTGATTGTTGGCCTAAGTGCCCTATCTTTTGAGCTCTCCTTCTGCACACTCGGTTGCATTAGGGTTTTTGAGTTGTTTTGTAGTTACCTCAACCCACAGAGATTTGACACCATTTGTCACCATTGAGTCCCCGAGAAATTCTCGGCGCCTCAGAGGCGAGCCCCCATAGCACGATTCACTAGACGCCACCCGTCCTTGACATAGATCATCATCAGTTGATACCACTTATCATAGATCTCGATCCTTGTCACTTGACTCCACTCGTCAGCGGCATAGGACTCCGTCACCAGATACTGACGCCCCTTATTTTACCTCTGATTCTGAGCCAGAGTCTGAGAACCCCCTTTACACTACCCCTACTAGCCCCATGGCTGGCGTGACTCCCACTCCCATCTTAGTTGGGACCGTTGGTGGCACATCCACCACTACACCAGTTACCACACCTACTATGGGTATGCCCTCCATGGGGCCCCCATTTACCGTTCCCCTCACGGCACCTATTCCAACAGCAGGAATACCTATTCTCATTCCATCAGTGACTCATACCACCCATGGTGGTGCAGGTCCTTCCTATACCACCTTAGTTCCCCCACTTGGGGGAAACCTCCCTCACATTACCCCTCCACTTGGGGGCATTATCCCCAACTTAATCCAACCCACTACCGTGTCACATTCTTCGTCCAGTTTGCCATTCATGGCTAGCCTCAACCTGCCTGACCTATCGAGATTAACCAATGACCCCATCCGACACGACCCTGCGTGGCCTCACATGCCCACCAAGCTCCCCTATGACATCCCTAAGTTCGAGGGCAAGGCAGGTGAGGACCCACAAAACCATATCATGTCCTTCCATCTATGGTGTTCCTCCAACTCCATAGTAGACGACTCTATTCGCCTCCATTTATTATAGCGCACTTTCACTGGCTCTGCTGCCAAGTGGTATATCGAACAACCCCATGGAACCCATGCCACCTTTACTTCCCTTACCTCGACCTACCTACAGTTGTTCCAGTTACCTGTCCGCTATGATGCAGGCATTGAGATCCTACTATCATGCATACAAAACACGGCTACCCACATCACGGATGACATTCATGAATGGCGTCGACGCCGTAGTTTATGCAAGATCAAGTTAGACGATCGGATCTTCCTAGACTGGTTCCTCAAATCCCTCCTTCCTATCATTGCTAAGGATGTAGCATCCAAACGACCCCAGTCCGAAGAAGAGGCCATCCTTAAGGCCCAACAATTCGATCTCATTTACGCCCAGTTAGGTTACCTCTATACCATTATACCTGACGCCCCTCGCGACAATTCCTCCTAGCACGATGCGCCAGGAGAATCCCACGCTGCCGATGGCATCATTGGCCGTGTCTCTTCGCAGCCTCAACCATTTTCCATATCCCGTCCTACCCCTGTCCCTGACCCTTCATGGGCTACCTCACAATCTGGAGCAACCAACCCGTATGCTCCCATGACACATCACCACCATTCCCATGGACCCTCATGTCCACCTCAGTGTTTCGGTCATCTGACTCCCGCTTACGCCCCCATGGTCGCACCTCAGCCCTACTGTCACCAGCAGGCTGCACCAACTCCTGCGCCGTCACAAACCCAACCCGTTTATTACCCGCCATAGCCAACCCCTGCAGCAAACCCACAACTCGCTCCACAGCACTATCAGCAACACCCTCAGGTTGCTACACCTACGCAGCCTCCACCTACATATCATCCACCGTAGCCTGCTCTAGCCCCTGCGCAGCCTCAGAATCCACCTGCTGTCCAAGGGCAAGCTTACACTCAAGAAAACCCCCAGCAAAACCAGAAAAACCAACGCAACCAGGGCCAACAAAACCGCGGCAGAGGCCGAAATCGTGGGAACAACCAACCGACCGAGCAAGCTGGTCAACACCCTATTCCCCCCGCTAGTAATAATGTGGCCCCTGCTAACCAAAACCCTGATCGCCCGCCCAAGCAGGCTAAAAACCCTAATTTGTGAACAAACTACCCTTGTTCTGTTTGCGGGGTCTATGGCCACTACACACATTTTTGTCCACGTATGGAGCGGGTTCGACAACTTTGGGCTGCTAATGTACAACACCAAGGGCAGACGGCTCCTCAAGCATCGCCCAACCCGCCACAACCCCAGCAGCAACCTTTGGTGCTGCAAAACCCCTTACCAACCCAAGGCATAGTGAACACCCAACCATTGGCTCCCCCTCAAGCCAACGCGCCAACCCAACAACAAATCACTTACGCTGCTCCTGATCAACCCACGCTTGACTCAGGTACCCACCACTTGTTGATGATGTCCTCCAATGAGATCAACCTCCAGACCCGGCGGAACCAATATGGCTCCACCCCTGAAGCCCCTCCCACCGATACACCTACTAATGCTCATCCCACTGATCAGGCGTTACATATACCTCCACCTCCACTAGATGGCGCTCCCAAAGCGCCACGTTTCCCACTTCGTCGTATCAACAATAACCCCAATGCACAGGCTGCGTCAAACTACAACATTGGCGATGACTTAGCCCAATCCCCTGCAGCCATGTCTGCGTTAGAAGTCTTAAAAACCTTCCCTTCGCACTACAAGATTCTACTCTCAGCCATTGGGGCTATCAATCCAAATGATTCGCAGTTAATGGGATTTTATTTGGACCGATCCGAACCCCGCCTTCCTTCCACTTTGGCACTCCAAGTTTCTGTTTCCATTCGGAATTTTGTCATCCATCGATGCATTATTGATGAAGGTGCCTCTACATGTGTCATGCCCACCTCCATCTGGCAGAAAATGGGATCCCCCCCTCTCCAGCAGTCCTCTACTGCGTTGCGAGCCTACGACGGCCGTTCAGCTCAACCACAAGGCCTATTAACTCACGTCCCCGTCCAGCTGGCTGTCAAAATTGTCCTCATAAACATCGAGGTTATCAATGCACAGCTTGATTACAACCTTTACTTGGCCGCAGCTACATGTATGCCATGCGGGCAGTTGCTTCTATCGTTTTTTGTACCATGATGTTCCCCCATGAGGGATGCGTAGTCAAGGTTGACCAACTCACTTACCATGATTCCAATGCCCCCGTGGCACCCGAAAATGTTCTCCCCATGATTGAACAACCTGTTTCGGGTGCCACCACCTCATTCGTTTCTTCTATGGGGCCCGGAGTTTACTCAGATGCACCAATGACCTCGACCTTCCCATCTATTCCACCCCCGTCACCTGCCACTGAAGTGTCCGACCTATGTACCCTATCCCATAACACGCGAAATCCTACTAATCAACCGCCCTTGTTACCTCAACCCCCTTTGATACCTAATCACATTGGTGCTACACCCATCCATACCATTCCTTTCCTCTTCCCTCCCTCAGGAGTAGTTAGCGCCCCGGTCATGGCCACCTTCAGCCTTCCTGGGTTAACCTTAGGATTACCCGTTTGGTATCTTTCGCCTCCTAGTCGTCCGCCGACACCAGATGTCATCCTGCAACTAGTGCAACCCATTGTCACTACTAGTCAACCACCTCCCGGTGTCGCTACCCCGTCATCCTCCGTGAAACACCCCCTCCTCTTACAAAACCCACTGGGGGCAGAGGCCCCCAACCTTACACTGTTGTCCCCCCTCCTAAGATAGTCAGAAATCCCCCTGTGTTTCGTGCTCCTCCCAAATGCGCGCTGTACGATGAGTTGGGCCATGCGACTCACCTATGTCCCCAGTTACCGGCATTACAGGAATACATGCAATTGCTTGACGATGACCCCATTATCCCAGTTGTCCATCTAGATCCAACCCTTATGCCTCGCGACAAATCCCTACGCATTAACCACTCCTTTGCCTTATGCGGTGTCTACGGGCATTACTCACATCACTGTCCTGATCTCCCCGAGTACAGAGCAGCTCTCTTTGAGATGAATAATCTGGATCTTGAGACGGCACCACCCACCATTGTGGAGATCCACCCCCCGGACTCTTCCTCTTCCGAAGAGGTTAATACCATTTATATGATCTCTTCCACCACTACTCCCTCGTCAACCGATTTGACGACACAAACTTTCCATACTGATGACGAGATTCTTGAGGATCTCACTGCCCCAGATTATCCCTGGGAGGACATGCACCATCGTTCCTACTTCCTCCCAGATGAACCCTCCTCTGACACTGCTCCTCAATTTGCAATTGAATCCAAAGACTTCCTTCCCCCCAAGGTCAACTGGTTCAAAAACCCTATTCCGGCTCCTGACGCCTTCGAAGAGGGTAACATGGCCAACATCTTACCTGTCATCGAAATTGATATTGCTGCCCCTGGAGGCACCCCCAAACTCATTGCTTTAGGAGCATCTTGCACTGAGCAAGAGATTGAGGAATACAAAACACTTTTCAAAGAATTCCGTGATGTCTTTTCCTGGTCCTATACCGAAATGCCTGGTCTTGACCCTGCCATTATAGAGCACCACATTGACACATGGCCTGATGTACCCCCCGTTCGTCAGAAACAACGTCCCATTCATCCCTCAAAACTCCCAGCTGTCAAAACCGAGATTGAGAAACTTCGCACGGCAGGATTCATTTATCCTATTTCCTATACCACCCGGGTTTCAAACCCTGTTCCTATCAACAATAAACAAGGCACCCTTAGAGTATGCACTGACTTCCGAGACTTAAACCTTGCCTGTCCCAAAGACAATTTCCCTACGCCATTTATTGACCAGCTCATTGATGAGTGTGCGGGGCATGAAGTCCTCTCGTTCATGGACGGTTTTTTCGAATACAATCAGATCCAAATCCAAAAGGAAGACCAGTACAAAACCGCTTTTACTACCCCATGGGGCACCTTTGCCTATCGTGTCATGCCTTTTGGCCTAAAAAATGCTGGTGCCACATTCCAGCGGGCCATGACCTATTGCTTTCATGATTTGGTCCATATCCTGCTCGTCTACCTTGATGACCTTACAGCTCGTTCCCGAAAACGATCAGACCACTTTAATGACCTTCGGTAAGTTTTTCTGCGTTGTCACAAATATCAGATCCGCTTGAACCCACACAAGTGCGTCTTTTGCGTTCCGACAGGCCGATTGTTAGGTTTCATTATTTCCCAGAAAGGAATTACTGTTGATCCCCTGAAATTCCAAGCCATCTTAGACCTTCCCTCTCCTCGAACGCTCCGACAACTCCAAAGTCTGCAAGGGCGATCTAATTTTCTTCGACGCTTCGTTATTGATTACGCCACAACCGTTCACGGTTTCTTGCACCTGCTCCGTACCCACATACCCTTTGTCTTAGACGAGCATGCAGAAGCTGCATTTGAAGCCCTCAAGAAATCTCTCACACAAGCCCCCTTGATCTCCCCTTTGGATTTCTCTCAGGACTTCATCCTCTACGTCTCGGCATCAGAGCATGCTGTGTCCGGAGTCTTGGTTCAAGAAGACACCTCACGCCAAGAGCATGTCATTTACTACAACAGCCAGACCTTGTCCGGCCCACCCCTACGTTACCCATATGAGGAGAGACTATCCCTAGCAGTGGTATTTTCCGTCCAGAAATTGTGACACTACATTTTACTTAGTCACACCACAGTCGTCGCCGACTCTAACCCCATGGTATATCTCTTAAACTGGCGTCTCCTGCAAGGTCATGTGGCTAAATGGGTCATTATCCTCTAGGAATATGACCTCACATTCCGAACACCTAAGAGCACTAAAGCCCTCGCACTTTCCCAGCTCATCACCGATCTCCCTTCCTTCATCCCGGCCCCACCTATCTCCAAGGAGTTACCCGATAATCACTTGTTCACTATCTCATCTGATGACCCGTGGTACGGTGATATCTTGTCATACCTACGCACGCAGAAATTCCAACCCACCGTCACTCGTAATGGACATCGTCATATCCATCTCCAGGCCTCTCGCTACCTCCTCCTAGGGGATGTCCTTTACCGGCGAGGAGTCAACACAATTCTTCGTCGTTTCCTTACACACGAGGAAGATGAATAGGTCCTCAATGATTGTCATAGTGGTGCCTGCGGTGGCCATTTCTCAGGGATGGCCACTGCCCAAAAGGTCGTTCACGCCGGATACTTCTGGCCCACACTTTTCACCGACTGCATCACTGCGGTCAAGCATTGCCATAACTGCCAACTTTTTGCCCCCAAGGCCCGGACACCACCTGATCCATTACACCCAGTCATCACCGTTGGTCCCTTTTGCAAGTGGGCCATCAACTTCATGGAGTGTAGACCCCCATCTGCTAACGGCCATAAGTACATCGTTGTCGCCGTTGATTACTTCACCAAATGGGTGGAAGCCATGCCTATCTTCAACTGTACCACTGACACCGCTGCCCGTTTCTTCTTTAACCATGTTATCACTCGATTCGGGGTCATTAAACAGTTGGTCTCAGACCATGGCTCACACTTTCAAGATTCCGTTTGGCGCGAGCTATCCACCTTCCACAAGTTCCAACACCAGTTTTCCTCGGCTTACTACCCTCAAGGGAACGGTCAAGTAGAAGCTGTTAACAAAATCCTCAAAACCATACTCCAACGCACTGTGGACCGGCATAAGTCTAATTGGCACCACATGCTATTCCCTGCCTTATGGGATTACCGTACCTCCACCAAGACCGCCACTGGTTTTAACCCATTTCATTTAGTTCACGGTGTAGAATCTGTCCTCCCCGTTGAGTGTCAGATACCTGCCTTGCATATCACCGTTGAGCTTCTCTTTGATACCTCCCCCCTAGAGCAACGTCTGCTGTCCCTCAAACAAGCCGATGAAGATCGTCGTGCCACTCTTCAGAATATCAAAGCTGCCAAAAACCGCTCCAAATCCAGTTATGACAAACATGTTCACCCTCGAACTTTCCACGAAGGGGACCTCGTCCTCGCCTATGACCAAGCCCACGAAAAAACCGGTAAAGGAAAGTTTGAGTCCATGTGGCAAGGCCCTTACATCGTGCAGACTTGCCTCAGCAAGGAGGCATACAATTTAGCTGACTCTGAAGGCCACCCTTTCCGCAACCCCCGTAATGGGTTGTATCTTAAACGTTTTTACCCATAACTGAAATCGCGACCTCAGTGGTCCGCATTGTAAAGTTTGCTCTCCTTTTTTTTGTTTTTTACCTTTTTTACCATAATCTCACATTCATCGTCTTTGCATGCCCACAGATGGACCATATTCCACCTCGTTACATTGGCTTCGCTGATGGGGCAAGCCGCTGGTCTCCCAACCTGGATTCTGCAGCATGGGTCTTATATTCCCCTACCAATGAACTGATTCACCTTGACGGAATATGTATAGGCGCCGCTACCAATAACCAGGAGGAGTATGATGCCATGACCGGTCTCCTGATTGCTGCACTCCAGATGGGCATATGTCACCTTCATGTGTTCTTGGACTCCTAGCTACTTGTCTCCCAGCTCAACAACTGCTACCAGGTGTGCGATCCTTGCCTATTTAGAAAATTCTTGCGTACAAAAAAACTTAGCCGACAGTTTGGATCCATCACATTCACACATGTCCCCAGAGCTCAAAATAGTGTCGCAGACCAAATGGCCAATAACATCCTAGATTGGCATATCAATCACACCATATAACATCTCCACCATACATCATAGCATCTCATCCAACTATATAAAAAACCATAAAACCACATTTGCATCCATAGGGGCATCCACGTGCCTATTCATAACTAAATCATGTCACATCACATAAAACACACAAGGGGCATCCACGTGCCCAACATCCTAGACTACTTGCATCCACGTGCAATACAAACATATAACACATC
>LPNX011008923.1:0-11465 GCA_001517045.1 Pseudotsuga menziesii | reverse complement strand
TAGAACATTTATTACAATTCCCTCATGGGGTATGAACATGTGATATAGTACAACAAGCACTTCCCAGAAGTACTTCCAAAGGTCCTTGTGAAGTCCGAACAAGTTAGCCATGTCCGGTTCACCGGGCTCACTTGATAAAAACCACTAAGTACAACTTAGGTGGTAACAGCAGCCACAGCCGCAACCTTAGTTACCAAGGAAACAATGGGGTTCATTCCCGATCAACATGATCCTTTTTCTTATTCCTACCATCCAGGATCATAAGTCTACCTTGACAACCCTCCATCTACAGGATTTCACACTAGGAGATCCTCTGTGGTACCTTGAACCACCTACCATACCTCTGAGGCCCCAGGATGTGTTGACTCATGTCCAGCCAATTGAGATGATGTTGCACCTACGTCCAGGTCCATCAAAGACTCCTCTTGTCTCCAGGCTTGCCCCTCTTCCTCCAATAGAGACTGGGGGCAAGGCCACAAAAACAACAACCAATACCATTTACATGATCTCTAGCACCAATTTCCCTTTCGTCTCATCGCTTGTGGAAAATCCACCTGATCTATCCCGGCACCACTTACGCGATGACAGAGAGATCTATAAAACCACCTCTAGTTTTACCCCATTCCCTTTAAACCATAGTGTGGAATCGGTTCTTCCCATAAAATACTAGATTCCGTCACCCCACCATGCCAATGACCTTTGTCTCGGCAAGGGGGCATACACCCTTACTGACTCTGATGGAAAACTCTTGGAGAACCCCCGCAACGGGCTTTACCTTAAGAGATTTTACACTTAACATCACCAATGAGTCGCTTCATTTTCATTTCTTGTTTTTCAACGTTTTTCACCACAAATCAGGGGCAGCACCATTAGTTTCTACTCCAAATTCACCTGAAATCAGTTCGAGACACCCCCCACACCTTCGGGCTCAAATTTATATCTCTTTATGAGACCATTGTCTCATGTTTAATAAATCAATTTCGGGACCATTTCCCACAAGTCACCTTGATTTACGAGCCATGACATGACGATGCAAGTGTCTACGGACCTGTACTTGTATCACACTTCCCAACTGCTACTCATGCGAGTCTTTGGGCTGCCGCCCGTTAAGGACTGCAATTTTAGTTTCATTTTTGTATTTATAATTGTCTTTTTTCCCCGCACCTTACACGGACATCTGGACCACTGTCCACAAAAAATTTCTTTTCTTGCATATATTTGGCATATAAATGCCTCTAGACTTGTATTTACATCGCATGTAGTCAAGTCTGTCCACCGCAACACACACACACACGCTCTCTTGACCTCTATTCGAGAGCCACCTCGGTTTGCGTGCCTCTACTGCACCGACTCGCGAGCCTCTGTTGCCATCTATCCCACACGTGTATTGGTGTGTTTAAGAGCTTTTTGCTCCATCCATACTGCGTGGATGACCTATGGACCTCTGTCCATCATCCTGGCATGGGGCACCGCACGTGCCACCATCGGTTGACCACATTGGAGTTTCGTTTAAGCTCTTTTCTGACTCCTTAAAACAATGAAAAGGTTGTCAAGTGCAGCTGCTTCTTTTCCCGCTCACTAAAGTATAGGAAAGAGCATCTACATTGTCTCGTTTATTTCCTTTTGCGGACCATATAGACCATTTCATGAAAAGGACCTCCTTGGCACACTCAAGCCAAGACCGTACCCCTATGCACACTTTTATGCTTTCTCAGGTAGAGGGGCTGCACTTCATGAAAAAGCTCACCACGGGTTGTCGTTAAGCTCTTTTCTAGCCTTCTCAACAAGAAACAATTACCGAGCAAACTTGGTTTCATTCATGCTTGTAAAAGAATTTGAATGACCATCTAGTCAATACAGGTTTAACCTTTTCTGGCTTGATTAGACTACCAACAGTAAAGAAGTCTCCCATCCCCTACAGGATGTGCCAGCTCTCCTATGTACACTTTTATCCTTTTTCGGGCACAGGAGACTACCAACGAAAAATATCCCCCATTGGAGTCTTCATCGTGCTTTTAGACTCTCTAAAATTGAAAGCACCATCGAGCATTTACCTTCTCGGGCTCGCCAAAAATCCATGAGATCGTACCACAACGGTGTCCCTAGACACCACCCCACAAAGAAAACAGTTTGGCAGCATCCCCACATTGGGTTGCCTTTGTTCAGATTACTCTGCAATGTGTCTTCCTTGGATCCCATCAGTATCAAAAGTGTCCACCTCCTCCAAGTATTTCCCATCTGTAGCAATATTCCCGGTATTACAGCTACGATCCCATTCCCTTGAGTCAGTTTCATTTTCTTCCTGGTCTGCCTTGCCATCATACTTTGAAAAAAGGAATTTTGAGTCTCCCACTCCCCCCTTGCCCCTATTCAGTTCTTTCCCTTCCCTCCCCTCCCCCTCACAATTCAGTGAGTCAGTCCGCAGATTGCTTCACACCTTTCCGTTTTCTCCCTCGCGGCCCTGGGCAAGGAAACATCATTGCCTTGGCTAGGGGCAGGTCTCCCTCTATCGACGCCAACACACATATTCCAGAAGATAGACCTAGAGGTCCCTGTACCTTGTTTTCATTGACATCATTGAGGAGTTCCTTGGACCACTTGAGAGGAGTCCTTAGTGCCTCTCGGGATGGTTGTTTCTCACGTGCTCGACTTCAACTCCATCATTGCACCGTTGAGATTCGTATAGGGTTTGTTCCGCATAGTACTTGGTCGAAGACCCCAGATGTCACCTGAATCTAGAACATTGGTGAGTCCACTCGAGGGACCTAAAAAGGTTATGTCCCTTGTGATTTCCGGGTTACGTTGGAGACAATATTTAGAACCCCCAGCAGTGCTTCGATATACCTTTATGATTGATGTAGCATACCTGTACCACAGAGACTCTAACTCTCAATCAACGAGTCCACATAGCTATGTACCAGATCCAGCAGACCATCAGTCATGGAGATATAACATTCCATGATAATGCCATGGGTCCAATGTACCAGATCAGTATTGTATTTAGCCTCACATGGAGGCAACCAGCTTTGTAACATCAGTTGTATATGATCGGCTCTTGTATTTTAGATCTTAGATGAAATGATTCTTTTGACATTGTCATGAGCATGGGGATGCCCGCCTCATCCATATACATGTCACACATTTATTGTATCTCACCCATTAATGGGAACCAAATTAATACAAAAACCAAAAGCCACCATGCCCCAGCCCCAGAAGCACCCCCTCTACACAACAAATCCTATGATGTCCATCGGCCATACGTTGAGCTCCTACCCTCACACATCAGGGGGCAATCTGTTAACCCAAAAATCCCCCACATAGCTCTCTATGGCCTACACCACCCAAGGACACCATCTCACAACCCCCATATCACTCCATCAAACCTTCCATTAGACCCCCACACCTCCAAAAGAGCCCAAGGATGAAGAAAAGGGCTAAAAACCCCAAAAAAGAGCCCAAAATAGCCCCCTAGGAGATAAAGCCCTCAAAAAGGCGCTAAAACCCTAAAAGGGGCTAAAGCCCTGACCAAGGGCTTAAAACCCTAAAACCCCTTGGAAAATCTATAAAAGGAGGGTGGGGGGTCACTCTCAGAACACGTTTCCCTTGCATATTGTTATGTTTCCCGTGGATGCCTTGAGACACATTTGCCTCTCAAGCCACCCACACTCCCTCCATCTCCATTTGCATTTGAGTCATTGCTCCCCAACCAAGAGAGGTGCTCCCATGAGCTAGGGCATGGTGGCCCATTTCCACCCAAGAGAAGGTATACCCAATGGTTTATTTCTGTTTTGCTTAATGTTATTTGCTTTCTAACTCTCATTTTTATTTGCAGGTTTTGTTATTGACATTGTTTTTGTAGGTTCTCCATTAGAGCTTAGGTTTGTTTGCAGGTTTTAAGGAGGTAGAACCCTAACCCATTTTCTTCAAAGGGGTTCACCAAAGCTTCATTTTCTTCTTTCTGCCATTAGATTTAGTTTACTGTTCTTGCCATTTACTTCATCTTGTTTACATTAGCTTAGATTTAGTTTAATATTATGTTCTGTCATTTCTGTTTCTGTTTTATTTTCTGCATTTACCATTAGCAGGAACCTACCCTTATGCCCTATAGGCATAAGGGAGTCATTCCTGCCCCTGTAGCAGGGAGAAATCCTTGCTACACCCACATCAAACCAAAATCATGGGGAAACCAACGGCAATCAATTTCTCAACTGCGTGAGGAAGGAAAAACAACCCACGTGGAGGTGAATTCACACGATCAGACCCACAATGAAAGGAAATACACACAACAAAATCCCCAACCGCCAAAGTGACACACACAACAGAATCGTGCATGTGAGGCTGCTCTCCCATCTCTTTGCATGAGTAAAATGCCAAGACCGCTGCATGAGGAGAAAAAATGACTGTCTCTGCGTGAGGATGGGCAAGAATTCAAGAATGGAAGAATGGGGCCATCCCATCTCTTCCTGCCCACATGAGGGTGAACGAGTCTGCTAGTGGAGTGTGCATGAGCGAAAGGACTGACAGTCCTGCCACGCACCACTGCCCAGCAATAACTGCCCAACTAACATAAGAGGTTTTAATGTGGTAGTTGACTGAGTGAGACAAGGGAAAGGTGAGTAAGACAAAAAGGTGGGTGACAGCTAAAAGGGTTTATCAATTGACACTTGCCTTTTCCCCAATGGCTCCTAAGGTTTAATAATTCCCCCTCCTTATTCTTAGGAAAATCATGCCCTTTTCAATATGGTTGCATTGACATAGTTGGTTGGGGTTTATTTTAATTAAAATGCATATTTACTTGATGCCAAAATTATAATGTTCCGGATATCACGATATACCATCGGCAATGATTTCAATCACCGAAACATAAAACAACCAAATCAATGGTGGGGATTTTGCCTTTAACTCCACACCACGATTAATTATAATATATACATCATATACATTTTTAACGCAAACGGGGTCAAAACTGGGGTGTTACATTCCCCTCCCCCTTCAATAGCACTGTCCTCGGTGCTTTACAAAATTGAACAAAATGCTACATTGGTATCGCCTCAGTGTTCCACAGAATTGAACAAAAATGGATGTGCCAATCACATGGCATCCTCCAGCTCCCAAGTAGCCTCTTTAGGCCCGTAGTGCTCCCATTGCACCTTTACTTGCCCTATGGCTCAGTTTCAGAGCATTGTGACCTTCCTATCGAGGATGCGCATTGGATCGATTTGGAACTCTCCCTCGGGTTTCACCTGAATCACATCCTAATTTATCACATGGTTAGGATCATGTACATATTTCTTAAGAAAAGAAACATGAAAAACATTATGAGCTCTAGTGCGAGAAGACAATGCAAGTCTATATGCAACTGGCCCTATTCTTTCAAGCACTTCAAACAACCCACAATATCTTGGTGAGAGCTTGGCACAACTTCCAAGCTTCAAGGAACTCTGAGGTAAACGTGATCCCCAACACTGAACTCCTTGTTCACCCTACGCTTATCTGCATAGCTTTCCTGCCTGTCCTGTGTTGCTTTCAAATTCTTCCTGATCTTTACAACCTCCTCCTCCATCTCCTTGAGCAATTCTAGACAAAGCACAACCTTGTTCACTGGATTATCCCAAGTCACTGGTGTCCTACACCTTCTTCCATACAAAGCTTCATATGGACTCATCCCCAACGATTCCTGCTGTCCATTGTTATAAGCAAACTCTACCAAGTGTAAGTAATCTTCCCACTTGGTTGGTTTATCCGCCACGTACATGCGAAGCATATCTTCAAGCACCTGATTAAATCTCTCTGTCTGTCCATCTGTCTGAGGATGGTATGCAGTACTGAAGTTCAACTTTGTACCCAAATATGCAAACAACCACTTCCAAAAATTGGAAGTGAACTTGACATCTCTTTCAGAGACTATAGCCTTAGGAAAACCATGCAATTTGAAAATCTCTTTCATGAATATCTTTGCAATTTCATTAGTATTATGCGTAGAATTAACCGGTATAAAATGTGCTGCCTTTGTCAACTTGTCTACCACAACCATGATGGAATCATGTTGTCTCCAAGTCATTGGCAATCCTGTAATAAAATCCATGGAAATAACTTCCCATTTCCATTCTGGAACTAGAAAAGGCTGCAACAAATCCACGGGATGTTGATGCTCAACCTTTACCTGCTGACATTTCATGCACCTGGAAATATATTCAGCCATGTCCTTTTTCATTCTCGGCCAAAAGTACTGTTTCCTGGTGGTAGCAATTGTTTTCTGGTATCTTGGGTGACCAGAATATGGAGCTTGATGGATTTCATCCATAACAACTCTCCTCAAATTTGCTACATTTGGAATATAAATTCTTCCTTTATAAGTAAGAATTCCATCTTCTTCCAATTTATATCCCTCATACCTCTTCTCAAGTCTTTGCTGCTGCAATTTGTATTTTACCAGCTCATACAATTCATCTCCAGCAGTACGGTTAATAATCTGCTGCCTCAAATTTGATTGGCAAATACTAAGAGATGCCACATGCATTTCCTGCACCTTCTTGCTAAGTGCATTAGCTACCTTATTTTCTTTTCCCTTTATGTGCTCGATTTCAAAATCAAACTCACATAAAAAATCCAACCATCTCGCTTGCCTAGCATTCAGAGTAGGCTGATCAAATAGATACTTCAGACCACAATGGTCTGTCCTTAGCTCAAATCTTCTACTCATCAAGTAATGCCTCCACATCTTGAGAGCATGTGCAATGGCTGCAAGCTCTAGATCATGAGTGGCATAGTTCTTCTCATGCTCCTTCAACTTTCTTGACTCGTAACATATCACATGGTTGTCTTGCATAAGGAATCCTCCAATCCCTTGTTCGCATGCATCGGTACACACCACAAAATATTTCTCTGGGTCTGCAACTTTCAATACTGGTGCATTGGTGAGAATATTTTTCAACTGCTGGAAGCTTTCTTCATACCTCGATGTCCATTCAAACTTTATCCCCTTCTTTTGCAAAGAAGTGATGGCATGTGCAACTTTGGAGAATCCTTCAATGAATCTCTGGAAGTATCTTGCAAGTCCCATAAAAGATATTACATCTGTCACATTTCTTGGAGTAGGCCAATTTATAATGGCTTCAATATTTTCAGGGTCCACAGATATACCCTCCTTTGAGATAATGTGACCCAAATACTAAATTCTATCTCTATAGAAGTCACACTTGGTCAGCTTTGCATACAGCTGATGCTCCCTAAGCAATTGCAATGGCAATCTCAAATGCTCTTCATGCTCTTCCTCATTCTTAGAATAAATAAGAATGTCATCAAGGAAAACAAGAACAAACTTGTCCAAATACCTACTGAAGACACTGTTCACAAGGCACATAAATGTAGGAGGCGCATTTGTGAGGCCAAATGGTACCACTACAAACTCACAATGTCCATACCTTGTTCTAAAGGCTGTCTTATGAATGTCTTCATCCTTTATTCTCACCTTATGGTAACCAGGCCTCAAGTCAATCTTGGAAAGTACCTTTGCTCATCTCATTTGATCAAAGAGGTCATCAATCCTAGGCAAAAGATATTTATTCTTCACAGTAACTTTGTTCAGCTGTCTGTAATCAATACACAACCTAAGTGTACCATCTTTCTTCTTTACAAACAGAACTGGTGCTCCCCAAGGAGACACACTCGACCTGATATACGTATTTTCCAACAACTCTTGCAGTTGCATCTTCAGTTCTAGCAGCTCTAGTGTACTCGTCCTATAGGGTGTCTTGGACACGGGTGCTGCTCCTGGCACAAGTTCAATTGTGAAATCAATGTCCCTTTTTGGAGGAAGCCCTAGAATCTCATCAGGAAACACATCCTTGAATTCCTGTAACACCTGATAGTCCCCCAACCTAGGAGTTTCATCCTCTGTTGCCTCCAAAACATGAGCTACATACAACTGGCAGCCTTTCCTACAGAACTTCTTCAACTGCATTGCTGAAACTTGCCTTACTGAAATCACCTTTGGAATACCTTTTACCACTATTGGGTTCCCTTCTTGATCCATGCATTCGAAAGTCTTATTGTAACAATCAAGCTTTACCCTGTGAGCCTCTAACCAATCCATTCCAACGAGAACATCATAGGAACCAAGTGGTAGAACATTCAGATCTACACAAGTGGCCAATCCATTCATGACCAATGGACATTTCTCTACCACTTCACTAACCTTTCTCTTAGTTCCAGTGGCTAGCTGAACTAACCAAGATTTTCTATGCTTTACTTTCTTAAAAGCACAAATCTCCACTACTCTAGGAGTAATGTAACTGTGAGTAGAATGAGGGTCAATCAAAATAGAAACAGATTGCTCAACAATCTTACCTGCAACTTCAGCCACAATTGACTGGTGATCTTCCTGGCGGTCCTCCAGTGCTGAATAAATCCTAGGGACGACCCTTGCTACTTGAGCCACTATTTCTGCTTCTTGAATGTGGTAAGCTAGCCTTACACTCTCATTCTCGAGTGGACAACTTATGCGCATGTGGGGTCCTCCACATTTCCAACATTGGAGTGGTCCTCTATTCTGTTGTGGATCTTTAGGCTTTTCTCCTATCACTCCAACTGGCTTACTCACAGCTTGGGATGGTTGCTTCTGCTGATTCCTGAAGTTAGAAGGTTTGAAACCTTTCTTTCTTTGGTCAAACTTCTCATTCTTCTTGTCCTTCCATGCCTTATGGTAATCAGGTTTACCTTTGCTTTGCTCATAGCAATACTTAGCCTTCCTTATTGCTTCTTCAATAGTTCTAGGTTCATAAAACTCAATTATGTCTTTGTAAGACTAAGGCAATCCACTAAGGAAATGCCAGATCTTCACCTTCTCATCTTTGATATACCTGACATACCTCAACAACTCCAAGAACTTATTTGCATACTCTTCCATGGTATGCTGTCCCAATCTCAACTCATGGAACTCCTTAATCTTATCATCATAATACCTGTCAGAGAGGTACTTCTGCTTGAAATACTTCTTGAATTGTTTCCACTTAAGTCTCCTTTCACTGATCCTCTTTACTTACTTGAAGTGCTCCCACCAAATGGATGCCCTTCCATTTAGATTGAATATGGTAACCCTTGCCTTCATGTTTCCCGAATAATCTTGAACTTGGAACTACTTCTTTATCCCAAGAAGCCAAGCTTCAACCTCTTGTCCAGTCTTTACCACACTGTCAAATGTAGGAGGTTTAGCCTTCTTAAATTCATCCTGAGAGCGATCCCTATGGTGCCTCTTTCTCTTTCCCTTACAAGAAGAAGAGCTTGGATCCCCGATGGATTCTTAGGAGTCAGATGATCTACTAGAAGTCATTCTTCTTCTCCTAGTACTGCTCTTACTGCCTTCTGGTTTTATTGTACCCTGTCCAGAGTCTATCTTTCTTTGCAAGTCTATCAAACTATGCAACATAGCAGCATTCAACTGATGCTGCTCTTCCTGGGCTTTAATCAAGCTTCTCATGGTGGTTGCAATATCTGGCGGTGTCTCTTGGAATCTTCTTCCATTAGACTCTATGTCATCATTTCCAACTCGTACATTTTCTCCCATGGCATCTCGTGCACGCTTGTAGGAATATCGAGCATCATATCCGTCATGGGTTCTCATGGCTGAACCACAACTTACTTTACCAAACTGTACTACCTGGAATACTTCCCTTGAAGGTGTCTACAATTCTGCAAATGTGTTAGTAACACAACTGTTAGCTGCATAACATTTATACAAATCAGAATTATGTACCTTCTCTTGGAAAAATCATAAAATGACAACTTTTCCCAAAACACCGAATTTTCTTCCTCAAAGAACGACTGTCTCAAGGGGACAATGAGGGTCAAGGGAGCTTGCCCCCTTGTGGCTTCCACTACAGGGCGGGTCGAGGGCAGCGCCCTCATTTTTTTTTTTGGTAAATATTTGATTTTCACACAATCTGGCACATAAGATCATTGCCATTTTTCTCCTTTTCGGCCCTATAAATCCATTGAAAAACTGCTGAAAGCCGCTGAAAAATCGTACTAAAAACTCAAAAAAAAAATTGGTCATATCGGATCTCTTCCCAACTAGCCATCTGATGTGTCGAATCACTAGTTGACAACGCTTCCGATACCTCGGCGGACCGATCTTCATTCATCTTCTGATGCACATCGGATCATTCTTCCTCTACCTTTCGATGCACATTGGCTGACCAATCCTCTATTTTCTTCCGACGTTTTAGACTGATATTCCTCTGTCTTCCAATGCACATCAGCTAGCCGATCCTCTATTTTCTTTCGACGTTTCAAACTGATCTTCTTTTCCTTTCCAAGATGCCTCGGAGGGCTTCACCCAAGAGCCATCAAAAAACTTTTTTCGATATTTCCTTGACTTAGAAAAATTTCTGAATTTTTCTTCTTATCTTCCTCTTTCTTCCACCGCCGCATCGGCTGCTTGATCATCTATCCTTTTTCGACGCTTCGGCTTCCTTCAGGAAAGCCTTGTCGACACCTTGGCTCCACTTCAGCGAACGTCTTTCGATGATTTTGACACTTCAAAAATTTTCAAATTTTTTTTAAGTTTTTCTCTCTAGTTCCTTATCGGCTATGTCTTGGCTCAACCTAGCTGAGACCATCGGCTCATCTCAGTAAAGACCCTCGGCTCCTCTCAGCCGAGACCACCGGCAAGTTTCAAACTTGGACAAATTTTTGAAAATTTCTTTCCGCCAGTTATTTATTGGGTGGAATTCCTCCTAGGTTATCTGGTGTATTGGATGGGCTTCCGACTAAGTCATCCAACGTATCGGATGGGATTCAACCTAAGCCATCCGATAATTTTTGTACTTAGAAATTTTTTTTGAAATTTTCCTGTCATTTTCTCTAATTTTCTCATTTTTCCTTTGTTGGGAAGAGGGTGACTTGCATCTGTCACTAATTCTTCATGGCCCATTGAGGCCCATGCTGCAATGTGTGCTCTGATACCACACTGTAACGTCCCCAATCCTTCGACCAACGAAGAGGATGCTACCATACCATTAACNTTCTTCATGGCCCATTGAGGCCCATGCTGCAATGTGTGCTCTGATACCACACTGTAACGTCCCCAATCCTTCGACCAACGAAGAGGATGCTACCATACCATTATCTATTCGGGCAACTAGCCCCATGAACATGTACTTACATAAAAACTGAAATGATTTGAACTAAACATGCATACATTATTACCATACAGCGGAAGCAAAACCATACATTCAAGCATTTAGCATGTTCATCATTTTCATTAAAACAACGAAATACAATTTGCAGAGATGAAATAGTCAAGAATACTTATCTTATGAAGAATTCGTCCCACAACCAGCTACATGGCTGCAACGTTCCACCCAACCATAGGCTAGTGTGCTCCTTAATCTCTCAACAACACTACCGCCCCCAAGCTGGGCATGATTCCCCAAGGAATAAGGAACTAAGCAGGCTCACACATA
>LPNX011008912.1:218360-253734 GCA_001517045.1 Pseudotsuga menziesii | reverse complement strand
ACATATTAGGTCTCTTGTATGCATCTCTCTTTGTTGGCCTTGTGGCCGATCTTATTAACATCCTGTCTGACAAATCTTCCAGGATTTCTGTTTCAGCGCGACATTGTTTTTGAAATCTTAAGTCTTATGTGGTAGTACCGTAGTTCTGGATAGTCTAAATTATTGTGGTCATAAGCCATGCATTTATAAAAGTGGTGTTTATTTTCATCTCTACCCGCAAATCCTTTCATCGCATTCCTTTCCTGGGCACATTTACTTGCCTCTTTTGACATCTTAGCTGATATTATTTTGTTTCAAATTGTCCTAGTAATGTTGAGACTCTCCAAAGACGGAAGTTTGCAGCAGGACAGAAGGGCATAGAGTTAGTCTGGTTAGAGAATCCTCTGGGTTAGTGCTTAAATCAATGCAGTAGGATGCTACAGCCATGGGTCACTCTCATGCTAAAGAAAGTCATATGCAACGATGGATAGAGTTTGAGCATAAAATAAATAAGAAACCTTCTCTTTGCTTTCGATTTTCAGCTCTCACATGCATGGCATATCTTTCTGAAGAGGCAGAGGCGTGGGGCGAATCAGTGGACAGCCTAGCTGCGATTTCATGGAGAGAAACAGTCGCGCAGGCACCTTCGTGGGCGATGATGTCGGGGATTCCCAGCAGAACCACGCATTTGATGGCCAACGAGTCTGCAAACGCGAACCCAGAACAGCTGGCTCCGATGGTGCCACTTGGCAATGGATATAATTTTCATTTTTTTAATTTTAATATTATGACGTCATGTGGACACATGTCAACCCAAATCCAGATAGCAAACTTTGAGGATGACATCATCCCTGCTTAACCAATAGCAACACAAATAAATACGATTTTAATAAATTTAAAAATTGATATTTTTCATGTTACAAAGTCAAACTTTGGAATAGAGATTTTAATCCTTTAAACATGCACCAATATGCACCAGCTAATAGCCAAAGTCAACGAGGTTTGAAATCGAACGATTACAATATACCAGCCGCAGGCAGGTATAATAACATAGTGAAATAACTTATTGGAACATTATTTTGAAGATTCGGGCGGTGACTATATAGCTGTCAAGCTCAATAGTTTCGATGATAAATTTATGGTTCTTGAACGGTGAACCATAGTATAGTGTTTATAAGTTTTATAATTGATAATATTTTATGAACAAATGTTGGCTTCATGAAGCATTTTATAGAAAAGAAATTTAAATTGAAAAAAATATAAGGTTTTTCTACTTTTACTAAAGTATTTGTTAATCAATCCTAAAGATGTTACAGAATGTGTGGCTAAGTAATCGATCAAACTACCCGAGTAATTCAAATTGCAGCCACTTTCACTCCCACTGCTCATAAAGAATCGTTGAGTCGCGACAAGTTTCACACGGGATTCTGTTATCAGTCCATTTAAATTTAAGTATAGCACCCGAGGGTCCATCTGAAAGCATATAAAATCGTAAGGGAAAACGGCCCTTGGAACTTAAGAGGCCAATTGCATTGTCTTGATGGTGACGACATGGTATTTGGGTTGAGCATCTATAGACTCCTAGTAGAAGAGGGAGAATAAAAGACTTTAAACAAATGCGTTGTTGCCAATCGAGTTTAAACCCGACAAACAAATCTGGAGTAGAGTCAAGCTATATATTAAACATCTACAATACATCCTCAAGTGGAATAAGCAACAAAGTTGCTTAGTACCTGTCTCCTAAGAAGAGATTGAAAATATATAGCAATAGGATAATTTTGCTATAAAAATATATGATAAAACAAATATAATTACAATTTGAAAGAAATTAAAACAAAAATGAATTAAAAAATGTCCATTTAAATACAATATAGGTTATTGCAATGTAGTATAAAACAAGCATATTCAAGCTTCCTTACATACTTCTCGTAATATTCTTGACTTATGTTATAAAAATATGCAACTTTCTTTATAGACTAGCATAAATAGGAAATGAGAAATAATAGCTTATAAGACTATAAATTAATATCATTGTTGTGAGAATAGTTATTTGAAGAGTCTTAGCATTGTATCTTGTTAAGAATTAGTTTTAGTTTTTATTATCTTTAAAATTGAGAACTAAATAGGGAATTTAGTTTTATTATCTTCATTTCATAATGCAATATTTATGTATCAATATAAATGAGTAAATTGTCTTTATACCAGCTATTTTTATGTGGTCTCAATCCTATTTAGCAGGTACTGTTTAAACTGTAAAGCATATTGGTTATTTAGTTCATGGTAACTTTTTTAGATGCATACACTTATTCTAGTTGAGTTGTAGCATTTTCTTTTTTATTTAATTTGGGGGAGCATGTTTAAGAAATTGCATTTATTAACATGCCTATATTAAGCCTGTATGTGCTATTGGGTTTATTTTCATTGGGTTTTTCATTATGAGAGTAATTACTCTTTCTATTTGTAATACAAACTTTTTTATTCCAAGAACAAAGTACATATATGTTATTTAGTTCATGGTTTTTTTGTAGATGCGTATGTTTATTCTAATATAATTGTAGAAGTTTGTTTGTATTCAGTTTGTGGGATCATGTTTTCAGCATTTGCATTATGAAACACAGGTTTATGTTCACTCATTTTGTTTTATGTTCACTCATTTTGTATAAATACAACTCTTTTTGTAAAATCATATTTTTTTATTCAAAAAACAAACTATGTTAAATATTTCATATTCATTTTGTATTTTGATATTTGCTTACAATTTTATTAATTAGAGACACTAATAATATCTATTTAGTTTATTATCAATTTATTTATTTGATTTAAATAATTAAACAAATAAAACATACATGTAATACAAATACTTTCTTATAATACTTTTTTAATTACGTTACCTTGTATATTTTTAATAATTATTCGCTTATCCACCATGAGCGGAAGGTGTCCATAAATTGATAACATAAATAAACTTATTAAAACATAATTTTGTAAAAATTAAAAGTTAATTATAATTTAAATACAATTTTTTATTTAAAATATCAAAAATATATTCTAAGAATTTGAAAACAAAAATAATTGAAGATACATCATAATCTAAATACACTTTTTTTAAATAAATTAAAGAAAATTCATAATCTAAATTATCTAAATACACTTTTTTTAAATAAATTAAAGAAAATTCATAACCTAAATTAATAATAAGACAGTTTGAAAACAAAATCCATCTAAGAAATTAATGAAAAAGCTCTATTGAACAAAGTGCTGCCAAGCAGTGCTGAAATTTGGCGGTTGCCAATTTACCAGTCAAATATGGCTAACATTTCAGGGTCAAAATTTGGTTTAAATACAAAATACCATTTCAGATTGTGATTGTGTCCACCAACCCTCATGGCAAGTATTAGAGTTATAAATTTCTATTTTCATAGACTAAATAACACACTCATGGAACTGGATAGACCTGTGCGCATAGAACCGAATAGACTATATATTCAATATATTTATGTTTACCGAAATGCAACTTTCATACACTGCCATTAAAAAACGGCACTCGAACAAAATGGTCTCTCTCATCTCTTCAGAACCGGTTTCAAGAATCTAAACAAAAGTAGAACAAATATAGTAATTCCGACAAACCTTCCACATTCCAAAATATCATATAGAGTTCAAAATCTAAACAAAAGTAGAACAAATATAGTAATTCCGACAAACCCAGGCTCCCACATTCCAAAATATCATAGAGAGGGAACATGTGAAAGCTAAAACATGGCAAAAATATGTAGGAGCTATGCATTCTAAGGTCACCAAATATTGTTTACTTGAAAGGCGTGCACGGAAAATTGAGACTGACTATACTCAGATAACAACAAATCAATTATCTCCCATAACTGTATGTCATGCACCAATTTTCCTTCCTCACTCTGAACTGTGATGTTGTGATTCGTTGTGTCAAACCTTAAAGCACAACCATTCTCATTGACTGCCATGGAACTCTCGCAAGTACCAAATTTCCGGTACATATCTCCGAATGCTTGGGACCATTTCTCGTCTTCTGCATTAAGTTTCCATAAACACTTGCAAACTAAAAATATATGCCCTTCAAAGCCAATCACTTTAACAAAAGCTTTGAATAAGATGTCAAATTTCAATAAGATCGCAGACATTAGACTCAGTGTCGGCCCTTTGATTATGTTCCATAATCTCTGTTGCATATCCATACTTAGTGAACATTATAAGTTAAATTGCTTTTAAAAGCTGAGTTGTTTATATCAATGACTTATATTAAGGTTTTTTTTTTCTAATTATTAAATTAAGATAATAACTTAAATTGTAGTTAGTGAACATCATAAGTTAAATTGCTTTTAAAGCTGAGTCGTTTATGTCAATGACTTATGTGTGTTCATGATAGGTGTTAATCAACTTAGAGGTTGCCCATCATTGGTTTGCAAAGAGTTTGAATTAATTACATTAAAATATCTGAAAATAATAATATTTAATTAATTTTATTAAAAAATCTAAAAAAATTTCAAAATAATGCAATGATTATTTAATTCTTTAAAAAATTTGAAACTAATTATATGATTAATTAATTAAAAAAGTTAAGTAACATTTTTTCATTTTATTATTATTTTTAATTGATTTCTTAATTGTAAATATGTTATAAAAGTGAATTTTAATTCCAATTACAAAGTGGAATTTCAATCTTAGTAATAATTTTCCAAGCATGGAAATCTATTCAACTCATAAGTCCTTGAAACAGGAAATTGATCCGTACAAATTCCGAAAGTAGTTGTATGCATATTCCGAATTCGTATTACATGTACAGGACAACGTGATTAGCCTGTTAATTCAGGCATTACAACACATTTTATGACTGCAAGAATTTTACAAAGATAGAAAGAAGCGGATTTCACTTTCCATGCAGCTATTACAGTTTTCGCAATGCTTATAATATACAATAATTATAATTATACACTTTTCATATACGAATTCTATCACTTGTTAGTCATGTAAGAGAAACAGTCCGAGTTATGTTCCGGAGGCGCCTGCAAAATCTTGAAGCAGAAGTCGACCAGTCGAACAATTTTAGACCTGTTTCTTCATCTTTCAATCAGAACCACTGCTTCCAGATCGATCGACCTCTGAGAACAGTTTTAGATGTGTTTCTTCATCTTTCAATCAGCGCCACTGCTTCGTGCAAGCTCTCTAGATCGATCGACGTCTGAGAATCGTCACTAAAGTACTGCCTCTCGGCTCCATGGCTGCCCTTCTCTACGGTGGCGTTGGCCTTTTTTTTCCCTCGCACTCACGCTTCTGCTCCACTGGCTCATATGCGGCAGCTTTCTCGGTATATTTTCTATTGACTTTTCTTGCATAGAAGATGACCGTGCATACAAGAATCGAGGCCAGATACTAGTTGAATTGTAGGTTAGCGAGCACCTTGGCACGCATAGTTGCTACTTGGCTGACGCACTTGACCAAATTGTGGCCCTCGGTGCGCTCCATCTGGAAACCCTTGGGGATGAAGGCCTGGATCCAGAGCATGAACCCCATGTGAATGAACCACGCCCCCTGAAACACCAACGACGCGAAACACACCGTTGCCACCAGAAATCTCTGCGAGAACAGAACCTCGAGCAGCGTGTCGGACAAAGTGACGACGAGGATGAGCTGGAGGAGCCAGTGGTAGTGCCCCTCTGCCCCCATGTGGTCAGCTGAGTGAAGGTGGAAGATCAACAGCTCCTGGCTAAAGGCAAGCGCCGCAATCACATGCAGCGCCCCCGGAGGAACCGTGAGCTTACTAAGTTCCGCATATAGGGCCACGGAAGCGTAGATGAAGAAGAACAACGATATCGAGGAGTGCTCAAAGTTGTTAAGGTGCTCGGGCGGGATGCTCCAATCGTCTGCCAGGGGTTGGTGCCTCTCCGGCCCAATGAACAGCTCCGCCAAAATTGATAAACAGGAAGTCGCTATAATGGTCGCCAGCTCCACGTATTTAAACTCCTGGCCACCAAATTGAATAATTATGCGAGAGACGATCCTGGTTTCGCCAAGCTTCCCAGCGTTCTGCTAGACCGGCTGCATATACCACGCCGATCGTCGACCCTGCCGGTTTTCCAAGAATAACAAGAATAACAGATGGCGGATATAATTTTCATTTTTTAAATTCTATTATTATGACGTCATCTTGCCACATGTCAACTCAAATCCAGATACCAAATCCCAAAGCTGACATCATCTTCTATCCACCAATCAGCTGTTTACAAAAATAGCTTTTTTACAAAATTAAAAAAATTATTTTACAAACCCCTAAGTCATACTTTGCAAAACAGGTTTTGATTTTTTAAAACTGCCTCAAAAAACACCAAGTTGAAGGAGTTTGACTTGTGAACGATTACAATATACCTGCCTGAGGCAAGTATAATAACAAAATTTAATAAAGAGAAACTAGATCTAATTGCCTACCAATTAAATATCACAAGAAATTAGGGGGAAAACTAAATTGATTCATCTAAATTTAAAGAATGAAATACTAACAACCCTTTCCATGGAGATGCTTTCTTCCTCCTTTGTTTATATCCACTCTTTCACCTTCCAATCCCTTGTTCATCAAAGGTCTTTTGAAGAAAAATAGTTCATTTCTCAATCCTTCAGCGTAACTTTGTTCTTTTTATGTGTGTTTAACTTCACCCCAAATGACTTCTTTTGTAGTTATAGGCCCTTCGGTGTTCAAGAGAAAAACTGCAATGTGGGATAGAATCTTAATTCATCACTTTGATGTATTTCCTTAAAAACCAACTTTTCCATAGTTTTTCAAGGATTTGCATGATTAATTCAGGATTTTAGGCATAAATGGACTTCCATGTATCTTCTTTCTACTCTTAGATTGTGGAGACTAGAGATTAGATTTTGGTGGGTAATTGAATCAATGAATTTTCCCCCTTTTAGGCTACCTATGTCTTCACTCACATATTCCATTTATGGAAATGGTGGGTAGATCAAGGTACCATGTCTCTTGTGCTTGATTTATGTCTTCATGTTGCGAGTGAATAATAGATTGTGTTTCTGGTCTTCACTATTTAAGGGTATTAATTTGAGTGTTAGCATATGCCCCCAAACGTGTTAGGTCCAAACCAATGCTAAGGTATGAAATATATTAGTTCTTATACTCTTTAGTGATCAGGGATGAAGGGAAAATGAGTAGGACCTTGGGTGCAGAAGTTTGGAAGCACTTGCAAGTAAAACAAGGAAATTTTCCAAATATACAATATCTTCTTGAGGCAAGTATAACCATGCTCAAAATTAAACAAGCATGGCCACGAACAATATACTGTGGATACATGCCAAAATTAATTTTTCAAAAATGTAAATATACACTTTGATAAGTATGATATATCAAGGTCTTAATGGTACTTCCACATGGAAATATGATCTTACACAACTCTAGAAGTGCATCAATGAGTGAGAGAATTGTTTTTACCAAGGTCTTAAATGCAATCCAAAGACAATACGAGTTTATACCATGTGAATAACTAAGATGATGTCAAGTATAATAAAACACAAGCTAATTACCGACCTGTTCTTACTACAACTGCTTCCCCAATTGTTTTTGGTATTTTAGGGCCCCTCCTTTTACTTTGTTTATAAGCATACTTAGACTAGTTTTCTAACTCGAAGAAGTCCACCAGGAACACTTAATTGTTCTAAGGGATTGAGCAAAACAATTTTTTGGCTAAGTAAAACTCATAGTTTTTCTCCGACGTATCAGAGGATCTTGGCCAGTTGCTCTGATTTATTGGTGGAACTTGGGTAGTTGCTCCGATGTATCGGTGGAAATTGGCCAGTTCATCCAAAACAGTCGGCTGGATCAAAAGATGGTTTTCTTATCTCATTGTTTCGATGTAGCTCGATCAATGTTGTTGACACTATCGAAGGAAACTCATGAAACTCCAGCGAAACGGTCGAAAGAACTTGGAGAGTGACTACAATTGAGTGATGAACGTCGAGTTTTCGGTACGACTCAGAAAAATCCATCGAAACAGTCTGTATTGAGGATGAGCTTACCAATAAGTAGAGCATCGACACATTTTGTTGGGGAAACTCGGCTAGTCTCTCTGAAACGTTCGGAAGGAACTTGGGGAATTCCATCGAAATGTCCGAAGAAAGAAAGAAAAGGAAACTCCGGTAGCCTTGGCTAAATATTCATAAGAGAAAACATGATAGCGACGTCGATACCATCGGAGGAACTCAAAGAGTTTCTTCGATACTGTCGATGTCACTATTTTATTGACAAAGACCGAGACTATTTTCGCACCAAACAATGTTTAATTTCGAACCACCGCATTTATGAGTCCAACTACCACATTTATGACTTATTTTTTCATTTTTCTATAACTAGGACCATGTTTTTCTTATTTTTTATCACAAAACATCGTTTGACCATAGTAGCTAGTCGTCAAAGGACAAATTCTTAGCCTCCGATGCTCATCTCCTTCCCACGGCCACTAAACATTTGACAAGTAGGCACCGTACTGCATGGACTCTTTTTGTTTTCAAAGTTGAAACTTTTTATATGTGGTAGTGACTATGGTAGTCATATCGTGGTTGAATTTAGATCCATGTAGGGTTATTCTCATTATTCCTACCTTTCCCTATCTGTATATATCCTTCATATATGGTATGCGTAC
This sequence comes from Pseudotsuga menziesii, assembly GCA_001517045.1. Classification (NCBI taxonomy): domain Eukaryota; kingdom Viridiplantae; phylum Streptophyta; class Pinopsida; order Pinales; family Pinaceae; genus Pseudotsuga; species Pseudotsuga menziesii. The sequence continues at coordinate 245,074 of LPNX011008912.1, read as the reverse complement.
ACCCGTAATGCGGTTACCTTGGTGTTAGGATTATTAAGCATCTATTTACCATATTGTCTATTAGATTATATTTGCCTAACTTAGGAACCTTAATTCATTATTTGGGTCCACTTAGCCTAATGGGGCCACCTAGATCAGTTACTAGAATGTGGGGAACACTGCTAGAGGTTAAATGCCACTTACTGCATGTGCATGCATCAGTTTGGGTGCCTCCTAGACCAATACCTACATTTTAGGAGCAACTGGGAGTCCCAGCACCAACCTCCATCAGTTAGTTGGAGTTGGAACTAGTTATTCTTAGTTAGCCCCTAGTTACATTCAGTTACTTCACAATCATCTAGCTAGCGCTAACAATGCATGGATAATGCATGGATGCATAGGGAGGAGCACTTTTCCTACCTACCACACTCAGTTGCAATGAGTTAACTAGTTGTAACTAATTAATTGAGTTTTTGGACATCAAGGAGTTGATCTTTGGACTCAGACTTTGTCAATTACTTCACAACCAGTTAGCTAGCGCTAGTAATGCATGGCTGCATGGGGAGGAGCATTTTTCCTACCTACCACACTCAGTTGCACTGAGTTAACTAGCTTACACTATTTGATTGAGTTATTGGACATCAGGGAGTTGATCTGTTGGACTCCAATATTGATTGAGAGACCATGAGTTAGAGATTCAGTTAGATATAGTCAGATCCACTTGGTAGATTCGAATTCTTCCTATTTGTAACCTATTGTGCATTGGATTTATTATTGTGAATGATACTGTAAATTCCTGAGCAATACTTGTCTGTTTCCTATGTGGTTTGTTTTGTTCATTTTGTATCTTCATTCTCCATTCTTTTGTTGCAAACATTATTAGAACTATTTTCTTGAATATCTAAATGGCATTCAAATTCTAATACCTGGTACAAGTTTAGATTTTATGCTCGGTGTGCACAAGCCAAGTGTTTGTGCCTAGTATGCCTGGTCACTTGGGTATATTTTTAGTCATGCTTTACCTCACGGATGGTTACGCACCGCAAATGATAGAGTGCGAGAAGCTTTAGGGCATGGGTTGTTTTAAACTGGTCACACGAGAACGTTGTACCCATGACGTATTTCCAGTCCATCCTTCTCTGAAATGTTTCTCATTGCTATGCTTCTTTGCTCAGTTTTTTTAAAGAACCTTTGGTTAAACCAACTCACCGAGAAACCAATTATTCGTTTAGGTTTCTTAGGGGATAAGTTAAGCCTGAGAGTGTTTTTAAACCCTCCCTGGTCAATGCAAGTCTAAAATAAATCTAGAGGGAACTCGTTTGAAGTAGATTTTGATACTTTCAGTATGACTGCTTTTTACATTTCCATAAGGAATCTTTGTTTTGTAAATTTTCATGTTTGCTCTTTATTGCAGTTTTTATCAATGTCATGTTTTTCCATTTTATTTTGGGAAACGAATTGAAAAGTTAAAATGAAAAACCTTTTTGAGCATGCGGTGAGAGGTTGTGTTTTCAAACTATTGCTAGGATTGGTTAAATTGTTGGATTCAGACATTATATTGATATCACATAGCTTACCACTAAAACTTTGTCAATATGTATGGGAAGAAAACAATGGTGAGGAGAAAGGAGGATTTTTTCTAGGGAAGTTAGTAGTAAACCAGAAGTCACCTTTATGGAGAGATATTTTTCTCCTGTCTTCAGGCCACCCTTTTACCAGACCATGCACCACCTAGTTGAGAACATATCCACTCCATAAATAATATGTTTTCCTTCCATCCCAAGACCATGTCCCGGTTTGAATTCTCTTTTCAGATCCATCATATTTGAGAGTCATTCTATCTCATTCACACTCCATGAGGTTCTCCTACCCCCACTTGTCTTGGGACTTGGGTGAGTGAGAAAAAACTGATAGAAGGTTTATAGGCTCGGTGTTCTTCTTTCAAAGGCAAGAATGGTATGTCAAAATTAGAAGAACCCATTACATAGGATTGCAATGACATTACTTATGATTGTATATTTTTCTACATTTTCAATACAATGATGCATTCCTTCACATTAATTGATCGACATTGTGAATTTATAGAAGGTAGCCTTGTTCAATTGCACTTCTCATCATGCTTACGTTCATGTCTCACAGGTTCTATTTTTTGTCGAGTTGGGTTAGATCACTGAGAAGAGTGTGAAACATAATTCAAGACAAAGAATTTCCACAATATGACTAAGAAAGGTAGTAGGAAGAAGTCAAAGGAAAGTGGGGAAGACTTAGATGTAGATATTATCCCTATCACTAGGATAGAAACTAGATGTGAAGAAACAAAGGAAATCAGAGGAATTGCTCCTGAATTCAAATGGGGAGAACTTTATTAGATGATCAGAGACCAGGACATCCCTAACGCAAATTTCAAGGAGATGGTCTTATATCATAACATAAGAATGCCAGGCATTACCAATGCTTCCACACACCCGAGGCTTTTTCCTTGTGCAGAAGTTATTGGGTGGATATTACCTCAAACGGATTCCTTCTTGAGGATTATTTCTGACGTCAAAGAGGAGGCCTTTTCCTCATTTAATCCAGCCCACATAGAAGTGGCTTACAAGTTACCTCCAACACAGGTCATGATGACTGAAGATTGGATCAAAGGCATAAAAATTGATCCATTGGAGTACGTAAAGAAGATGGTTGTCCCCGAGAAATAGTTGAGATAGAAGGAAATTAGGGAATACAAATCTCAGAGCCTAAGGATCCTGTTCAAATCATAGCCTTACTGTTGAACATGATTTTTGGCAAAGATGATGGAACCATTTACAAACTAAATCGGGTGCCTTTGATCTACTATATAGCCTTTGAAGGCACGGTATTTAATTGGGAATATATCATCTCAGATAGACTCTCATCATGTGTCGTGGACGCACAAAGAGGTTTGACCCAGAGGAGGGAAGAATTCTACATGTCCTCTTACCTCATTGACTGTATTTTGAGTAGACACCCATTTTCTAAGTTAGGGTGCATCCAAAACAAAATCGAGGCTCCAGTTTGTGTGGCTTACCAAATTATCTGGGCCCATAAATATGCAGGATATTAAAAACTTATATGCGAAGAGTTCCTTATAACCCTCTACTAGATAATCTTCCTAAAGGAACCAAACTGCTTATCCGACAACGCGATGAAATTCATAAGAGAGTATGGGGATTATTACTTCTCGCAGGAGGGCACATACATTAGGATGTATGGATGTTCCATAGCTCCGCCCCTTTTTCCAAGATACACCACAGACTTTGTAGACCACAAAGAGGCTATCAGGAAAGTATTCTTAAATGGGATTGGCAGTTTCTTACATGATATGAAGAAAACAACTTTTCCCCCATTACCTTTTTGCATCGGAGGATATAAATTTTCCAAGTTAAAAGGAGCTGAATATTTTGTAAAGGAGATGGAAACATTCCACTTTGGAGAAAATAGTTTTCAAAGAAATGACAGTAGAGGGAAGGTCATTGAACATTTCACAGCAGTACAAATACACTTTGAATATGCATACTTCTTCAAAAAATATGGAGAAGTATTCAAAAGAGAAAACAATTTGACCGCATTAAACAAGCAGTTTACTCGTAAAAGTGGTGCCAGCGGGAGCAAAGATGGTAGCACTACGATGGAGGCAAAGCTACAGAAATAGAAAGAAGAAGATTTAAAGTCTCAAAAGGAAAAAACTGAGAAAAGGCTAAAAGAAGAAGCTGATAAGAGGCAAGCAGAAGAAGGACAAAGGAAACGGGAAGAGGAAATATTCAGGAAAGAAAATGAAGAGAGAGCACGGAAAGAAGCTGAGGAAGTGGTGGAATAACTTAAAATAAAGGAGGAAGAAGATAGGATCAGGGAACCTTTAGACCAAGAGGTAGCGCAGAATGAGCCAATGGATATAGACCCTCCTGGCCCATCAAGTGAAACAATGACCAATGGTCACATTCATTTTGGGGATCTTGGGCTCACCCCATTCACCCTCTCAAAGAAACACACTATGGCTCGCTTAGACACTATCATATTTGACAAAACAATAAAGACCATCATGAGGAGGTATGAAAAAAGATTAAAAATGGGTACACTAGCTGACATGGTTACCGTCACCGAGAATACTATAATGGAGGGTACCCATAAGGACCCAAAATTCATGGCTTTAGTGAACATAGCAGCTGCACAGGCCATCGCTGATAATGTTGATAGGTTGATCGATGATGTAGAGTGTAACAAAGAAAAAATGGTCAAGCTAAAGGATAATCTGGTAAAAATGTGAGGTGAAGGAATAGAGTTAAAAAGGAAGCATGATGCCATTCTCTTCGAAAAAGAGAGACTACTAAGTGAATATCAGATTATGGAGATAGAAAAGGATGCACTAAATGTACAGTTAGTGATCATGGGGGGATAAAAAAATGACTTTGAAGCTCGAATATCTCAACTGGAGTCAAGATAGTCAGTTGTGAACCAACATGTTGAAGAGTTAAATACTCGAGTAGAAGGGTTGGTAAAGTAGAAGGAATATCTAGAGAAACAATTGGATTTGGCTGAAAAGAAAAGGCAAGACGTTAATCCTTTCTGTGATAAAGCTTTCAAAATTCAAGAACAGGTGCATCATTTTTAGGTGATCCTCACAGGTGAAATTTATAAGGGGAGAATGATGATGGAAAAACTAAAGGTAATCATGGCAGAAGCACTGGCTTTCAAGAAACAACTATTGGAAGTAGCAAAGAAGGTTAAAATTCAAATGACCTGGAGGGAGGCCAATCCAAAGTTTCCTGACCACTTGCCACAGAAAACAATAGAGGACATAAAGTCAGAAATGGCGCTTCTAGAAGTTTGTAGGAAATTTTCCCAGAAAATAAGCAATGAAATTCCTAAAACCTTGGACAAATGCTAGGATTTTTACAAGAGAATCCATCAAGTCTATGAGAATTGCCAAATTCATTTGGTGCAGAATATAACCGAGCTTCCGGACAAAGGCCAATGTCTGGCGCTGTTGCAGGATAGGATGCAGGAAGAGATAGAATACATAAGAAAGTATATTATTTTACATAGGAAGACATTCACCATTTCATCGGGCAAGCTTCTATCAGTGCCTACCTCTTAGAATACATGTGTAAGGCTGCAACAGAAGAAGTGGCATGTATAGAGACTCAACTGTAAATCCATGAAGTGACCTTGCAAGTACTAGATCCAATAAAGTACAAAATCATTGCTGAGGAGGCTAACGCATGGGCAACATATGTTTCCAGGATGGTAGGGCCCACCTAAAATTTTGTCTTTTATAGAATCTTTTGCATTTTCCTATGTAAAGCACTAAATGACATATTTTGGAATCCCTAGGGTTAGGGTAAACGCAAGGTCACTAGATGAAAAATTCTGATTCTAATATAAATAGAGATAGGAAGTAGAATAAAAGGAATTTTGCTACTGTAAAGAAGGGTTGGGCTATCTTCATCAGAGAACTAACTTTCTGCTAATAAGAAAGACCTATTTACTGGGAAAGGCCTGCACAAATATTTGCTTGGAATGTGTGGAATGTATAACGTGGCATTACTTCTTATTGCTTCCTTACAATATACTATGATATCATTCTAACTTCTTTGAATTAATTCATTGGTTATGAATGGTTTTTCTTTCTACATAAAATATCTGTGTATGAAATGAGTAATAAATGGTTTATAACATCAGAGATTTCTTTGGTATTATTTCTACTGTGAATGTGAATAATATGTTGAAACAACTATCTGTGAAATTGGTATGAGCAGTTACAGTATATTACTCTAATTCTGAATTTGCTCCTTGCGGGGATAGGATAAGCTAGGATAGGGTAGTTAGTTTAATCTTAGATCAAATAGATAATTGATAAGGCATGAGCGATAACATAAGAAGTAAGAACCTGCACATCACTAGCGAGGTTTCTTTCTATCTATTATATGCATTTAATCTAGGGACTTGCATCTCATCTTTTAAAAAGAAAATCGCATAAACGGTGAACCAGGTCGTAACTAATAAAGAATTTAAAATAAATAAATATGCGGTAGCCAGACTATTAAACTAGACGGATTCCCCACACCAAACGGTGGACGATTTAATTGGGATCTATTACCAGGGAGATTCCCTACTATCAATGCTTAGGAATTTCTGGCCATCAACGCAGCCATTGGTGTGTATTGTTAACATATATGAGGAAGCCCACCGATAATGATGACTTGAAGGTAGTGAGTACAATATAACAAGTAAAATAAAAATTTTGAAGTCAAACCCTAATAGAATATGATATTCAGGGTTCGTTAATATATATCCAATGTCATTTGCAATGAAACCTTCCACTAATGACTACAAGATCCAAGGTACTCTAAGCTTCCTAGATCCATTTCCTAGATGATGATTTGGCATCGATAATAGTAGATCCATCAGTTGGGGGGATTAAAGCATCCCTACCAATCGATACAAAACATGGATCAGTAGTGTTATATAATTTGATAGAGCTATGAGATCCAACACTGTATATTGACACAAGGAAGGTCAACCTAATTGGTCAGGAATATTTGAGGAATGATAAACATTGTTTTGACTTCCCTTGAACACGTGACATGATGCATAGTCACACATGAAACATTGGACTCCATGAGTAACCAACCATTATGAAATCCACCAATTCCAAATTAATTAATGAAAGCTCCATATTTAATGGGAAGGATAACCCAAGATGAAATTGACTATTTCCATTCATTCCAAGATGAAATATGAATTGATTCAATGATCCCTATTCTTTAGATATTTGTATTTTTTTAAAATTTAATACCTTTTCTCATTTATTAACTTGGAAAAGGAATAAAGAATGTTATATTAAATTGGAGGGAATAAGTGTAGCATAGGCATGTGCCTACATTCCAATGGAATGGGCCAGACTAAGGAAAAGATGAAATTGAAAACATGGGATGAGCTAGTTATGTGCATGGTTATTGAAGTTTCCTCCATGGGTGGGTCAATCAAACAAAAGCAATGTTTTATAGGTGACAAGCACCAAAAGTTGGTCGCAAAGGAAAATATGCAACATAAGAAATAAGAAGCAAAGAAGTAGGTACATATGTGAACAAGGATATTTTAACACATGCTTATGTAAAATGACAGAAAATAGGGATCCCATCATGATATGGTTCGAAATGTATGAGAGATAAATATGCAGTTTCAAACTCCAAGTCATGATGGTACTAATAGGACTCCTAGGCCTATGAGAAAATAATCAGCATGGGCACCAAAATGGAAATGGGGATACTGAGTATAGTGTCCCATGTTGTTCAATAGGATCTTCTGTCAGAACAGTGGAAGTTATGGCATATATGATGGGTTTTCGCACCAATTTCCAATAGGTTCGAACCTAGGGAAAGTTTGTGTTACAAAAGGTTCAATTGCATCGTAATAGAAGGATAACTTAAAACTATACACAAGATTCCAAATGTACCTAATCAGGTAAAGGAGTGTGCGAAGAATGCTCCTATACTTGGGTACATTTAAACCAAGTATTCTCCTAGTGACCCCACAAAATATGTCCTTAGGTGGGTGTAACCACATGTTCATAACTTCAAGGATAGCTTCATCTGATGATAAAATTTCATCCAAGAATTCATGTGATATGGGAGAGATTATAACCCAAATGGGAAAAGTAACCATATCATAATCCTCCTCCAAGGGAAGACTTTGATCCGAATCTACGGAAGCCATTTGAATACCCAGCTATGAAAATTATATCGAAGACAGGGTAAGTTATTCTCTAGGGTACCACATTCTACAAAATCAACCATTGCTTCATCATATTTCTCCACAATTAAGAATTATGTTAATACCTCTTGTGATAAAGGTGGTTCATCCACTAGAATGGGTTTGAGAAAGAATGATAGTGGGAAGTAATCCTCCAATGTTATGGTAAATATTGGAACAACTTGTGAAGGTGAGTATCAGTGTTGGGATAATAAAAATTCCCATGAGAAAAGCATCTTTGAATAATCCTACACCAATATTTGGAACCACCTTAGTGCATTCCTATTGAAAGGAACAATTGATTGGACAATAGTTTAATGCATACAATAATCTAACTTGTCAATCATGATGATATTCCCTTCATGAGGGGAGCGAATCAATCGAAACACTGAAGATACTACAACCATCATAGCACATATCCAATTTTGTCCTAATAAAAAATTGTAGTTTATAGGCGCATCTACTACCTCAATATTAACTACCTTATTGCTACCATAACCCAATCAAGTTCAATCCATCTTTCATTGTTGCATCCTTTTTCATTAGAGGGACCAATTCAATGACACTTGAAGTTCTCAAACTTGGAATTGTATCCACCGGTGTGAATATTTTGATTGCTTCGATTGATGCAGTCGATCTTACGAGCCTCTATGTTTTACTGCAAGCAAACATAGTTCAATATAATAATTGGAACCTCCATGTCATTCTATCACACCAATGGGCCCATTGTTGTGCTACTCAAAGGATTGTATCCCAACTAGATCTCCACCACAATCAAATATACTATTGTGACTACTACTTACACTTATAACAATATGAATAAACATGAGGTGGAAATGACCTATGAAGCCACGAGAAACACTTCCATGCCTTTTGATTTTGAAATTGGTCAAATGGATCCCTACAAAGATATGGATCTTGGGATAATTTATGATATGGAAAACAATGACTATGTCATGTTTCTACATTGTCTTGGTTATACTTAAAAATCCATCAAGGTTATCACTTGTAAAAATGTAGTTTTCCTCCTCAAAGAGGACAACCACAGAATCTCAATTATCTATAATTTTTTGTTTTTTTCGATTAGAGGAAGCATTCTAACTTGTCAAAAATATTCGTTAGAACAATCACCATTGTTGGTATTACCATCTCAGCATACACAACCACCGTGATAGATCCGAGAGGGGTAGAGGCGATGGTGGATCCATGGATGCTAAACTTTAGTAAGAGAGGCAAGAAATTGAGTTTCATGATGAGCATCAACACCATGCCCTTGAAATTTTTTCTGATAATCAATTTGCGTATTGTCTTTGGGTCATTGTCTTGGAGCAATTTCAACCACATTCTATGGATCCCAATTGTCCTAATATCTAAGCACAATTTCCATGTAGTTTTAGAGAGGGTAGGGGGATGAGTATTAAGTCTTTCCAAGTGATGGTTAATGAAGATAATTTTCTAGATGATATTTCTCATGCATCTCCTTAGATCCCCCATTAAACTTGCAAATTCATCTACAATGCATCCTCCTACTCTTTTAATAACAAACTTTAATAAATACAAACTAGATCTAATTTCCTACCAATTAAATATCACAAGAAATTAGGGGGAAAACTAAATTGATTCATCTAAATTTAAAGAATGAAATACTAACAACCCTTGCCATGTAGATGCTTTCTTCCTCCTTTGTTTATATCCACTCTTTCACCTTCCAATCCCTTGATCACCAAAAGTCTTTTGAAGAAAAATAGTTTATTTCTCAATCCTCCAGCATAACTTTGCTCTTTTTATGTCTGTTTAACTTGACCCCAAATGACTTGTTTTGTAGCTATAGGATTTTGGCGTTCATGAGAAAAAAGTGCAATGTGGGATAGAATCTTAATTCATCACTTTGATTTATTTCCTTAAAAATCAAATTTTCCATAGTTTTTTAAGGATTTGCATGCTTAATTCAGGATTTTAGGCACAAACAACCCCCCATGTATTTTCTTTCCACTCTTATATTGTGGAGACTAGATATTAGATTTTGGTGGGTAATTCAATCAATGAATTTTTTCCCTTGTAGGCTACCTATGTATTCACTCACATCTTCCATTTAAGGAAATGGTGGTTATATCAATGTATCATGTCTTTTGTGCTTGATTTATGTCTTGATGTTGTGAGTGAATAATAGACAGTGTTTTTAGTCTTTACTATTTGAGGGTATTAATTTGAGTGTTATCATATGCCCCCAAACATGTGAGGTCCAAAGCGATGCTAAGGGATGAAATACATTAGTTCTTATACTCTTTAGTGAGCAAGGATGAATGGAAAAGGAGTAGGACCATGGATGTAGAAGTTTGGAAGTACCTACAAGTAAAACAAGGCAATTTTCCAAATATACAACATCTTCTTGAGGCAAGTATAACCATGCTCAAAAGTAAACAAGCATGGCCATGAAAAAATACTCTGGATACATGTCAAAAATACATTTTCAAAAATGTAAATATACACTTTGATAAGTATGAGATAGCAAGGTCTTGATGGTACTTCGATATGGAAATTTGATCTTGCACAACTCGAGTAGTGCATCAATGAGTGAGACAATTGCTTTTACCAATGTCTTAAATGAAATCCAAAGACAATACAAGTTTATACCATGTGAATAAATAAGATGATGTCAAGTATAATAAAACACAATATGATTATTGACCATTGGTGTGTACCGTTAAAATACGTGCAGAGACCCACCGATAATGATGACTTGAAGCTAGTGATTACAATATAGCAAGTGAAATAAATGTTTTGAAGTCAAACACTAATAGAATATGATATTCAGGGTTCATTAATATATACAAAATGTCATTTGCACGGAAACCTTCCACTAATGACTACAAGATCCAAGGTACTCTAGGGTTCCTAGATCCATTTCCTAGATGATGATTTGGCATCGATAATAGTAGATCCATCAGAGAGAAGGGATTAATGCAACCCTATCAATAGATACAAAACGTGGATCGATAGTGTAATATAATTTGATAGAGCTAAGAGATCCAACATTGTATATTGACACAAGGAAGGTCAACATGATTGGTCAGAAATATTTGGGGAATAATAAACATTGTTTTGACTTCCCTTGAACACGTGACATGCTGCATAATCACACACGGAAACATAGGAATCCGGGAATAACTAACCATTATGAAATTCACCAATGCCAAAATAATTAATGAAAGCTCCATAGTTGTTGGGAAGGATAACACATCGATGGAGTTTTGTTCAAATTATTGGTATAGTTTCCTAAGAAAAATGTAAATAATGTACTTATAACTAATGCAAAAATATGTGATTTTTTAAAGGGTGACAAGGATTGACTATTTCCTTTCATTCCAAGATGAAATATGAATTGATTCAATGATCCCTATTCTTTAGATATTTGTATTTTTTTTAAATTTTAATACCTTTTTCATTTATTAGCTTGAAAAGGGAATAGAGAATGCTATATTACATTGGAGGAAATAAGTGTAGCATAGGCGTGTGCCTACATTCCAAGGGAATGGGTCGGACTAAGGAAAAGATGAAATTGAAAACATGGGATGAGCTAGTTATGTGCATTGTATTGGAAGTTTCCTCCATGGGCATGGTTCAATCAAACAAAAGTAATTTTTTATAGCTGGGATGCAGAAAAAAGTGGTCACAAAGGAAAATATGCAACATAAGCATTAAGAAACAAAGCAGTAGGCACATATGTGCACAAGGATATTTTAACACATGTTTATGTAAAATGACAAAAAATAGGCATCCCATCATGATATGGTTCGAAATGTATGAGAGAGAAATATGCAGTTTCAAACTCCAAGTCATGATGGTACTAATAGGACTCCTAGACCTATGAGAAAAAATCAGCGTGGGCACCAAAATGGAAATATGATACTAATTATAGTGTCCCATGTTCAATAGGATCTTCTATCGGAACATTGGAAAATACATATATGATGGGTTTCCGCACCAATTTTGTAATATCCCAACTGATATTCTATTGTACTTTGCTACTATTTTGTTTGTTCATATACTCAAGATTAGCAAATAAACTGAATTAAAATGTGCATGCAAAGGTGTCGTGCCAAATGGCCCTAAAATATAGATAATGTGGAGAGATTATAGGGAAAAAACTTAGTAATAAGTTATACACATACCACTGATAAATAAGTTGATAGTCCTCTAGAGATAAAATGCATGCAATGTTTGCCGAAAAGATATTGCTCCTCTCTTCTGTTTGACGCCTGGCTACAAGTGTGCCCCCTTCTGAATGATATTGATGTTTTTAGATAAGGAGGATCTTGTTAGTGCTGGAACTTTGTTGGGATGATGGTCTAACCCTCCCAATGAGATTGGAAGGAGTGTGCAGAGGTTTTGAATTCACTAAGGTACCTAGCGAATTGATATGGCTCTCAGGTTCCCATGTCCCCCTCACCCATGTTTCTGCTACTAACTGCTTCAGGTATGCAAACAAGAAGATCATAATTACCCAATACAGTATGGTGAGGCTGCTGAGGTAGATTGTGTGGACATGCAGAGTAAATACGGATATCTTGAGTCCCAATGAATCCTTCTGAGGATTTCCAGCTATTTCCCAGCTGCAAACATGAACCTGCAATAAAAATCCTTCCGTGTGTTGAATCACTGAAGGTAAATGAATACAATGTAGAACTTGGATGGACTATCCTGAAGTGATTAGGGAAAATAGATTTCATTGTCGAAACCCCTTGTTAGCTGAAGACCTTCGTCTCCAACCCCAACTGTTGCTGCTTCTCTAAAAACCAAACTCAACAATAATAATCATAGATAATCCTTTTAGTTCAATGACCCTTCTTATATAGCTTTAGAATGTACTTTTAGGGTTTTCATGTCACTTTTAAGGTTTTCATGTCACTTTTAGGGTTTGCACTTTACTTTTTGCATGCATGCAATTCTAATTATTGCTTGTTGACTTTAAGACTGAAGAAATAAGGCTTGCATGCTTCACATGCTTTATGATATTAACCCCGATGGCCTTCTTACTATACTGATGACTTTAATAATACTAAATTGATGTTCATTTATGCTCCTAGTGATATTAGTCCTCGGTTATTCCCTTTTATTTAATACCCACTCGAACCCATAGGTTAGTGGGTGTCTCTGGTGATTTAATTAAAAGAGGACATTACAGTCCTCCCCTCTCGAAATTGCTTGTCCTCAAGCAATCTCCAAACAATATACTGAATCATCTGTCCCTATCTCTTCTTGTCCATTTTTAACATCTAGTTTATTCCACTACAAGGTGGCTCTTCTTTTTCTTCAAATTTATGTTTCTTCTCACCCATTCTCTGTATTCCCTCGTTGTATCTTCTTGGGTACCTGTGAGGATTGAAAATCCTAGATTTGTCTCCTCTTCTAAATTCCCTAGGGTGCATCATACTTTTTCTAGAGGTCTACCTAGAAATCCCTTTTCATACCACTAGTCCTTCCTTGAAGTCTTATGTGTTGGAGTTGACCATTTTTTTGTGCGAGTCTTGTCCTCATAATTGAATATGGTGGTCATCCATTTTGTTGTGGTAGACCCTGAAGCTTCATTTATCATTCCCCTTAGGACTACCCTTGTCCCATCTAGTTCAAGGAAATCCATCTTTAATGTCTGGTAATTTTTTGAGTATTTCCTAATTGAGTACAACCATTTTACTCCCAAAACAATGCTTGTGTATGACACATATACCCTATCGAAAGCCTTTGACAGGTCAAGCTTGAGGATGAGGGCACATCTCTTTTTTGTTTTAACAGAGTGAAGGACTTCCTGCGTGATGGCAATCGGCTCAAGGATCTGACAATTCTTCAGGAAACCGAATTGCTGAGGAGAAATGGAGGAGTCAAGGAAGGGTTTGAGTCTAAGGGCCGCAACTTTTGAGATCAATTTATAACAAAGATTGCAGAGAGAAATAGGATGGAAGTCAGTAAAAGAAACTGGATGTTCAACTTTATGGATTAAAGCTGAGAAGGTAGAGTTAAGGGAGGGAGCCACACTACCTGTGATTCTAGAAGTTTCCACCATATTGACAAGGAGAGGTCCCAATAAATCCATAAAGGACAGATAGAATTCAATAGGCCAGCCATCAGGGCCCGGGGCCTTATCCCTTTTGAAAGTCTTAAGAGCCTCTTCAACTTCCAAAAGAGTGATAGAACCAGTAAAGGCCTTTTTCCCTTCCTCATTGAGATAGGAAGGAAAAATACAAATAACCTTAAGCTGAGCAGAAAGATTAGTCAAATGATCATCAGCAAAAATATTTTTAAAATAAAAAATCCCAAGAGATTTGATGCTTTGATCATCCGAGATCCAGTTACCCACCTCATCTTTTAAACTCCAAATGGCATTATGATTTTTTCTAGCCGATGCCACCGCATGGAAGAATTTGGTATTGGCATCCCCATTCGTGGCCCAAGTAACTCTGCTTTGTAACCTTGCTGAATAAAGCTCATGATCTAAAAGCTTTTGCAGGTCTGCTTTTAGTGACAATAATCTGCTATGCTGAACATCATCTAAGATAGCAGAATGTGAAGAAAGTAGTATAGAACTAATTTCCTTCTCCAGGAAACTAGATTTATCCTTCAATTTTTGAGATTCAACTTTTATCCAAGGCTTAACCTTTTCTTTTAGCAAGCGAAGTTTGCATGAAAGAGCATTCATAGCATTCATCAAAGCATTCGATCGGATAAGCGGCCATTCAATTCGAATCATATGGACAAAATCCTCATTTCCTAACCGAGATTGATTAAATTTGAAGGGATAAGCGCTTGATTTTTGATGATCCATCCATTCAAGCAGAACTGGAAAGTGATCCGAAATCCCACATCTATGAGCCCAAGCCCTATGTCTAGGAAGAGAGCTAATGAGCTGATCCGACAACAAATAACGATCAAGTCTTTTGGAAATGCCATCTTCCCCCATCCTTCCATTCCTCCAAGTTGGACCAACATAAGAGGGAGCCACATCCACTAAATGATGATCAGAGAAGAGCTTGGAGAAAAAAGGACCCAAAGGATCAAGTTGAGCTCTAGTACCCCAGATTTCTGAGGCATTTAAAGTTAAGTTCAAGTCACCGGCTAGAATAAGGTTGGGCAGTGAGAGAAGACCACCAGAGGCCACAGCAGTCCAGAACGAATCACGATTAAGATAAGGGCCATGACAATTAAGGATAGACAAAGAGAAGGTGGAGCCACGAATCGAAGCACTAAGCAAGATACCAGCATAAGTATGGAAAGCTTTAAATTTGAGTATCTTCGAATTCCAACCAGAAAGAATTCCCCCCGAGAGTCCTTTAGAACTGAGTGCACAAAATTCCCAACTCGGACACAGCTTGGAAAAGGCAAAGAGGGCTGGATATGAGTTGGTCATGGTCTCCTGTAGGAGCACTACATCAGGAGAAAGAGACTTAATCAGATGACGGGGGCTTTTCTGTTTGTATGAACCTCCCAACCCTCGGACATTCAAGGAGAGGATATGCATCAGGAAATAAACTGAAGAGGGGTCGACGCTCTAAGGACCCTCTGAGAAGAAGAGGCAGGCTTCCAAGCCGCATTCTTAACTCTAGTAGATAGAGGTGTATAAGGAGCAGGTGAAATAGTCGTGGCATCCGGAGGAGATTTTTTTTTTCTCCTTATACTGACATTTTCAAAATGGATGGACTCAAGGGGGAGAACAGAGGGAGACAAGGGAGTCTTGTCAGAGAAGATATCTAAATATTTTTGCGAAGCCGGGTCTGCAAATGAAGGGGAGGAGACCAGGCTGATGGGATGAGAATATAAATCCAAACGACCAGTGGTAACTAGAGGAGGAAAGTCTGAATCGTTGAAGAGAGGCTGAGGGGGGAGACCTTCCTGATCCGATGTAAGAGATGTAGAGGCAACAGGAGGGGAGGATGCAGAACATATCGTAGTAGGATGGAAAGCTTCAACAACCCGTGAATAAGGGCAAGACAAAACCTCTAGCGCAGGAGAGGAAGGAAGGATTTCGGGGGAGGGGGGGTCTAAAGTCGCCTAAGGTGAAATCAATGGGAGAGAGTCAACAGAGTATAAGGGAAGATTGCCGAAGTGAGCCTGATGAGGGGAAGAGCGAATCAAGTGTAAGGGAGCAGTTGTAGACTTTGGAGTACCTCTTTCTTCAATGTTATGTGGAGTGGCTGAAAGATCTAAAGAGAGAGGGGGGTCTGAAGAAATGGGGGAGTCTCTAAGCCCAACGGCAGAATCCAGAACCTTACAGGGGGCAGAAATAACCAAGGACATTGGAGATGCAGAAGCATTAGGGGGTCCTTTATTAACAAGGACAGAATTCATCATAGCCAATTCTATATCTGATGCATCGTCAAATAGGGAGCATGCATTTTTCAGAATTCCAATGGAAGAGACCAGAGGGACCGAGGGAAAACTTACCTTTGAAATAGAATGAACAGGTAAAGGGGATTGCTGAGCTGTTGAAGGGAGACGGTGTCCTGGAGAGGTAGAGTCTTGACGAAAAGATAAATTTGTAGTTTATATGCCCATCTACTACCTCAACATTAACTACCTCATTGCTACCATAACCCAATTAAGTTCAATCCATCTTTCATTGTTGCATCCTTTTCGATTAGAGGGACCAACTCAATAACACTTGAAGTTCTCAAACTTGGAATTGTATCCACCTGTGTGAACATTTTGATTGCTTGGATCGACGCGGTCGATCTTACGGGCCTCTATTCTTTACCGCAAGCAAACAGAGTTCAATATAATATTTGGAACCTCCATGTCATTCTCTCACATCAGTGGGCCTGTTGTTGTGCTACCCAAAGAATTGTGTCCCAACTAGATCGCTGCCACCATCAAATTTACTCTTGTGACCGCTACTTACATTTATAACAATATGAATAAACATGAGGTGGAAATGACCGATGAAGCCATGAGAAACGCTTCCACACCTTTATTTTAAAATTTTTCAAATGGATCACTAGAGAGATATGGATCTTGGGATAATTTATAATATCGGAAACAATGACTATGTCAGCGTTCTACATTGTCTTGGTTATACTTAAAAATCCATCAAGGTTATCACTTGTACAAATGTTAGTTTCCCTCCTCAAAGAGGGAAACCAAGGAATCTCAATTATCTTTAACTTTTTGTTGTTTTTTATTAGAGGAGGTATCCTAACTTGTCGAAAAGATTCATTAGAACAATCACCATTGTTGGTATTACCATTTCAACATACACAACCACCGTGATAGCTCCAAGATGGGTAGAGGCGACAATTGATCCATGGTTGCTAACCTTTAGAAAGAGAGGCACTAGGTTGATTTTCATGATGAGAATCAACACCAAGCCCTTGAAATTTTTCCTGAGAATCAATTTGGATATTGTCTTTGGGTCATTGGATTGGAGCAATTTCAACCACATTGTATGGAGCCCAATTGTCCTAAGATCTAAGCACAATTTCCATGTAGTTTTGGAGAGGGTAGGGGGATGAGTATTACGTCTTTCCATGTGATGGTTAATGAAGATCTTTTGCTAGATGATATTTCTCACTTGCATATCCTTAGATCCCCCATTAAACTTGCAAATTCATCTACAATGCATCCTCATACTCTTTTAATAACAAACTTTAATAAATAGAAACTAGATCTAATTGCCTACCAATTAAACATCACAAGAAATTAGAGGGAAAAATAAATTGATTCATCTAAATTTAAAGAATGAAATACTAAAAACCCTTGCCATGGAGATGCTTTCTTCCTCCTTTGTTTATATCCACTCTTTCACCTTCCAATCCCTTATCACCAAAAGTCTTTTGAAGAAAAATAGTTCATTTCTCAATCCTTCAGCATAACTTTGCTCTTTATATGTGTGTTTAACTTCACCCCAAATGACTTCTCTTGTAGCTATAGGATTTTGGTGTTCAGGAGAAAAAGTGCAATGTGGGATAGAATCTTAATTCATCACTTTGATTTATTACCTTAAAAACCAACTTTTCCATAGTTTTTCAAGGATTTGCATGATTAATTCAGGATTTTAGGCACAAATAGACTGCCATGTATGTTTTTCCACTCTTAGATTGTGGAGACTAGATATTAGCTTTTGGTGGGTAATTCAATCAATGATTTCCCCCCCTTTTAGGCTACCTATGTCTTCAATCACATCTTCTATTTATGGAAATGGTGGTTAGATCAAGGTATCATGTCTCTTGTGCTTGATTTGTGTCTTCACGTTGCGAGTGAATAGTAGATTGTGTTTCCGATCTTCACTATTTAAGGGTATTAATTTGAGTGTTAGAAGATGTAGAAGTTTGGAAGCACATGCAAGTAAAACAAGGCAATTTTCCAAATATACAATATCTTCTTGACGGAGGTATAACCATGCTCAAAAGTAAACAAGCATGCCCATGAACAATATATTGTGGATACATGTCAAAAGTACATTTTCAAAAATGTAAATATACACTTTGATAAGTATGAGATATCAAGGTCTTGATGGTACTTCGACATGGCAATTTGATATTGCACAACTCGAGCAGTGCATCAATGAGAGAGACAATTGTTTTTACAAGGGTCTTAAATGCAATCCAAAGACAATGCGAGTTTACACCTTGTGAATAAATAATATGATGTCAAGTATAATAAAACACAATTTGATTACCTGCCATTGGTGTGTACCGTTAGCATATGTGAGGAGGCCCACCGATAATGATGACTTGAAGGTAATGAGTACGATATAGCAAGTGAAATAAATGTTTTGAAGTCAAACACTAATAGACTATGATATATACCCAATTCCATTTGCAAGGAAACCTTCCACTAATGACTACAAGATCCAAGGTACTCTAGGGTTCCTAGATCCATTTCCTAGATGATGATTTGCCATCGATAATAGTAGATCCATTGGAGGGAGGTGATTAATGCATCCCTATATACAAAACATGGATCGGTAGTGTTATATAATTTGATAGAGCTACGAGATCCAACACTGTATATTGACACAAGGAAGGTCAACATGATTGGTGAGGAATATTTGAGGAGTGATAAACATTGTTTTGACTTCCCTTAAACACATGACATGATGCATAGTCACTCATGGAAACATAGGATTCTGTGAGTAACCAACCATTATGAAATCCACCAATGCCAAATTACTTAATGAAAGCTCCATAGTGGATGGGAAGGATAACCCATCGGTGGAGTTTTGTTCAAATTATCGGTATAGTTTCCTAAGAAAAATGTAAATGGTGTACTTATAACTAATGAGAAAATATGTGTTGTTTTCGTGGGTGACAAGGATTGACTATTGCCATTCATTCCAAGATGAAATATGAGTTGATTCAATGATCCCTATTCTTTAGATATTTGTATTTTTTTAAAATTTTAATACCTTTTTCATTTAGTAGCTTGAAAAAGGAACAAAGAATGCTATATTACATTGAGGGAATAAGTGTAGCATAGGCGTGCGCCTACATTCCAAGGGAATGGGTCAGACTAAGGAAAAGACGAAATTGAAAACATGGGATGAGCTAGTTATATGCATTGTTATGGAAGTTTCCTCCATGGGCATGGGTCAATCAAACAAAAGCAATGTTTTATCGATTGGACAATAGTGTCAGGCATACAATAATATAACTTGTCAATCATGACGATATTCCCTTCGTGAGGGGACTGAATCAATCGGAACACTGAAGATACTACAAGCATCAAAGCACATATCCAATTTCCTCCTAATAGAGATTTGAAGTTTATAGACGCATCTACTACCTCAACATTAACTATGACTGTTTTGCCACCCAATTCAATTGGGAAGGCTACAATGAGTTTGTGAAGAGGGAATAAATGTTCATCAAATTTCTTAATATAGTATGGGATGGAACTAAGGTAGGTGATCCTAATGCTTTCCAACATTTGACATGACACAAGTAGAGGCCCCTTCATCAACTATGGTTCAAAAAAATACTTACCATGAGATGCCACTTTAATCTTAAAAGTGATCTGTGAAGGTATCCTACATGTTGATTGGTCTGAGTCGAAGTGTTATCAAATGGATCAACAATGTCGATTGTAGACAATATTGTCTTTCTTTGCACGATACAACATTGCAATACTTCCAAGGCCAACATGGTGCATGGTGCTTGAGCTAGGTCCTTAACAACATTATAGTTATGAGCATCTTGTGCATTAGGATTATGTGTTGTTCTATGTAGAATGCCTCTGGGGGGATGGTACTAAATCTATGGATGGTTTCTTAATGGTGAGAGAACCACTTGGCTGTGATGCCAATTGATCCAATGTACTAAGAGGGACATCATAAAAACGAGATTTGTTTGAATGTTCACCTCAGGATCACACATGAAGACATATCATTGAGAAGATTTCCTCCTTGTGGGGGATTTGCTTGGTTTCCCTTTGTTGGAGATACCAACTCTGTAGGAACCATTTTCTATTGGTGCTACATGAAGGGTTGTGTCAAAACAATGGGTTGTTGTTTCCCATCGCATTGAGCCATCATTCTATGAACATCCTCCATGAATGAGCACCAATAAGTTAGATGATCACTTTGGACAAATTTTGTAAGGGAATTTGCACTTTTGATTATAATGTGTGCCTTGTGTTAGAGGGTTGTGGTTTGGTGCAGGTCATGTACCGAATTAGAATTTTGCTTACTCTTGTATTTCTTATTATTTCCTTTAGGTTATGTGGATATACTGTATGAAATTCAGAAGTTTGGAAAGGGCTAGCAAATTGTTGCATTGCAACTTGCGTGGATAGCTTTGGGTCGTGAAGTTTGAATAAGCATGTTTGCCATTTGCTGACTAACCTGATCAAGCTGATTAATGGGACCATGGGAGTTTGGTTTGAGGTTACATAATTAGATAAGACTCCACATCACCTCCAACTACTCATCCTCCAACTCCTTGAAATGAGTGCAAACTCCTAACAATACTTAACATTCAAGCACGTAATAATAAATAGTTCCTAATTGTGAAAAGTACAACTTTGAAATGAGACGTGTCAATGAACAACTAGTGTATAGTATAACGTCAACTTTGAAATAAGACGTGTCAATGAACAACTAGTGTATAGTATAACGTCGTCAGATTTTATACCCATTTCCAAACATGTGAGATTGAAACATCATCCATCTCAAACCTCTTGATATGGGTTCAACTCCCAAAAATACTGAAGCCGGAGCTGTACAAGTAAGATAACTTCCGAGCTCAGATCTTTCAAAGCTTTCAAGTACGTACCAAATGATCCCTGCTTGTGACAAGTGCACCACATGTAAGCAAGTGCAACTTGAAATTATAAGACCTGTCAATAAACAACTTGTGTGTACTAGTAGCACGCATCATAATTATCCAAGTCCTATCAAAAAATCGCCTGCATGGTCCAATCCAAACATGAATTGAAGAAAGCGCCGGATGACCCACCGTCAGAGGTCGTCCAGCCTTGATAAGGAGCCCTTCACCTTTAGGTACATCCTTTTGTTACTAACTTGCCTCTCACCATTCAGAGCCTTGATTAATTATAAGACTGCATCGTGCCCATGTGAAAACCATCAGCCACTCACAGTCACCCAGAATAGTTCTGTAGCGGCCGAGCAAAATGCAGTTCCAGCCTGGTGTGACCAATGCAGGCATCCCACCATTCGGAATAGAAACAACGACACAAGCAGCCGCTGATTATGGAATGCCGTTCCAGTTTCCCAGCTTCAATCATTCATCCTCTTTGCAAATTTTGGATCAGTCCTACCATGGCGGCTCTGAAGCAGAAACCCTAATGATATCGTCTCCTCTTGACGTATCCCAGATAGATGACCTCACAGCAATAGTCACCAAATGCAATAATGCAAATTCCTTCTTGAAGCCGTCTCCGTCTCTGGTCCTTCCAGCACAACCGATGCCGCAATTTCGTTCGAATAAACTCCGGAGTGTTGAAGCCGTTGAAGGAAAGCAAGAGGCCGCTGCTCGGGGTAAACGATGTGTCGACCCTCTAGTGAGAAACGCATCGCATCGGGAGATCCATATTCTTTCGGAACGACAGCGTCGCAATGGGATGAATCAGTTGCTCTCCAAACTGAGATCTTCTCTGCCTGATCAAACCGCTGCCAAGGTACGATTGATATTATTTTAGTTTTGACACTTTCATATTAAAGATAACATAGCTTAAACTAGCACACCCATATAGTTTGTAGTTAGATCAGGTTGATATAAATCAAATGGTTGAGAGATAATTATGGAATGGAAGACAATTTGGAAATATTTTTTAATTACTCGTTATCCATGCCTAGTTACATGTTATGAGTGACATTCTTCATGTTATTGGTTATGGGTTATCCATTCATTGCTACCAGCTATCCATTCATCAACTATGGCTTATCCCTACCTACCAGTTATTTTTATATTCTTTTTTTATAATTATTTATTTCGAATTTTGAACAACTGCCATAAAATCAATCTTTACAGTACACTAGTCTCATAGTGGTACTTAGATGAAAAAGCATAGGCCGCAGTCCACCCCAAATCCCAAATAAAAAGGTCTATCTAGGTAATCAACTGGATCTTCGCTGTTAATTTTAATAAGTTTTGTTCAAAGTCTATATGAACAACCACTTAATTTGTGGTGGGTGAAAACAGATCAGTCACAAGTTAACTGCCATGAACAAGTTATTTGTTACTTATTCTTCATTATTTTTCATGTATAGTTGTAATCATCAGTTGTCTATGCCTTAGCTACATATTATCACCAATTGCTTATGTGTCACCGGTATAAAATCAATAAAAACAGCAATTCACCCCAAATTCTAAAATATAAATCAATAAATATCTTATCTTGAAAGTAAGATATGGTAAATGGAGTAACACCTTGTTTTAAGACTTGCATTTACCAATTTAGCTGTTATTTATTTTTCATTATTTTTCATGAGTAGGGTTAATCATCAATTTTCTATGTCTTAGGCTACATATTATCACCCACCAGTTATCTATAAGTCAATCTCAACTATATGTTATTACTGATCTTTCCATAAAATCAATCCAAACAATAAACTTGCTACTCCACCCCTAAATTCTAAAATAAATTATAAAATATAAGCAACTAACCATGTAAATATTAAATATAAACAACTAACCATGTAAATATTGATAACTAAATCCATCTTGAGGGTAGGGTGAGGGTATAACTAAATCCATCTTGAGGGTAGGGTGAGGGTAGGGTTAATCTAGGGTAAATCCAGTAACAACTATGTAAATATTGATAACTAAATCCATCTTGAGGGTAGGGTAAATCTAGTAACAATTATGTAAATATTGATAACTAAATCCATCTTGAGGGTAGGGTAAATCTAGGGTAAATCCAGTAACAACTTGTTTTACGGCCACCATTTTGTGAAAACTGAAAACTTTTGTGTTCTTCATTATTTTTATCAAAATTCTATTATAACCATTTTGTGAGCTAACCATTTTGATCGAAATTCTATATCGATATCGTAGCTACACTATATTGAGCATTAAATTTAACAATTTTCAGGCAGCCCATTTGCCCTTGATTATGGTAGGACGATGTGTAGAATTGTTGAGAGTAGCATGTTTTTACTCTTTCAAATCAGCTTACTGACAATGTTCGTTGGTGTTCTGGTATCTTCAAGAGCGACAAAGCCACAATTGTAGAGCAGACAATAAATTACATTCGCCATCTCCAGAGACGTCTCGACATTCGTATAGAGAAACGAACGAGTATAGATTTACCGAAGCAAGTAGCAGAAACGCCTGGTAGTTCCATACTTCTCCAGTCTGATCAAACCGATCCCTCTTTAGCTCATACCATCTTATGCAATACCGGCTCTTCCGATGATGTAATATTGCCAACGATATCGTTGAACAGCCATGGCAAAGACATCTTTATTACGATGCAGTGTGGGAAGAAGGCCAGCCTCTTATCTTCAATCATACTGGTTGTGGAGGAGCAGAATTTGAATGTGATGGATGCTTTCGTCTCCAACGACGACAGTACGGTCATGGCCTTCTACTGGCTCCATCTCAAGGTGCGTTGAGCAGATTGTGTGTTCTTTAATGCTTATCAAATTTCTGGGATTCATGGTGGTGATTTTCTTGATTAATGATCAGGTTCCTGAGACTTGGAATGCCGCTAGCAGAGAAGCTTTGGAGGACAATTTGGACATGCTTACGAAGTCGGAGCTTCAACATTGAAAGTGCACAGGGTGGCCAAGCACAATACACAGTCCAAAACTCAAATCCCCTTTCGAAAAACAGTTTTTATTGCTATCAGAATATGCTTAACGGTGGCATATCCAATTTTTAATTTCCATCTTGTTGCATTGCTCGGATGTGCTGCCGTTATTTTTCACGATGGACATCTGCAATTCTTTCTCTTTTTCAAATTTTTAGTTTTGAAGATCAGCATACTGATCAAATCAATGAAGAAGTAATTTTTACAATCAAGACATTCTCCAGTTTAGTTATGATGAGGACATTGCAGATCTATATTCAGCGGAATTTGTTCAAGATCTGGTTATCTTTATAATGTTAGTTGATTGAAAAAGTATGAACTTCATTGTCAAAAGGTATAAACTTCATTGTCTTTTGAACAAGAAAAAAATTGTAAAATGTTTGTGTGATATGCCATCCTCGTAAAACTTATATGCAAATATATACTTATTATTAAATTAAATTCTAATTTATTAATGTAATATAATTTTTTATGTAAATATAATGTAATAATAGAAATAATATTGTAGATCTTTTTGTTATTATTTATTGAATTCATTATATTAACAAAATAAATGTTCTTTTTTCAAATAGAGTTATAAGTATTTATGTGGAGATGAATGTAAGTTCACCAAATTTGTTATTAAAAGGTTATTTACTAACCAATTAGAATGATAAATTATGGATTCCACCCTATGACTAAATCATGATACCACTTTAGTGAAGGAAGTTTTTATAAGGTTCTAATCTCTAACACAAACCCATAACTTTCATGACAGTGAATCTCTACCCAGTAATCTTTGAAGGATCTTCTTCCTTTCAAGTGCTTTTAAGTGTAGAGGAGTTCAAAGTGTTACAATTATTGGCGATTTATCGTGATGTTTCTCTCTTTCCGAAATATTGGGGCGATATTTTGCGCGAAAAAATTGTGATGTTTACTTAAGAAAATCGTGAGTCGATGTTTAAACATCGCGTGCCCGCCGAGGTTGTTCTTTATATGCTTTTTTGACGCTTTTTCTTCATCTTTTCAACTGTAGATTGTTTTAGCAAAGAGCTAGGGTATGGTAAAGTGAATGCGTTGTATGTGGAGGAGAAAGAGCACCAGTTTGTGGAGGAGGGAGAAGTTAGAACGTTGTCAACGACTCGGTGGCAGAGAACGCAACACTCAAGTCAAGGTATATACATGCCATTAATGCTTAAAGTTTAAACCTTTTCCTACTCTAATTTCTCAACATTTTTTTAATTTTCCAATGGGAACTCTGTTTCTATTAATTAAGAAGTTGGGCCAACTACGCCAATGTGTTTCAATGTACTCATCATCTATTTTCATACTCCACCTTATGACTTGAAACGGTATGTTCCACCTTACCAAGTAACCTTCTTGGCATTTCCATATTGGATCGGATCGCTTTATATGTGCATTCCCCGTAGATCGTGCGTGAGACTCATTTGTACAAGTTCAACGGCAGGATATGGCCTAATCAGATATGGAGTTATCTTTTCACTTGACCATTTGCACCAATTGGATGACCTGGCTCGTGTGAATTTTCACATCAGGCATTGCTGGTCATCCAATTGGTGCAAATGGTCGCATGAAAAGCTAACTCCATCAGATATTGCTTGGTTGTTTATAGTTTATGTATGCAGCAGCAAATAAAATATAGAACCAGCCCAACGTACAACGATTAAAAACTCATATATTTTATTTTATGGAGCCATAGTTATATTGAAAATGCAAAGTTTGAGTTTCGCAATCTATTGAATTTGTGATTCAGATAAGCATTAAGAATAATCTAGGTTGGATTACCATTCCCCACTCCTTTCATAAACATGTATTCCTCACTCTTTTCATAAATGTGTGTCTTACAATGCCAACACTTTCACATATGCAAAATTCTAATATCTAAGAAGATATATATCAATTGATGCAAGCATGAAACATAAAATAATGTGTAACTTGTTCATTTGATGCAAATTTGTTAGATAATTTATTAAACAATTAAATTAGGAAACCTTCAATTTCAAGATTTTACCTACTAACCCAAATGTGCAAAACTAGTAGATATAAGAGACGATCATTGATATTTCTAATAATCTCCACTCATCACCTTCCATAAAGAAAAGAAATAACAATCTTGACTCTAGACTCGCTAAGGTTTTCCTCTTCCTTCAATGGTGTTTGAAACTCTGAATCCGTCGCTAACAAATACAAGATCTCATTAACTATTGACTAAAGTTTGAAGTTTTGAACCAATCCCTTAATAGTGCGCCCCTCCTCCTCAAAGTTCATGTTATATTTATAAAACTTTTAAACTTTAAAGTTAACTGCTAAAACTTAAAACTTAAACCACTAGTTAAAATTAATAACCACCCCGGAAGCTTATAAGGAAGGCATGTTTGAAACTATGATGCATAGAGAGTGGCCAAAATTAATAATGGTTGCTTACTGAGGGTTGAAGAGTGCCCAAATGTCCTTGTTCGTAGTGCTTCTTAAATTTTAATGCTTGTTTGAAATTTTGAGGTCAAAAGTTAAAACCTAAGTCTTAAACCGTCTCACAAAATTAAATTTTAAAATGTTTGGAAAAGACTTTGATGATGATCTGCTTTATTAGAAACTAAAAATTGGTAGTTTGAGTTTAACTTTATAAATGTAGAATTGTAAATTAATTTTCCCACGTTTGATTTACAATTATTTACAATGAAATTTGATAATTTTTTTATTTT